>JAQFVV010006217.1:507252-647822 GCA_028023455.1 Epiperipatus broadwayi | reverse complement strand
TGCATTAGAGTTAAAAATAATTATGCTTATTAAATGTGTATTACAGTTAAATATTTTATTTTAAATAAATTTCATTCTATTGATAAAAATTGCTTAACCTATTAGTCAAACATACATATATATACATCTAGCGTATATATATGAGTTAATGCAAAATTCTGCTGAAATAAAATGCTTATTCTATTGTAAAATAATAATATATTGTTGTTCAAATTTTATTAAAATATTTAGTATGATTTGATTTTGAGATAAGCCTGCCAACATTTTCTAAAAGAATGTATAGTTTTAATTAGTGAGCCATTCAAGTGTAATTAAAGATGGCCTTCTCTTTCTTTCTTTTTAATTAAGAGAATTCAAACTTTGAAGTAAAAAAGTTAGAGTAAAAAAGTTAAAGTTATTTTTAGAAAGTGTTGCTTTGAAACAAAGGAGCATGGGGAGGCTTATCAAGATCTCAGATCATACAAACAATGGAAGGTAGCTGTCAGAGAAAGTATAAATAGTAGGGAGAACAAAAGAGATAATTATTCAGACTTTTCCTTTTGAATGAGTCAGTTGATTCTGATTTTGCTTGTGAAGGCGATTTATTAAGATTTTTCTTGCTGTTTTATTCCAAGTTTTCTGGAGAGTACATTCAGATTTCTTTTGGGAGAAATCCTTTAGATTTTGCTTCACATTTAGCTGGTGCTTAAAAAAAAGTTATACAGCTGTCATTTTCAAACAATGGAGAAGTTGGAACCGGCTCAAGTTAAAACCAACCGTATTTTGAGGAAAATGGATATGCTTGGCTAGGCAAATCATAGCTTTGCCTATCGCCGAGGTTCCTAAATACCATCCAAAATGCCTTAACATCCAATCAATAACCATCTGAACTCTATGCCGTGTCTGGAGAACTTTTCATGGAAGCCATACTTCATATTTTCATTGTCCGGACAAACACCTATCGTCGGTCGGATCAAGCCACGGACGCCGTAGGGAACATCACGGAAAAAGGACGGTATCGTATCTCCTAAATTAAACTATCTCGTATGCTACTTTTGATTCATATTGTCTTATTGTTGTATTGAATTATATGTATTTGCTATGTAAACATTTTATGAATTAACCGTAAATATATTTTGGGATTATCTAGCTATATGTAACCTTTTTACCTTCGCTATTCTTCCTTAGATTTAGTATTTCGTTGCGGTTAAATTTAATAATTAATTTTTTTTGTCATTTGAAATCACTTTCCAATTTTATTTATGTTGTTAATTAAATCCAAGTCAGTTTCTTTTGTGTGCCAACTTGATCTTTTTGATAACACCTCTTTTTTGTCCGCCATTAGCTAGTCACGTATATTTGATTTAGCTATATACGTTCTAAGTTAATTTTAAACCCGGTTTTTCGCGCAAAGCCATAAGAAATGCTTTGCGAAAGGTTTTATTACCTATCGTACTTTATCGAGAAGATCGAGTTGGAAATTTTTAATAAAATTGGGAAGAAAAGAATTTGACCGCAAACCTATTAACCTGTTTTCTTTTTATTGTCTAATTAGTTTGTTGCAGTAATTTAGGGGAATAGCGGAGGCCATTAAAGCCTTATTCATATTTTAAAGCCAGTAATTAAACATTATTTAATTATCAAAAACTTGAGTTTCTTAGTCATATTAAATGCTTTATTTTTACTTTTCAATGATCCAGGCACGCATAACGCAAACACCAACACATATTTTAAGTACTTTACATATTTAGCTTTTAGCTCCTTAGGATTTCCCGTCCATGTCTCTACCGCTGTTGCTAAGCTTTGTGGCCGGTTGAAAAATAATTTATGCGTGGCTCAGATGGTGTTGTTGGTTCGTGAATTAGCCCCGAGAATAGGCGAAATAGGGCAGAGGTTATTATATTCTTTATTTAATATTTCGCGTATAGTGGCCTCGAGGTACTTTCGCTTAGGACTCGAACTAGGTTAAACCAGCATACATAATCTGACTGTCACAGTAGATTTTTTTTTCTCCGCATTCTGGACGCCCATCGTGTGGCTTTTCGAAATTTTCCATACCCTGCAATGCCCTATATGACATTTGTATGTGTGTGGAATGTTTTTTTTTTCTGTTTTAAATTAAGGAAAATATGGGTAGACGTATAATTTTTTTTTCCGATTCTGACGCTAACAACGTGGATGAGTGTCATTTTTTTTTCTTTTCTTCAAAAAAAAAAAAAAAAAAAAAATTTTTTAATAGTACCCTGAGAAGCTAGTTTTAGTTTAATAATTTATATCAAATAATATATGTATAATTTTTTCCAAGTTTGTTTCCTAACGTGAGCTAAATGTCATTTTTTTTAACTAATTAAGAAGTTAAAGGTGTTATAAGCTAAACATTTTTTTTTCCGAGTTTGATATATATGAAATGAATATTTTATAGTTAAAAAAGTTAACACGCCGTTAGTTGTTTTTTTTTGTGTGTGATTAGAAAAGAAGATTTCAGAGTTAAAGTAATTTTTTGGTAATCCTAATTAGTTTTGTCATGGCCAGTACGCCATATTTTTTTTCTCGTATAAAGTAGATAGCTTCGATAAGGCGGAAGTGTCAAATATATACCCACCCGCCCTCCCTTAAATTAGCTTTCGTACTTTAGATTGTTTTTAGTATCGCTCAAATATGAAAAAGTTTGGGAATAATAATGTTTTTTTCGAAATATAGTATAAACGGTAGTGTTAATATTTTGAGTAAAAAAGTACAATTACATAATAGATTTTTATTTCCGTTTGGATAAATTTTTGTAAATATCTTAGATAATTTTTTTTTCGTTAATAGAATTGTTTTTTCATAGATCGAAAGCTTTGATAAGTCAAAATTACACGTGTCAGTGTACGGTGTTAACAAATATTTTTTTTCACGTTCCCTGCATTTCGTTTTTATATAAAATGAATGCTATAATCATGCAAAATTTTCGTTCACTGTTAAATATTTTGTAATTACGTGTCCTACCAAATATATATAAGTTTTGTTAATAAAATAGCAAACTTAATTTTCAACTTAATAAAGAGTAAATGCGTATGTCGTTTAATTTATATTTTTGTATAACATAGATGTCAGCCACCCTTTAGTTAAGATTTTTTTTTCCCATTTCGGATTATGCTATTGAATCATTTATTGAGTAACCGTTAGGTGAAGACCCTTTGAGCAACCGTTAGGTGAAGCCCTTGTTTTTTTACTGATCGTTTATGAAGATTCCCTTAGTAACCGTTTAGGTGAAGACCCCTTACACTGTAGAGTTCTAAATTGCTGTGTAGCCTGAAATAATAGGTCTATGTCTGCAATTGTTGTTTCCGTGTCATAGTTGTGACCAGCGTTACTTGCCTGAAATAATAGGAGTATGCGGTTTGCAATATGACATTCGTTCTAATAAATTTATGTACATAATAATAAAAGAAATATTTGTATAGGTATATCTGTTTGTATATTCATATGTAGTCATATATATGCATATTTAGTGTGTACATATTCATATATATGGGTGTATATGGTATACACTTCGTTATAGTTCGGTAAAACCCGTTTTTATATAAATGTTTTTGAAACAGTTTTTGATCTCAATGCGTGATTCTGTAAAATTGCTTGATAATTGTTAATCTATTTCGGGTTGTGACCAAAATGGTAGTTGGTTTCGATCCCAGGTTCATAATTCGGAGTGGCGGTTATCATGGGATTTTACTTTTATTTTAATTTTTTTTTGTATATATTTTGTTTTGTTAATCGTACTTTAGGCTGTTTAAATTGTTTTTTTTGTGTGTCATGACCAAAATGGTAACTGGTTTCGATCCCAGGTCAGACAAATTACCGTACTTAGTTGTTATACGTCTTAGATTTAAATAATATTGTGTCATTTAAAATAGCATTTACTTATTCATCCAGAGATTTTTTTTTTCGTTCAGCAGAATCAAATTAAATTTTTTTTTAAAAGTGAACTGAAACGCAAAGTAAAATTTTAATTGCATTGAAACTTTATAAACCCTTATAAATGTGTGCTTGGATCATTATCCATTAATATGTATATTTGATATGGCCATTGTCTTGTCGACTGGCGCCCTTCTCAAATAAATTTGTCGGCAAGTGCAATTTCTCATATCGGATATCAAATAGACTAAACTATACTAGATGATCAAAATAACAATGTATGCTTAGTGAGCCAAAATAATGTTTAAACATGACTTATGTATATTTTGCTCACATATTTCGTTATATATATATACTTGTATTAATGTAAATGCATTTTTTAGTTGTTTCAGGTGTCAGAGAAAGCCAGGTCAAGCTGTAAGTGGATTATTTTAGTTATATTAACATAGCAATGGTATTTTAATAAAATATAAATAAAGTAAAGTGAGGAGAATAATATGTGGTATAGTTATTAAAGACAGACACGGCAGGATTTTTTATATTTTCATGTGTAAACAGATACATATAGGCATAGGGTTAAAATAGGACCTCGTGAGGTAGGCAAAGTTAGTTTTTGAAAACATAAATAAAGAATTTAGAATATTTGACTTATTTTTTTTAAAGAACAAAAAAATTTTTTTCTTCACATACAGGATATAGCTCCTAGATAGACATAATACAATATACTTATATAGATTGTATTAAAATACGTTTAGAAATAAATTGTGACTTTGTGTAGCAAAATAGCAAAAAAATGGACCAACAGACGGACGCACATTATGACAGCGAGGAGGAGGTAGTACTCAATATTCCCAAGAGGCCAACAGGTACTCATAATGAAGAGTATAACTTTGATGCTTTCATCAAAGAAATGAGACATGAAAATGAAATGATGAGGAACATGTTCCAGCAATTCATGAATATGACATCTCAACGACTGAACCGTTTGGAGGAAAACATGGGTCTCCAGCAACAACATACCAGAACAAAAGTATGGCCAGATGAGGATACTCAGTTAAAATGGCAACAGAAACAAGATGATACACAACCTAAATCATTGATCGATAATGAAGTAGAGAAGGATATGTATGCCTGGGACACGTCAGTCAAGCATCAAATACAGGAAGGAGAAGACAATGGACAGATGGATGTGGATAAAAAGGAAATGAACACTCATCAACAGATCAATCCAATCAAGGCGCAACAAGGTAACCAAATCCTTACGCCTATAATAATTAATCCGGTAACGTCTCCGGTGGCTAAATTCATACATATACAAGGTTTTAGAGGGGAACCGGGTGGAAACCCTAGACACCACCTTGATAGTCTCAAAATGTTTTTTCAATTTCAGAATATGACAGAACAAGAAAAGGTGGCGATCTCCAGTCATCATTTAAAAGAATCTGCCAGAGAATGGTGGAATACTCTATCTATACAACCGCAAACATTTATGGAATATGAGAAGGCAATAATGTCAATGTACTGGAGTGCAGAGAGGCAGGAAGGTTTGATGTATTCCATAATGCATGAAAGATACCCAGCTAACCATCAAGAGACTTATGCTCAGTTTTTTGTTAGGCAGGTAAATCGCATTAAAGCCCTAACTGCTTTCAATTATCCAGAAATGCAGATAGTGAGGATGATTAGGCACAACATGCCACCCTGGATAAGGAAAATATTAATAAGCACTCAAATGCAGGATATTGAAGGTACAATTCGTATACTAACGGCTATCGAATATGAATATCTTGATGAAGACAGAAATGAAAAGGAGGTAAAATTTCAAAATAAATCTATTGCCAAACAAAAGAGTACAAACCTGTCAAGAGTAAAAAATAGAGAAGTTGGGCCATCCCATACAGCAATTGTACAACAAAAGGATAACGAAGACATAGGCACAAATTCAAACCCAGTCATTCAAGTAACCATAAACGACAATGAAATACAAGCATTAGTTGACTCTGGCAGTCAAGTATCTATCATATCAAAAAAACTAGCCACAGAATATGAAAGCAACCCAAAATACTTAAAGTTTCCCATGCGCCCTATCCAGTTAACTCTGGCAAATGGAAGAAAAATGAATAGTGAACGATACCAAATGTGGTTGGAGATGAAAATTAGCGGTAAATGTTTTAATCATGCCTTCTTAGTAATGGAGGGTTTGTTGTATGACTTAGTATTAGGGTCAGATTTCCTTCAGCAGTATCAAGGGATCATACATTACCCAATGAGGAAATGTATGTTAGAAGGCATACAAGTCCCATTTACAATAGTGGCTCAAGATAATCACCCCATTGGCAGTTGTGTTATACAAGTGATCGATGAGGAAATGATAAAACAAAAAGTGGGCATATCAATGATTAGGAATAACGAGCATAGTCAGCAGTTGCAACAAATTTTACAAAGATATGCAGCGGTATTTTCTGGCGTACCAGGAAAAATTAGAGGGTACACTCACCGAATTAGGCTTAGAGAGGAATCGTACCACCAAACAAAAACATATCCTATCCCGTTCCAATACAAAGAGGAAGTGGATAAACAAATAAAGCAGATGCTGGAATGGGATATTATTGAACGGGCCCCTTCACCCTACAATAACCCATTGATTGTAATCAAGAAGAAAAACGGAAATGTGCGTTTGTGTTTAGATGCGCGTCGCCTAAATAATGTGACCATTCCTGAACGTGATGTGCCACCACCAATGCATGAAACGTTTGTGCAGCTCGCAGGGAAGACTGTATTCTCGACTATGGATATGACAGCAAGTTATTGGCAAATGCCGTTGGACCAACGCGATAGAAAGTATACGGCATTTCGTTACAAGGGCCAGACTCACGTGTTCAAGAGGGTTCCATTCGGTTTAATTAATAGTGGAGCAGGCCTCATGAGATGTTTGAAGAATGTTTTATCTCCTCAAATACAGGAACACATGGTGTGTTACGTGGACGATATCGTGATCGCCTCAAAGGACATCGATGAGCATTTGCGTCATTTGGAAAGCTTCTTTCGTGAATGCATACGTGAAAATATAACCATCAACATGGAAAAGAGTTTTTTTGCAGTGGAAGAAATTGAATTTTTGGGCCATGTTGTAAATAGTCAAGGTGTCAAACCCCATCCTGCAAAAATAGAAGCTATAAAGAATTTTCCAACTCCCACCAACCAGAAGCAGGTTCGAGCATTTCTGGGATTGTGTAATTTCTATCACCGCTTCTATCCTAGATTTGCTTATGACACCACACAGCTAATTGAATTAATAAAGAAGACTAGTAAAAAATGGGAATGGAAAGAGAGGCATGAGCAAGAAATGTCTAAAGTAAAAGATAAGTTCTTGGAAACAGTAATGTTATACCATCCGGATTTTTCTCGCCCCTTTTACCTTCAAACAGATAGCAGTAGGCAAGGCTTGGGTGCTGTGTTGTTTCAAATTGGAGATAAAAATGAGCATCAAGTGTTATACTTTATTAGTCGGACGTTGAGAGGGGCAGAAAAGCATTATACAACAACTGAGCAGGAGACATTAGCAATAGTGTGGGCGTGCCAGAAACTGAAACAGTTTTTGTTGGGATCAGAAGTGGTAATCATAACTGACCACAAATGTTTGGAATTTTTGAACAAGAGCTTTTTAAACAATGACAGATTGATAAGGTGGAGCCTGATTCTTCAACAGTTTCGGTATAGTGTCATTTATTGCCCTGGATCACAGAATATTGTGGCTGATATTTTAAGCCGCCACCCTATGCCCATGGCTGCTCAGAATCCAGATCTTCACGACGCTCCAGGCAATGAAGATAATGACAACCACAGCAGAAAAAACAGTGGAATCTCACCTCCAGAATTTAGCGTATTGGCAGTCCCAGGATGCTCAATATAAGAAAATAATTAACATTATTACATCTAAGATGGCAGCCAGTAGGCACTATAATCAATACAGAATCACAGATGGGATCCTTCAGATTAATACCAAAAGCCCTCACAATCCATGGAAAGTCATAATACCTCACAAATTGAGACACCAAATTATTACCCACATCCATCAGTCGGTGGGACATTATGGTCCTCGGAAAGTAGAAGAAGCAATAAAACGTCAATTTTATTGGCCAGGGATGTACTCACAGATCCTACGTGTGTTGAAAACCTGTGAGATTTGTGCTCGGAGCAAGGCACCAAATCGATCGTATGCAGGAGAGCCACAACCGATCCTCGCATCTAAACCAAATGAGCTGCTAGCTGTAGATCATTATGGCCCATTACCGATGTTTCGACGATTCCAATATCTATTTGTCACGTATGATGTGTTTTCAAAGTACGTGAAAGCATACCCAGTAAGGACAGCAAACGCTAGAGGAGCAATAAAGGCACTTCGGGAAAAACAGTTGCCAGAAGTTGGAAAACCCCAGATAGTGATATCTGATCATGGCACAGCATTTACCTCCAAAGAATGGAAGACATGGATGGCTAAACAAGGAATTCATCATAGGCTAACTTCCATTAGAAATCCACAGGCTAACCCTTGTGAAAGAGTCATGCGAGAAATAGGGCGACTCTTTAGGACATATATACCAACCAACCATCGGGACTGGGTAAATAAAACCGAAAAGGTGGTACAGTATATTAACAACACAATGAATGAGTCGACAGGATTTACTCCAACTCGCCTGCATTATGGGAAAGAATGTCCTCAGTTATTTAAAACCAAAATGCCGATGGAAGAGGAGAAGATAGATAAACTACAAGATCAAAAGATAGCATATGAACGATTAAAACGGGCTGCGCTGCACCGGAAAAATAAAAAACGAAACCAGCAATATCAATTCAGGCAAGGGGAGCAAGTATGGCTGAGAGACCCTAGGCCAAGTAATACATTGCGGAAAGAATTCAAAAAGTTTTTCCCAATATATCAAGGGCCATACACATTGAAAAAGGAATGCGGGAGAAATGCGTTCCTTTTGGAAGATAATAACGGCATAAAAGGAGTATACAATGCCAGAAACTTAAAACCTTGCATACCACCGGACCCCGGAAAATATGTAAGTTAAAAATAGATACATACCATGTTAGACTAAAACAACACGGACTTGATTTAAAATATAGGAGAATGAATGATGGATAAACCGTTTTATAGTAACATATAGAAAGATTATTAGTAGTAGCAAATTAAACATTACAGTGAATAAAGAGTAGGCTTGAACTCACCTGGTACAAATTCTTACCTCTGACCTGAAGCAACAGCATTTTTTTTTTTTAACATTTTTTTTTTTGCTCACTAACTATTGGGAAATGAAGCAATGGATCTGAAGTCCGATCCATGCTTCACATCTTCCTATAAACTTAATTAATATTGTAGACCTAAATTAAGTTTATAGTTCAATATCAGCAGGGTTTTGCATTAGAGTTAAAAATAATTATGCTTATTAAATGTGTATTACAGTTAAATATTTTATTTTAAATAAATTTCATTCTATTGATAAAAATTGCTTAACCTATTAGTCAAACATACATATATATACATCTAGCGTATATATATGAGTTAATGCAAAATTCTGCTGAAATAAAATGCTTATTCTATTGTAAAATAATAATATATTGTTGTTCAAATTTTATTAAAATATTTAGTATGATTTGATTTTGAGATAAGCCTGCCAACATTTTCTAAAAGAATGTATAGTTTTAATTAGTGAGCCATTCAAGTGTAATTAAAGATGGCCTTCTCTTTCTTTCTTTTTAATTAAGAGAATTCAAACTTTGAAGTAAAAAAGTTAGAGTAAAAAAGTTAAAGTTATTTTTAGAAAGTGTTGCTTTGAAACAAAGGAGCATGGGGAGGCTTATCAAGATCTCAGATCATACAAACAATGGAAGGTAGCTGTCAGAGAAAGTATAAATAGTAGGGAGAACAAAAGAGATGAGTATTCAGACTTTTCCTTTTGAATGAGTCAGTTGATTCTGATTTTGCTTGTGAAGGCGATTTATTAAGATTTTTCTTGCTGTTTTATTCCAAGTTTTCTGGAGAGTACATTCAGATTTCTCTTGGGAGAAATCCTTTAGATTTTGCTTCACATTTAGCTGGTGCTTAAAAAAAAAGTTATACAGCTGTCATTTTCAAACAATGGAGAAGTTGGAACCGGCTCAAGTTAAAACCAACCGTATTTTGAGGAAAATGGATATGCTTGGCTAGGCAAATCATAGCTTTGCCTATCGCCGAGGTTCCTAAATACCATCCAAAATGCCTTAACATCCAATCAATAACCATCTGAACTCTATGCCGTGTCTGGAGAACTTTTCATGGAAGCCATACTTCATATTTTCATTGTCCGGACAAACACCTATCGTCGGTCGGATCAAGCCACGGACGCCGTAGGGAACATCACGGAAAAAGGACGGTATCGTATCTCCTAAATTAAACTATCTCGTATGCTACTTTTGATTCATATTGTCTTATTGTTGTATTGAATTATATGTATTTGCTATGTAAACATTTTATGAATTAACCGTAAATATATTTTGGGATTATCTAGCTATATGTAACCTTTTTACCTTCGCTATTCTTCCTTAGATTTAGTATTTCGTTGCGGTTAAATTTAATAATTAATTTTTTTTTGTCATTTGAAATCACTTTCCAATTTTATTTATGTTGTTAATTAAATCCAAGTCAGTTTCTTTTGTGTGCCAACTTGATCTTTTTGATAACACCTCTTTTTTTGTCCGCCATTAGCTAGTCACGTATATTTGATTTAGCTATATACGTTCTAAGTTAATTTTAAACCCGGTTTTTCGCGCAAAGCCATAAGAAATGCTTTGCGAAAGGTTTTATTACCTATCGTACTTTATCGAGAAGATCGAGTTGGAAATTTTTAATAAAATTGGGAAGAAAAGAATTTGACCGCAAACCTATTAACCTGTTTTCTTTTTATTGTCTAATTAGTTTGTTGCAGTAATTTAGGGGAATAGCGGAGGCCATTAAAGCCTTATTCATATTTTAAAGCCAGTAATTAAACATTATTTAATTATCAAAAACTTGAGTTTCTTAGTCATATTAAATGCTTTATTTTTACTTTTCAATGATCCAGGCACGCATAACGCAAACACCAACACATATTTTAAGTACTTTACATATTTAGCTTTTAGCTCCTTAGGATTTCCCGTCCATGTCTCTACCGCTGTTGCTAAGCTTTGTGGCCGGTTGAAAAATAATTTATGCGTGGCTCAGATGGTGTTGTTGGTTCGTGAATTAGCCCCGAGAATAGGCGAAATAGGGCAGAGGTTATTATATTCTTTATTTAATATTTCGCGTATAGTGGCCTCGAGGTACTTTCGCTTAGGACTCGAACTAGGTTAAACCAGCATACATAATCTGACTGTCCATACTAGTTCTCCAATTCCCTATTCTTTATTAATGCATTTATTCTTTTATCCAATTCCTTGCAACTATTACACTCAACAATTCTCCTAACACGATTCTCACCTTTTATATAAGAATACAGACATAAATTCTTTATACCAATCTTCTGCACACCAGATCATCCTTCTCATTCCATATTGCTACCTGCCCTTTCTCATAACCTAATTAAATTGTATTTTGGTTATATTATCTTATCATCCATAACTGCAATCCATCAAATATTTTCATTTTTTTATTTTACATATATCATATAAAAACATGACCATCTCATTTCTCCTTAAATTGCTTCCTTTGTCATGCACACATCTGAATCTAATGTATGTCTTTCTACTTCTCTTTATACTATTTCTAAGTAATCTAACATTCTTTACTTACACATAACACATCATTATCATATGTTAAACCTGGTACTGCCACTCCCATCCATACAATTTTAGCTGCATCATATTTATTATATGAAAACGCTGTTAATTTTTTTATCAGTCTCTTTCTTTTCTTTGCTTTATTTATCATTTTTTCACCCATTCATCCAAGAAATTTCCATGATCACTTAAGATGATTCACAAGTAGTTATATCTATTCACCACACTTAACTTTATACCCCCCAATAAAATTCTTTGTCTGCTCTTTTTGCCTAGTATTAATCATCAGCACTTTTGATTTTTCTTCACTAAATTTAATCCCATCTCTTTACTCACCCTTGCACATGTCCTCAATGTAACATCCACATCTTCTTTTCTTTCTATATGCAAAAAGACATCATCTGCAAATAAAAACCCAATAATGTATATACTTCTTTCCACCTATTAATAGTATCTCTATCACTCTTCCTAGTTTTTCTATTACTCTTTTCATTTCTCTCATATACATCAAAAATAAAATAGGTGACATAGGGCATCCTTGCCTTAGTCTATCCCATTTTTAACTCTAACTGATTGTATACTCCCTAAGTGATATAGTAATTATTTTCATTCAATCTTTAATAAGATCCATTAAAGCTTCATCTATTCCCAAATTTACTAATGTTACCCATAATCAATATTTATTTATTCGGTCATATGCTTTCTCTATATCTATAAAAGCCATACATACCTGTCCACCTGTATTTTTACTCATATTTACAAGTTGTATAACTACAAATAAACTATCTCTTATACACCTATCTGATCAAAAACCTCCTTGCATTTTTCCCACTATATTGTTTTCATTTTACAACCCTTCCAGCCACTATATATGTAAAAACTTTATGCAACACTGCCTTTACCACTATCAGTCTACAATTGCTTAACTTTCTATGATTTTCATCTTTTCTTTTAAATAGTAGCTTTACTGTTATATTACTCCAACTACCCAAATTTCTTTTGTGTCATCATATTAAAACATGATGACACATTTAATTTTACCCATATGCTAAATTTATTACCATTTCTGCTGCCCATCCATCTAAACCTCTCACCTTTCCATTTTTCAATTTCTTCCCTGCCTCACTCAGTTCATTTTCTGTAAACCTAATAGTTCCATTCCTATATGATTTTATGTTTGTTATTACTCTGTTCTTCACATCTAGCACCTTTTCTATATCCATTACATACTTATTTAAAACTGCTTTTAATTCTTCTCTATAACTACTCTCTATTCCCTCATCATATAGCAGTCCTATTTCTTGCTCCCCTACATTTCTTCTTTTAATATATTTCCAATTTTTTTTACTCGCATCTCTGCCAGATTTATTTATATCCTCTAAACATTTACTATTTAATTTTGTTCTCTCTTTTTAATCATCTATTTTGGCCAACTTCTTTTCTTCTAAATACTTTTCCCATTTAACATTAAACATCTTTTTTACTTTCATTGTTTTTAATAGCATGCTTATATTCTCTGCATGGTCTTTTTTTCTCTTTTACACTTTTACTAACGCTCTCTTTTCTATTACTTTTATTCCTCTCAATATTCTCACACAAAACATGTTTTCATCATACAGTCTTGAGATACTGGCATAGCTATAGAGTACATTTTATATTATTATTATTATTATTATTATTATTATTATTATTATTATTATTATTATTATTATTATTATTATTATTATTATTATTATTATTATTATTATTATTATTATTATTATTATTATTATTATTATTATTATTATTATTATTATTATTATTATTATTATTATTATTATTATTATTATTATTATTATTATTATTATTATTATTATTATTATTATTATTATTATTATTATTATTATTATTATTATTCAATTCATTTATTTACCGTACAAAACTACAGCATAAAACCAATTACAGTATTGCACCATAACAAATATATAAATACATAAATGAGTTTAAATGACAAATTATTAATATAATTATGTGCCATATTTCAATAAAAGATAATTAACACATTTAAAAATCTAAAGTAAAATTAAATATCAGCATATAAACAATTATTATTAAGACATTAATAATAATAAATAAATAAAAGGGATAAATATAAAGCACATAACAAAATAAAAAATAAAAAAGCAATTTAATATATATATAAACAAATTTAAGTTAAACCAATCAAATCTGACATTTAAAGTTAATAACATTACAGAATTGATTATAATCTAAATTGAAGTAATTAATATTGCTACAAATCTGATTATATAAAGATGGTAGCCTAAACAAAGGAGAAAATCTAAGAACATTGGAATGGCAAGTTTTAATGTAACAAACAGAAGCAGACCGAGTATCATGCACATGAGATCTAATTATAACAGTAGAAATTGTATTAGATAAAAGAACTATTTTATTAACAAGTTTATAAAGATATTTAATATCTCTATATTGTCTTCTAGACGAAAGATGAACAACAGTTTTATTTCCCAAAGAAACATATTTAGAAAACTTATTATACACTGATTGTAATAAATTACATCCCTGTTTAGAGCTAGGATTCCAAATGACTGAACAATATTCAATGATGGGAAGAACCAATGATAAAAATAATTTAAATTTTGTATCACCACTGAAATGATAACCAAACCTTAGAATAGTACCTATAATTTTTAAAGCCTTACCAATAATCATTTCCAAATGAGGAAGAAAGGATCCATTACTAGAAAATATAACTCCCAAATCTTTTTGGGATTCAACAGAAATAATTTTGTGAGAATTAATAAAATAAGAAAAATGCAAAACTTCAGATTTTTTAGAATACGAGACTAAGGAACATTTACTGAAATTAACAGTCATATTATTTAGATCACACCAAGCACTAAAATTATCTATATCATTTTGAAGAAGAGTTCAATCAAACACAGATGTGATTCTTCTAAAGATTTTACAGTCATCTGCATAGCACAAAAGATAAGACGATTTTAAGCAATCCTTAAGGTCATTCATATAAATGTTAAAAAGCATAGGTGCTAAAATACTACCCTGAGGAACCCCCAAATTACATTTAAAATTAGATGAAATAGTATTATTAAATTTAATGTATGCAGTACGACCATGAAGAAAGGATTGAAACCAATAAACAAGCTTAGTAGAAAAACCCATTTGATATAATTTGTGAAGAAGAATACTGTGGTCTACTTTATCAAAAGCTCTTGATAAATCAAAATAAAGAACATCAAGTCTCTGCTGGTCTTCAATTGCATGAGCTATATGATCATAAATTGTTAACAAATTAGTTTCTACAGATCTATTAGGTATAAAACCATGCTGTGAAGAAGAAATGAGTTTACTAACATCTAAAATAATTTTATTATAAACACACCTCTCAAAAATTCTAGCAATAGTATGCAAAACAGAAATGGGTCTATAGTTATTAATACAATCACGTGATCCATTCTTAAAAATTGGGACCATTTTGGCACACTTAAGCACATTAGGAAAAACACAAGAGTTAAGTGATAAATTAAAAATAAATGCAAGAGGTACTGCAATAAATTCAACTAGCCCTTTGTAAATAAATGAAGGAATATTATCATTTCCCAAACTAGAATGAATTTTAAGTTGCTTAATAGCCATAACAACATCATCTTTAGAAATATGGTCAATCATACAATGAACAGTTCGAGAGTTACAAAATAATGCAATATTTGAAGATATTGTATCATGTGACGAATATACATCAGCAAAATGTTTTGAAAAGTGATTTTCACTTAAAGTGAAACCATGAGTAGCTTGAACCCTTTTCTTACCCAAACCAGACTTATTAATGAAATCCCAAAATTTTTTAGGGATAGAAGAAATATTAACCTCAATTTTTCTAATATAATTCTGAAAATCTCTTTTATAAACATGCTTCACCAATCTTCTGAAATTAACAAAATTATTATAAAAAAAGATATTCTGCATTTTAAAATAAAGTCTACGATGATAAGACTTCCTTTTAATAATTTTAATAAGATCGCATGAAAACCAAAAAGGAAAACCCTTATAAAAAGGCTACTTATTGGGAATATACAAATCAATAAAACTATTAAGAATCTTTAAAAACCCATCCAAGCAATGATTTACATCATTAAAAGAATACAAAAAATTCCAATTAACCTTAGAAAAGTTACTACAAAAATCAACATAATTACCCTTCCCATAATCCTTTCTTGAAATATTAGAAAAATTTATTCTTTGAGTGACAAGGTGGATGATGAGCATCAATAGGAAAATTAACAGAAACAACTTGAAAATTACTAACTACTGTTGAATTACATAAAATATAATCCAAAGTACGATGATAGGAATTAACAAATGGGTTATATTGCTTAAGTCCTAAAAATTTACAGAACTTTAACATTCTAGAAGCCTTAGAAGACAAAACCGAAATGTGTGTAGCAATTCTACCCTGATATAAATCCGGAATATTTAAATCACCAGTAATAATAATATTATCATAGCCAATCAGAAAATCTTCAAGAGATGTCAAAAAATAATCAAACTCCAACAATGATAAAGTGGGTTTGAGGTAAACATTACCTAAACTAAATTTAAAATTGTGATTTAAAGTAATTTCACACCATGTAGATTCCAAAAAGAAGAAGAAAAATAAAGTTCTTTATAAAAACATCTTTATGAAGAGCAATCAGAGTACCACCACCTCGAGAAATATTATCCATAGATCTGTCAGTTCGCAAAATACTGAATCTATCATCAAGAAAAGAACAATCAGGAAATTGTTGATTTAACCAAGTTTCTGTAAGTAAAATAAGATCAAAATGTTCTGTTTCAAAAAATTGTTTAATTTGAACACATTTAGTCCTCATAACCTCTGACATTCATGTAAAAACATGAAAGGCCTAGCATGTTACCCACAAAGATAATGGAAACAACACAAATAAAAACAAAAAGAAAAAAAGAAAGAGATAAAAAAAAAAATAGATAGTAAAACAAAATAAATTCTCTTAAAACCTTAGAGAACTGGCCAGAGATCCATAAAAAAAAGAAATAGAAGCACCGCAAGGACATAAATTAGGGGATATTATATCATTATGTTTATGTGCAGAAACAGAAATATAAAAACAAGAAGACTTAGAATTATTCATATTAACTTTATGACAAACAATACTAGTTTGTAAATTATTTTCAAGAAATACTGTAATATCTTTTGAACTGAGATCTACTGGCATATTATTATTATTATTATTATTATTATTATTATTATTATTATTATTATTATTATTATTATTATTATTATTATTATTATTATTATTATTATTATTATTATTATTATTATTATTATTATTATTATTATTATTATTATTATTATTATTATTATTATTATTATTATTATTATTATTATTATTATTATTATTATTATTATTATTATTATTATTATTATTATTATTATTATTATTATTATTATTATTATTATTATTATTATTATTATTATTATTATTATTATTATTATTATTATTATTATTATTATTATTATTATTATTATTATTATTATTATTATTATTATTATTATTATTATTATTATTATTATTATTATTATTATTATTATTATTATTATTATTATTATTATTATTATTATTATTACGACGACAAACAATTGTTATATGTAAGCAAACAACAGTAAGATGTCCTAAGTTGCAATCTTTAATATATTCATTTTACTGTGGGGTTTCATAAAAATAGTAATGTCAAGTTTCGTATTTCTAAAAATAAAATCTCTGCCATCACTAAAAATATTATGTCTATATTTCAAAATAAGACAATCCTTGTACAAAATTGCACTTGTGAATGTTCATAAGATGTCTATAAAATTCAAGCTTTATGTATTTGAAGATGCCATATTTAAAAAGTGCACTACCAGGACAAAGGAATGAATACTCATAAGTTGCTATGGCTAACCAAGGATGGATTTTAGGGACAATTACCTAAAATAGTAAGCATATGCTGACAAAGTTAAAGGTAAAAAATATATATAATTTGATTCCAAAAAGACGTATTTCTTCATGGTTTTGTTTATCAAAAATATGTATAAATGATCTTTTCTTAAGTGGTTATGTAAAACTATATGCATATTTGTTTAAAAAATATGAGACTTGTAACAATCAGAAGAGTTGGTGGCTAAGTGGATAGCACAAGCAGCCTTACAAGCAGTTTTCCTTGGGTTTGCTTCCCGGCAAATGCTTTGACACATTCAAAAAAAAACTGCCGTCTGTTTAGATATCACTAAGGGAATGCAATTTTCATTGTTGAATTATGTTATTTTGTAAATATTCTTACTGTGATCATTATAAGAGAGTAAATTGGATTTATCAGATATGATTAATATGCAGAAGAAAAGAAATATTATATACCCTAATTTGAATGTTAATCAACTCTGGTAGTAAACAATTTGCAAATGTCTTTTATAAATACTTTAAGTGAAATTTCTCATTATATATCTGTATTTAAGTATTTAGTTACAAACAATAATTATCAATTGAATTAAATTAATAAAATTGACAATCTTATTTACAAATTGATGCCCGACACAGGCTGCCATTTGATGATGACTTTTATTTAGGTACTTACAACTGTAGATCACTTTCAAGTGAAGGAAGATTGCAAGAATTAGAAGAAGAACTATCTTATATTAAATAGGACATTATTGGATTTTGTGAAGTTAGAAGAAAAGGTGAAGAAACAATTCATATAAAAAGTGGACATGTACTCTACTATAGAGGCACAAATATTGGAAATACAAGTGGAGTATGATTCATTATAAATAAAAAATGGAAGAATAACATTGTAGAGATTGATGGTGTTTCGGACAGGGTGGCAAGATTAGTTTTACAACTTAATAGCAGATACCAAATGCAAATAATTCAGGTTTATGCCCCAACAAGTTCTCATAGTGATGAAGTAGTAGAAGATTTTTATGTGGATGTACAAAAGGCTTTTGATCAGAGTAAACAACATTTTAAAATTGTTATGGGAGACTTTAATGCTAGAATTGGTAAACAAATGAAAGATGAAAATGCTGTAGGTAATTTTGGTTATGGTAATAGAAATGAGAGAGGACATAGACTTGTGGAATTGGCAGAAAAAGAAAAACTTTATATTATGAATTCTTTTTTTGAGAAAAATGTTAAAAGAAAATGGATTTGGAAGCATCCAAATGAAGGTACAGCAGAATTGGACTATATTTTGACTAACAGAAAATACATATTTCAAGATTGTAATGTTCTTAATAAATTTAACACAGGAAGTGATCATTGATTAGTAAGATGTAAGATACATGTTAATGCAAAACTAGAGAGACAAAAATTATTAAGAAAAACAATATTTACAGTTGATATTCCTAATCTTCAGAAACATTCTAATGAATTTAAATTAGAACTTACCAATCGGTTTCAAGTATTAGTAGATTTTGAACAAGATTCAGATTTGAATGAAATTAATAGGAAAATAACTGATACACTTTTAAAAACTGCCACAAAGATATCTGGTAGAAAAAAGCAGGAATTGACCCATAAAATTTCTACTGAGACTAGAGAATTTACGAAGAAAAGAAGGAATATGAAGATATACAAAAATGATGCATTAGAAAGGGTTGAATATCTCGAATTTTGTAAAATGGTGCAGAAAAGAGTTGAAAATGATATAAGAAAGTATAATTGTGAACTAGCAAGGAAAGCTGTAGAAGAGAATAAAAGTCTAAAAAGTGTAAAACAACATTTTGGTATTGGTAGGAAATTTATATCTGCAATAAGAAAAAAAGATGGCATTATTACTAAAAGGAGAGATGACATCATGAAATTGGTAGAAGATTTTTATCAAGAATTATATAGTAATAAAGAACAAGTATCTCCTATACCTATTATATCTTCTGAATTGCCTAGAATTTTAAATGAGGAGGTGAGACATGCTATTAAATTTATGAAGAAAGGGAAGGCTCCAGGTAATGATGGAATTATAATTGATAAATTAAAAGAAGCAGGTGAAGAAATAGAATTTTTTTTAGCAAAGTTATATTCTAAATGTCTAAATGATAAAGATGTACCAGATGATTGGAAGAATGCGGTATTAATATTAATATTTAAAAAAGATGATAAAGAAGATATTAGAAATTACAGACCTATCAGTCTTTTATCAGTTTTATACAAAATTTTTACTAAGATAATTACAACTCGTCTACAGAGAACACTGGACTTCCACCAACCAAAAGAACAAGCTGGATTTAAAAGTGGTTTTAGTACAGTAGATCATATCCAGGTATTGAGAGAAGTTATAGAAAGGACAAATGAATATGAGTTGCCATTATGCTTAGAATTTATAGATTATGAAAAGGCATTTGATTCTATAATTATTTATTCATTGATTAAAGCATTGGATCATCAAGGTATAGATCCAGGATATTGTCATATTTTAAAGAATATTTATAAAAATGCAACAGCAACAATTAGATTACATAATGATAGTATGAAAATCAACATTGAGAAGGGTGTAAGACAGGGTGACTCCATATCTCCAAAATTTTTTACAGCAGTGCTGCAAGAAGTATTTTGTGGATTAAAATGGGAAGCTAAAGTAGTGAAAGTAAATGGAGATTATGTAAGTCATTTAGATTTTGCAGATGATGTAGTTGTTTTTGCAAATAATGCTTTAGAGTTACAGGAAATGTTGCAGGAGTTATCAGATGAAAGTAGGAAAGTAGGACTAAAGATAAATGTTGAAAAGACTAAAGTAATGTTTAATTGATTTTCTCAAAATATGAAAATAAAGATTGATTATGATGAATTAGAAGAAGTTAACAGTTACAAATACCTTGGTCAGATTAGTAATACAGATGGAAACATAATGGATGAAATTAATCATAGAATTAAACTTGGTTGGAGTTCTTTTGGTAGAAATAACTTGATACTAAAAGGAAATATGCCTATGTGTTTGAAAAGGAAGGTTTTTAATAAATGTGTTTTGCCCATTCTTACTTATGGATCTGAGACTTGGACACTTAATAGAAGAGCAATACAGAGACTTCAAACCACTCAAAGGAGTATGGAGAGATGCATGTTGGGAGTAACAAGAAGAGATCGAAAACGCAATGTATGGGTAAGAGAACAAACAGGTGTTACTGATCTCCTTGAAAAAATTCAAAGACTGAAGTGGAGTTAGGCTGGACCTATTGCTAGAAGAGATGATAATAGATGGACAATTGAAATTTTAAACTGGATTCCAAGAGATTGTAAAAGACCCAGAAAGAGACCACATGTGAGATGGATGGATGAAATAAGAAAGTTTGCAGGGGTGATATGGAGAAGAGAAGCTAAAGATCGGAAAAGATGGATTGAACTTGGAGAGACCTTCATCCTGCAGTGGATTGATAATGGTTGATGATGATATATATATATATATATATATATATATATATATATATATATATATATATATATATATATATATATATATATATATATGTCCTAACTATATTTATAACAAAGAGAACATTTACACACACTTGTCTAATCAGCACAGCAGATGGTATGCATTTGTAAGTTATCATATCATTATGGCAATAACAGCTGAGTGTAAAAAATCTATTGAGTGGATATTCATGATTCTTTTAAATACTTAGGAAAAAATGAGAAGATTTTTAAAAGCAGTAGAAAACATTTTGTAGACATATGTTACTATTTTCCCTTCTATTTGGTTATTAAAGCAATCAATTATGAAGAAAATTGTATTAATTGGAAAAGAATTTGTCTAATATTAGATTAAATATTATTAAAGTTTGTAAAGTTAGAAGAAAAGGTGAATATTTATTTGATTTGGAAATATGATTTTATTTAAAAGGGCCGAATGTTTAATGCCCCTAGAATTAAATTTATTACAATTATGAAAACATTAATTGTATGACTAGATATCAGATATAGAGCTTTTATTAAATATAAATTCAATATATCAAATTGATTGAAAGTGAAAATACTGTGGAAAAGTTTGGATTCGCAGTCAGAAATGAGATAGATCTAATATTTGTGAAATTTGAATAAGAAATTGTAGATATAAAGCATTTTTCATATATAAATAATTCACCTTTAATAATATTTATAAATGAAGGATAATCACTTTTGTTACTTTATGACAAATATTTTTTAAATTTTGATATTAGCCTGCATCTATGTATCAGTAAATCTTTAATCACTACAGATATACTTTGAATCAATTCATTTCTGGAATTTACAAATTTCAATAAAATGATAAGTTCCTGATAATATCTGCAAGTCCTTTTAATATTTGATGCGATTCAGAGAGCTACAAAACCCTTTAAATACTGTTTGTTTTGTTATTATATTAATATGAATAATTTGTAACGAATTTAATAATGATTTTATAATGAACCATTAGAAAGTGGATTGGTTTATAACTGCAAATATCTTTTTCACCTTTAAATTAAATTTGAATATTACTCATTCATTTTTTTCTCATCTAGTTTTATCTTCAACATTCATGTAGTCTAATTATATTTGTATCAGTTTTTTTCTTATTTGCTTTTTGCGTACTATTTATAATGATTTGAACATTTCTTGTAGGTTTTTCATTCATTAGATTTACATAACATAACCTTTTTAATTTGAAATATGACACATTTCAAACCAAGTTTCCTTATTATACAAGTTACTTAATTTTTCATACTTTTTTATTATAAAACTTTTATAGAATTCTTTTACATATTTCTTAATGTTTCTTCTCTTTTCAGTAATAGCACAGTGTATCAATGCTATAATTCTCATATCAATTGGTTTGTTAATTATAATCTAAAAGATAAAAATATTAAGAGTAAAAAAGAAAGTTCTAGATTATATTTTTTATTTCACAGTTTATATATAGTATATGAATCCATTTATATATATATATATATATATATAATATATATATGGATTCATATACTATATATAAACTGTGAATATATAAAAATATATTGTGACCTTCCATGTTGGCACCAGGAAGAAATGTGGGAAGTTCACATTTGTGCTAACAATGGCTAAAGATAATTATCTGAGAAAAATGAATGGAGATGTAATTTGCTAGTTAAAATTAGGATTTAAAAAAATTAAAACTTTAATTGGGTGTACTGATTGGTAGAGTTTTGGATTATATATGTTTGGTAGTAGAAGAGGAGGATGAACAATATTAGGGATGTTTGTATATAGTAGAAAAATTTACATGTCATAATGAGCAGAAATATAGATATATTATTAATTAGAATTTTCTTTCCTATATTTTATTTATTATTTACTGATTATGTATTGTTCATAATCTTATATTTAAAAATGATAAAGATTATTTGTATATTGGTGAATAACATTTATAAATTAATATTTAATATTTAATATTTTTTTTTATTATTATGTTTATTCCATTCAAATATTGTATTGTTAAAATCTTATAAGTAAAATTCTGGCACATTTCCAAAGTTGATTGTAATAAAAAAACAAAACACAGAGGGCATGAGTGAAGAAGGACATAGAGTTTAAAACTTGAAGAAAGTAAAAAATTTCCAAGGAAGAAGATGTAAAAAAATTTAAAAGAATCAATAACTCTCTAACAGTATTAGAACAAATATAAAAAGACATCACAAGGATTCTAATAATATACCTGTGGAGAGTTTTTGTTATTATACTACTGGAATGATATAAAAATGAGGAGATAAACACCCCCCCCCAGAAGGATACCAGTCTCCAAATTTCTGCCAAACAATGGTCCATATTCACTACCTTTAAAATGTCTGGATGTTATGTAAGCTAAGTAATTATGATTTGTTTTAAAGTATTACCAAAAATAAATATTATCAGAATGATAAAATTGTTTAAAATAAAGCTAGCTAACATTTTCTTATTAAACGCTATAATTAAACGCTTGATTTTCAATTTTAAGAATTTTCTATCAATATTCTACAAAATAAAATTTAAGATGAAAGAGTTTATCTATTCAATCTTATATCAGGAGGATAATTTTATACTGTATAACTTTACTATTTGCACATATATAATAAAATAATTCCAATGCATGCAAATGTCATTTATCACGCCTATAACGGAATTTTAGGATATAAAAAAAACTATTGTCATTCTTAACAAATATGCTTTAACAATTGGATAGACTTTTTTTATGTTATAATTTACTGTTGTCTTTGAAACTAATATGTATGTTTCTTTCAACTTTCAAATTTTTTTTTTAAAAAAAACTTAACATGTAATGATGGGATATTGATAAGTATTTTTCATTATTGATTACAACAGATGTATAACCAATTTTTTTTTCTTTTAAAAAAAAACAAAACAATGTAACTTCATATCATTATAATATGATAATCTATTATTTTGTATGATCTAGAAATTATATTATAGGTGATTATAAATATCCGGATGTGTGCATGATGCTATAAATTATTATTTTAAAAAAATTGTATTTATTATGCTTCAATTTTGTTAATGAAGTTCATTTAAAAAAATAAAAAATTAAAGCCTTGTCTGTTATAAGTTTGTTATGTAGGAAGTATATCGAGTATAGTTGAAGGTAGAAATAGTCAAGGGACAATTAGATTATTTAGATTGAGTTTGGAGATATTATTTAACCCTCATATATATAAGTAAAAGTATAAGTGTTTGGTTACTGTTTTTCCCTGCCTTTCTTTATTCTTGTATAGTTAGTGTTAGATGATATACACTGATTATAACAGATAAGTGTTGTATAAATTTTTATATAATATGTATAAAAGATGATTGATTTATGGCATCATACAAGTTCTATAAATAAGCTAATAAAAGTATATTTTAAAAATACATTATATTATGATATTATAAAAGCACACATATTCGAAAATATATGATTCATATAGTAAATATTAGTCAGTTTTGGTTTTACTATAAGAGCAATGTAATTGGTTAGCAAAGTGCATAAAATAATTTATTATTATTATTATTTATTTTGTCTTTTTTTTTTTAATAAATGTTTTATTGAATTAATAGCCCTTAGGAATTGCTTGATTATATATGTTCGATTCTCCATTTCCACACACCCACATATGGTTAACATAGCATAGCCCTAGAATGTATAAATTTGCCAGTAGAAGTCAATTATTTAATCTGTCTGGAGATGATAAATCACCATATTACAGTGCTAATAACATATTCTACTTTGCTTAGAATAGGTGGTGATGTGGATAAAAAGATTACCCGATCCTCATCATTATCTATCTTATATTAAATATGATAATTGATAATTTTGCAATAGTTTTATAATTAAATAAATGTGTAGCATATGATTAAATTAGTGTTACAGAATTGTTATCCATAAATGTTTTATTACTCTTATTTGCATCCTATATGAAGACCATATCCTATAACCTCAACTGAGCTAAGCCATACAATAACTACAATAAGAATCTTTTAAATAAGTTTAAAAGCAATTTACAATTATAAATTTTATTCTATCTTGTATAGAATTGGTGCCTGGGCATTTATAAATATAATAAAGTAAACAAGTGAAGAAGGCAGAGGTTACAATATATATATATATATATATATATATATATATATATATGTGTGTGTGTGTGTGTGTGTGTATGCTTGGAATGCAAATAATGATATCTCTCACTGATCTGTATAAATGTCATTCAATTATGAAAAGTAGAATAATAGCAATTTATTTTTTAATTTTATTGGTATTTAAGATTAATTGATTGACATTGTAAACTAGGGAAGAAAATTTTCTATTCTTTTAAATTATGTACAGAGTAAATAATCTGACGTCACTGGTTTAATATTCGGATGATCAAAACAGATCCTCACTTATAACAATCTCTGAATTTCAAATGAAAAATCGGTTTTAATGAATGTAACAAGCTTATCTTTATATAATTGGAATGTATATAATATAGGGGATTTGAACACAGACTATCAAGCTTCCTTCAGCTATCCACTCTATCTCATACAACTGATACACCTGACAACATACATGTGAAAAAGATAAATGACATCCAATATTCATATTTTATGCTGAAACAGTACTCATGAGTTGGTCCAGCTCATCATCTCCCATATATATATATATATATAATCGGTGCTCAGTGATTATCTGACCAACTGATGAGTGTTAGTTCAGAAATAAAATATGTATACTGAAGATCATTTATCTTTTTCACATGGATGTGGTCATGTGTATAGAGTGGATAGCTGAAGAAAGATTGAAAGTCTGTGTTCATTGATATCTTTTCATAGTTAAGTGATATGTGCATTGCTCATTGGGAGGTTTTATTACTTCCATTCCAATTACATTTAGTTAAGCTATGTGTTGTTTTCAACATGTATATACAATATTTATACACAAACATTATATACTTATAAAATACAATAACATAGTTTATTACTATAACTGAACTTCTGTATATATCTTGCAATTCAGTGTTGTCACTATGAAAGAACTCTCTAATGACCTTTTCAATGCTGAAATATTTTTTTAAAAAATATCATTACTTTATTTTACATATTTGAGATTTGTATTCTGTTGTTAAACTTTTTAACTATCTCACAGTTATATTTTTTATATCATCACCTAAGTCTATTCCATGCCATGTTACAGAACTCCAGATTTTTAGTTCTTGTAAATGAGTTATTGTTAAATATTTTTATATTCATCTTTTCATGCACATATTTCATTGTCTCAAATTAAAATTTCCCAAAGAATTGGCTTTTTGTTTAAATTGACTGCATACATGTGAAACAGTCAATCCTAATTAATGATTGAGCTTCATGGTCCTTCATACTTATCAAACTAACCCATGTTTAAACCTTATGTTCCATCCCACTCCTATATTCATATATATATATATATATATATATATATATATATATATATATATATTTGAGATGTGCACCTAAAAAGTTATAAAGTTCAGCTTTTTAATATTTTTACTCTTATTTATTATTAAATATTCTTATTAAAATCAAAATATATTAGGTACAGCTCATATATATATATATATATTGTACCAAGATTGTATTGGAACATATCTCTCATTTTGTCTAAAAATTATTAAAAAAAATAGTATGTAAAAGTTTAAAAGTTTTTTTATTGCAATTTGTTTTCGAAATGTAAAATTAAAAGTCAAAGAGTTTTTTATCATTAGAGGTTGAAATAAAAGTTACAATTAATTAATTAGAAAAGGGGAAGGGGTTTGCTTTCGAAGCATCAAGTTAAAAGTTTTATAAAAGAAGTTAAAGAGTTTTCTTTATTATTATTAGTTGAAATATAACTTAAAGTTTAAAAATATAAATCTCTTTTTATTTAAGTTAAAGAAAAAAATGTCATCTTAAAAACTAAATAGTAAATTGATCTTCAATTATATATGTGTGCAAATAACAAATTAATGTGAGCCTGTTAGTAAAATATATGTGTGCGATTGTAAATATAGCATAAATATGTGCGTGTTAAAATGAAATAAATAAAGGTTAAAAAATTAAAAACACTCAGCGACGGCTACTAATCAAAAATGTAAAAACAAAATGTTTGCATGGCTGCTAATTAAATGATCTTCAAAAACATGTAATTAAAAGCTTATCAAAGGAATGCAATTTAAAACAAGGAAGGAACTTCGGCAACAGATATAGCTGGAGGATATCAAAATGACAACGCATCTTATGTATAAATAGTCAATTTTTTCATCAGGCAATCAGTTACATTTGAGAAAACAGTTGACATTAAGTTCTTTAATCAGTCAATTGATGAGCTGATAATGCAGTGTTAAAAACCTCAGAAACATATGACTTTGTCTAGCCTGAGTCCAGTGAAACAGCAACCTGCCCAGAATAGAAAAATGCCTGCATAACAACTTGAAGAATCACCAAGAATATTTAGCTGTCTCCAAGAATAGTGCCAATGAATAATAATAAAACTCCTCAAGAAAACATCCCATTTGTCTGGAAATATTCTCACTTGAAGCAGCAACCAGGGAGAAAACAAAGTCCTTTCCTAAATATAAATTTCACAGCAAACAGCAAGAAGAAGTCCATGTTCTAAAATCCTAGATAATAACAGTTTTCTTATTCTCATTTCTAAAGTAGACATCACATTAGTTTGAAACTTCCTAGAGTCAAGTAATAATGAATTCTATAGCATACATAGATGAACTATTGATGTGTGTGTTTTTTAAATGTCAAATATTATTTAATGCTTTGTTATATGATATTCTAGGGTGTGAATTAAAAATGTGCATGATCATTGTATCAGTGTTATATTAGTTAAATAAGATTTATAAAAGTATTTAAGATTAGTATAATAAATGTTAATTAAAATAAATTGTCTTTTAAACTTAAAGCTTAATTTTGTCAGTCAATTCTTTTGCCACTAATTAAAACAATAATTTGTTATTGATTACAAGTAGCTGAGCTAGTTAAGAGATTTTTGAAGTGCTGAATTATGAGCCTACTGTCCAAACATGTTAGTTCTGAAACTATCTGGCACCCAGGGTTTACTCTGAAACAAATAAAGTGTTTGAATAGTAGGGGTTTGAATCTAGCAGTCAAGGTGGGCCACGATCTGGAAATGTGATTGTGTTTGTTATGCATTGCATAGTTCGGTCTGATTGTGGGTATTGTTGACAGCTCTGCTATCAATAATATTCTCCACTCTGCTCAGACAGACTGGTTTGTTCACATAATATTTATAATATAAGATTATAAATTTATTAGAAATAAGGTTTAAACCCAGCTAAACCTAGTGAGTAGAGTATATGGAATCTTATATATATATATATATATTTGACGTCAAATGTTAATGAATCGCCAGTCATCAAATGTTAAGATAACAGAATTGTGGGAAATCTGAATTGAACTATGGGTATTGTTAAGGGTTGTCTCGTTTTGATTATTCAACGTTATATAGTTGATAAAGACTACAAAGTGTATAGTCGAAAGTACTTCTAAAAGAATATAATTTATATAAATTGTACTGTATTTTGATATATATATTGATTTGTATATTACATATATTGTGAAACGAATACAGATATCAAACTTTATTTATTATATATATATATATATGCATATATATATATGTATATGTATATATATTTATATATATATATATATATATATATAGCAGGAGCAATTACTAACACATTAATTTTGCAAATATTTTTTTTTGCAGTTTGTAAAATTAAAAAAAATATTTTTCACTTAAATTCTTTTAAAAACTGTATTTTTTTTTTAAATCCAAGTTGGAATATGCAACTGTTAATTGTCCAAAAATACTTAAAAGGCATGGAAATTTTACATTTTCTAATTTTGGGAAAGAATGTCTAATTAAAATGTACTAAAAGTAAAAAGGGAAATCAGATTAAGAGTTTCTACTTTTGCAATTAACATTTTTTGTCAAATCTATTTTTAATCTGGAAATAGATTTGAATATATTTTTGAACAAATTATCTAATGGTTGCATCTCCAAAAACAATAAATAAAGGAAATGAAATATTCCTACTAGATATCATGCATGAATGAAATTAAAAAAGGATATTAAAAGCATTCCTAAAATACCTGATGGCAGTATATAATGGGCCAATTTTTAAATGCTGAGAGAGAACTAGTTTTGTAGATTAGCAGTCACCAAACTACTCCATGGTACTTTGTTTTCCAAAATGTTGAACAAGTAATCAAACTAATCCCCTTTCCTTGCCTTTGCTGTTCCATCTCTCACCAGCAACCAACCACCTTGATGATGTCCCAAACATAATAGAAAGTATGATCTAAGAATGGAGGAATGCCTAATGGAAACTTGCTACTACATTGGAAATTGTTTAAATCCTGTTATTTTTCCATGCTAATCTCAACCTTGGCTATCCAGATTTCATATTTAAATTGTTAAATGAAATGTTTTCTTAACTGTTAATGTAAATTTGCTCTCATGCTAATAATTTTTTTTTATATATGTAAAGTCTGTCATAATGCTCTTATTTCTTTAATTTTGGTGCGGTTCCTTTCTTAATTTTAAACTATGTTTTATTTTTTTATTTTAAGTTGCCAATCTAAACAATCTTGTAAGCCTAATGCATAATGTTATTTTTCTCTATCTACTCAGACCTGCTTGGGTCAAGGTTAGTAAAATCTCTTCCCTTTTGAATAAGATTTACATACATTTTTAATTAATATGCTAACCAGATTGCTTCTCAAGTTAACCTAATTTTATGATTTGTTTTATGCATCAAAAAGGGTATTGTTTATGTATAACTTTTATATCACCAAAAATTAATGTTATTAAATGTTTTATACGTTGCTCATTCAATTCTGAAAAGGGGATTTCTTATTGTTATTGCTTTTTACTTTATCCATATTACCATGCTATATTTTTAATATTGATTATTCTAAAGTTATATAATTTGTGAAGGTGGGAGTTCAATAGTTTAAATAGGAAGAAAGGAAATGAGGGTAATTTTAAAATCTATTTTGTATGAATTAAATATTTCCCATATATATTATATAGTGTAGCATTAATTGCTTAAATTATAGCATTCGAGTGAGATTCATGTGTCGTAAAATAGTAAATTCCATTTCATGTCATCAAAGTCATAGTGTTATGCTGCATTGCTGATATATGGCTTAGTTTATTAACTAGTACATACTTATTGTCTAGAAGGTTGTGACAAGTTTGGACGCATAGACTTTTTTCATGCTGTGTTCTGTGGACAGTTGACCTTCCCAGGACCATTTTCGTATAAAAGACCTCTCATGTGGGTTGTACCAGAGAACCCTGGGGATCATGCCAAACCTAATTAAACTTCTCTAAGCAGTGCTCTAGAAAAGGAACTCTTAGCCACTTTGATTCTTTATTTAGAAGCACAATCTTACATCGGATTCTTCTGCCTTCATATCAGCACCATTACTTTTCATTATTATTAATTTATTTATTTAATGACGTAATTTCGATGCTATAACAATAAAATTGCACTTTGCTTATGTATATATATCTTTCCAATAAAAATTAGTTTAACTAATACTGTTGTTTTCTTCTTATTTTAAAAACTCTCACTACCACAATTTATCCCATTTATTTAAGAGTATATATCTGTTAGAAATGCGAAGCATTCTTTTCCTTTTCAATCCGAATTTAAAAAATTGTTAAAAATATTTTGTTCACCAAGCAAATAAACTTGATTTCAATGTATGTTGTTTTATTAAATATTCACAAATATTTTCCTTAATGAGTAAACCATTTTTAAAATATTTTTTATTTATTTTCATGACCAAACATCATGAAAATAGTTATGTAATATGTATAATGATTCCTAGAATGCTCCATAAATTTGTACATTAATCATCATCTTTCAGAACCACCATTAAAGTGTTAATTCAAATATGTTGTAAGTTTGTTTTATAATCAAATGATTGGCATCTTGATCTCATCCACCAAATATACCTATTTATGCATAATATGTCATTTATTCATAAGAGCAAATGAATCATAATAGCATGATCAATTGTCTGTAACTCTCTATCTCCAGGTAAATCATCTTGTCAAGCACATTCAAGTAAATATATAATTAATTTACTGTTTCATTAAATGTTTTATTAAATAGTTTATTATTCAAGCCACCACACATTCAAACACACACACATACATATATATATATATATATGTGTGTGTGTGTGTGTGTATGCATTTTTTTGTTAAATGTGTCACATTGTCTCTTTCGCTCTTCTAGTGAATCAGATTTAAGGATAAATTCTCATGTGCCATCATTGTTATGTTATTCATTAGGTGTTTGATCTGGGGCTTAGGGAATGGGTTCAAATTCAGGTTGTTCTCTGACTTAAATATCAGACTTGACTGGATTTGAAGTATGTTTCATTGAGTTCCAGCTCATGTTAAATGGGTCAACATGTTTTGACCGATACAAATGTTCTTAATAAAGCATTTATTTTTTTTATTAATCATATTTAAGTATGAGATATTTCAAAGTATGTTAATATCTTAAATTATTTTGGAGTATTTCTAAAAGTTAGGCTGTAGGTTATTGATATTGTCTTTCCTAAAGACTGTATTATTTTGGATTTGCACTAATTGTATCTATCATTTTCTGTGGAGAATCTTGTAAAGAAACGACAGTTTTTAAATATGATTTTCTTTTAATTGAAATATAATCTAATTCTGCTCTGCTTAAATTTTAATTCATTTTTTTTTTGTAATTTATATATATAAAAATGGTTTGAATATTTAACCAAAAAAAGATAATATCATTTTTATTATAGTTATAATTTGCTAAGCATACTTTTGACATTGATGATCGGAATCATGACCTTCATAATCATAGTGCCCATATTTTGCCACAGGAAACAATGTGTCATTTAAACAAAGTGCACATTATGTAAATATCCTATTTACACAATTCATTTTCTTAATAAGCGAATACTTGATTCTTTTTTGTTATTAACACTGTCAAGAAATTTTATGCTATCCCCCTCCCCCAGTAAACAGACTTAAAATTTTGGGATGTTTTCTCTACATTCACTGTGTGTTACAAAGATTATAAAAGAATTGTGTGCACACATGCAATCTTAATCTTACAAGCCCTCCCACTTTAAACAGATCAATAAATGATGTGAAAAATAGAATATCTGCAAAGCAAACCCCACAAGAGTATACAAAATCAAATGCACCAATTCCGCCTACTGCATCGTGTATTATGGTGAATCATGGGGAAATTTTACTATGTGAATCATGCAGCACAGATCTCAACATAGCTTGCAAAAATGAACTCAGAATAGAAAGCAGTATTTCTAGAATATGAGCAAGAATACGACCACACTTTTGACCTAACAGGAATAAAAGTGTTTTTCTCTGAGCAGATGGATAGAAAGTGTAAATTTAAAGATATTCATTCATTGCTAATGAACCCCACTCTATAAATATAAAATAATCCAGTATTCCTTATCAAAAAAATGGAATATGCAAAATGGACAATTACATAACACACACTTACTTCAATATCACATAGCTTTCTGTGGCAAAATATCACTACCATAATTCTGACTGTCAACATCTTTAGCATTTTCAGCAAATTTCCTGGTTAAAGGTTCAACATGTTTACATATATAAATTGAAATAATCACAAGAAAGGGGAAATAACATTTCTCTCTTCTTTTTTTTTTTTGGCATATTTTTTTAAAAAAGAAATTTATAATATATAATCTTTTTTCCTCCACAAAATATATACGTCTGTATCTCTTATTATTTTAGTATTACAATATATTAATCTTTCAAGTATTTTGCAATTCCAGCACTAAAATCTTTCATAAAAATTTTACCAGGTTTTTTTTTTAAAAAACCATTTGATATGTTTATATCCTGAATAAGTACTTCCTCATCAAAATGAGAAGTTATTTGATATTTTACATTAACAAATCTCTCATTTTGATTCATTTATATTTTATTTAAGTTACACTTCTACAAATATTCCCAATATTTGTACTCTTTATTAAAGTAAATATCAACTTTCTTATCAATGATTTTTTTATTCTATCTTTACCTTCAAAAAATTCATTTGTCTTTTGAGAAAAAAAAGCCTACTATAAATAGTAGGCTTTTTTCTCTCAACTTTTGCAATGGTTTCTTACACAAAAGTATGTGCATAATTGTTAATAACTGAATAAATGGTTATAGTATCTTAGTTTTAAAACTTTAGACTTTGGGTAACATCTGCTTTGAACAATGAATTTATTGTCTCTATACTATATAGATCAAAATAATTTTTGTCTCATAATAGTAAAAATGAAAATAAGCATGCACACACACACTATGAATCTTGTGTTTCAACAAAACAGAATATTGTTGTTTTTGTGATATTAAACTAAGATATAGTACCCTGAAAATTTTTTGTTCTATTTTGTTGAATTTGATAAGCAATCTAATCATATTCCTTCAATGTATTCTTAAATATTGTGATGGAAAAAAACATATGAGTATTAAATTTTATCCTTCTTGGTTTTTTTAAAGTCTTGGAAAGGAATTAAAGGTTTTTATCATTTAGCAACACTCATTTTTTCACTTTAATGTAGGATATGCAATATACTGCTTAATTAGCAATTTATCAAAATGAAGTCTGCTTTCCAGGTGGAGACATTAGTTTCAGGTACTATGCACATTACTTGCAGGATTGGTCATGGAATGGTTGTCATTTATCTATTCAGTATATGCAATAATTATTAGCAATAAATATTTTGATATGTTAGTGCTGTTTATCATTTTTATATAAAAAAATAAATTTAGATATAAATAGAATAAGCTTTTTGTTATATTTTTAAATTTTATTTCATATAACAATATTAAATTAGTGTTTATAATAGCAGAAGTCAGTAACTTTTTTTAGCTTTGTAAAAACAACAAAGGATATAACTTTCAAATAATTTGTTTTGAATCATATGTCTCATATTTTTTTATATATTTTTGAAGTATAATTTTCTTGTTGTTATTGTTCAAGAGTGTGATATTTATTACTTTTGTAATTCAGTATTACATTATATTTTATAAATAATCTATGCAATACTACAGAATTTTACTTGAACAATTAATATATATATATATGTTAAAACGAAGATTTGCACGGGTTAAATATATAAAATACATATTTTGCGGGTTCATCCGTGTTAAAAACTTTTAATATCAATATACTGACGTTTCGACTTGGTCACACAAGCTTGTGTGACCAAGTTGAAACGTCAGTATATTGATATTAAAAGTTTTTAACACGGATGAACCCGCAAAATATGTATTTTATATATATATATCATCTGTAGTAACAAAAATGTTGTGATAAAGAATGCAAATATATATTCATAATATTGTCTAATTTTTGTACTGAGTTGGATTGTCATACTTAACTGAATGCACCATTTTAGAAGTTTGTCTGCTTAGATTGATATTAATAATTGTATTATTTGGAAAAATAACATTTGTTTAGAAATTTTTTTTTTTTTTAAAAAAAAAAGTTTTTGCTATTTTTTAAACAGACATCATTTTGTAAGATTGATGACATTATAGGATAGTAATTTTACAAAAACGATGTTGTAGAAAAATAAAATATGTTACTCATATGAAAAAAAATACAGTATTAAAACATACTAAGATGTAGGTGCAGTGGTCTCAGATCCAAGGCTTCTCACTGATGAAAACCACAAGCTAGAAACTAGTCTGGGATGCTGGATGAGTTGTCACTAGATAGGGATTTTATGCACAAGCCTTCTGGCATCCATTGATTACTCTGGCTTGCATTGAGTGGCACTACTATATGGAAAGTTTTGCCTGTTTTAATAAGAGGTATGAGAAAGCATAAGAAACAGTGATTATGTGATGTTTAGGTTTAAAAAAGTACAGTACATTGTTTAGTCATTATATACAATAATTACATTTTGATTATGCACATAGCTAAGTCTTTATTCAATATCCTTGAGATATGTGCTTTAATCTGTGGCATGTCCAGAGTAAATAAATCTTTTATTCTAAATGCCAAAATAAAAAAGTGGTAGTTATATTCATTACAATAATAATAAACACATACTTTGATCATAGACAGTAATAAAGTGCATTAATAACAAACTTTAAAATATAAAATTAGCTAATTTCAATCAATTATTGCTTTTAATTTTTTTAATGTGCTTTACAACAAACTCTACCTTTCTATGTTGAATGCACCTTAGTTAATCTTTCATTGATATTCCTCCATTTTTGAACCCTTTATTATTACAATTAAAGCTTTTTTGTATTGATAATCTTATTATTATTTATTACAAATGTAAGCTTTCAATCAATAGTTATTCTAAAAGTTAATATTTAATGTTTGCAAAATATGAAAATATATTTTTAAACAGAGTTCTTATTTATAATAATGGTCTTTAGCATCATTTGACATAATTTATCTACTCAAACCCAAATAGAATAAACTATTAGATATTTCAATTCTATGTTAATAAAAAAAGAATATATTTAGGATTAGTTATTATTAAAAATATAAAAGAAATTTAAAATTATTATATTATTTATTGTTATTAAATTTTTTTAAAAATATTTATTTTATCACTTGACAATGATGATTTAGTTTACCCAGTAGAAATTGCTTCTGCCAAACCATAACCAACTTTTTAAGAGTTGTCTTTTTAAAAATTGTTTTTAAATAAAACTTCCCTTAATGATGTATGTTTTTGATTTAAAATAAGACTTTTACAAAAATATTGCCAATAACCTTTAATTTGTGAGCAAATTACTGTAAATTATAATTTTTCTTTAGAAATGTAAATTGTGCAGTTATTTGACCTCAGGATAAAATTATCATTTTCATTTATATCTAGGGCCAATGCACTCATGGTCTTGTCATGTAAATTAGGTTATTGTCTTTGTTTAAAAGATTCATTTATTGCTGACTACTTCAGGTTTTTTTGAGTAATAATTTTAAATTTGTAAATGCATAAAATACATGAGGTTATAGAAAGGCTTAAACAACATAGAAAAAATATAGCAACCATAGTATCATTGTAATGCCAAAAGTCTGAAAAATCTGTGTGGTTGCCACCATTTTTATTGCAAACCAAGAATGCTAACTTCTCCTTAGGCAAAACAGTTGTCATTGTAAATTTGAATTGTTTTCTTTTAAATATGAGAGAAAATATTATATGTATTATACAATTCAATAATAAATTTTATATAAACAAATGGATCATTTTTTACTTTTTTGACATAAGTAGAATAATTGAAGCTTTGATTGCAAATAAAAAAATATCAGCAAAAAAATAAATAAAGCACTTTTTAAAATAAATTTGGCCATATACAATAATAAAATATATTGATAATAAATATATTTGGGTACATTTCCTCAAAAACAATTTTTATTTAATTAATTTCTAATTAATAACTTTATAACTATAGATATTTTAATTTTTCCCCCAAAAAAATCCATTATTCTAAAGTTAAACAATAATGGCAACAAAAAGAAGCTATAATCATTTATGTTGTTAAAACTATACCAATAAACTGTACATCACTTATCTTCATGTAATTTTTTAAAATCATACTTGCTTTTATGTAAAAAATAAAACCATAAATTATTGTCTTAAAAAGAAGTAGCAGCTCTGTAAAAAGAGATTCAATATTTTATTGCTTCACTAATTATAAAAATGACAAAAAAAACATTGATGGCAGAATAAAAAAATTAAATTTAAAGTAAATACTGTAATAATTTTTGTTTCCTATATGAATCATTTATATTTGATGAATTGTGATTCAGGAAATATTCTCAAATTACATAAAATCCAAAATAATGATTATAATTAAAAAAAAATATTTAAAAAAATTACAGCAATTGCAATATCTTTACTATACAGTTTATTTAGCTAAAAATTATTAGTTTTTTTAATAATCTGCTTAGTATACTGTTTGTTCATTAATTATCAGTATGCTGAATTTTAAATTTAATATTTTTTAAAAAACATTTTAACATATTTTAAATTTACAGTAATGAATTAAATTTTGTTCCTTAGTAAATCATTATAATCACATGACATTTATATGAGACACAACTTAAGATAGTAAACAGAATAAAAGATTAAAAGAAGCTATTTATATTAATATTAAACCAGTTTTGAATAGAGATTTGGGCCTGAAAGAAATTTCAATATAAAGTAAAAAATTAAAAAAATTAATTATATAAAAAGTAGAAAGAGCTCTGTTTAATGCAGTTTGGTCATTGACTTCAATCTCAACACTAAGTATTCATTTTTCTGATTATTTTATGCGATTAATCATCTGAAATCATTGATTTAAAGACTGTTTAATTGTGGTATGAAAGTGAGGAGTAAATTGTGATCAAGAGAGATAGTTTTTTGAATTTGGAAAGATTAAAATTATTTTAAAAAAAGTATTTTGATCACCATTTTAAAAATATAAGTTATTTAAAAAAATCTTCTTGTTAAATGTGTGTTAATGTAAGGATATTTATAACTAAGTTGCACATAAGATTAGTTAGTTTAAATTTACTACTAAATTTTTTTTTAATTTTAATTTAGAAACAGTTAGTTATTTTGAGGTAAATGATAACATTTCAGAGGCCTAAAGTACATGTGTTTATTGATCAATTGTTTTTAAAAGTAAAAGTTTTTATCTTTCTGTGTAAAAGGGTTTGAAAAGTAGGAGAGAAAGGATAAAGTCACATACAGAATAGGTGGCTTGGAAAATAAGTAATATGGATTCCATTTGTATTTTACAATGCATATATAATCATCAGAAGGGAATTAGGCATGCTGTGACAGAGTGTAATACATATGATGTTTTCCATTTGAAATGCTTAAATAAAACTATGAAGGATGCTACAGGTTTATGGTTGTGTAGACAGTGTGTGAATGTGATAAAAGAGGTGAAAAGTGGTTTCAATGTGTAGGTAGCACAAAAAGAAAGTCAGAAGAAATGGAGCAAAATGTAGTTGAGGAAGGAAGGAAGGCAGAAGGAATGGAATAAAATGTAGTTGAAGAAGGTAGGATAGAGGGTATTTGTAGTGGAGTATGGAGATATGGATGAAAAAATAGGTAGTGCATTGGAGATGGTTGGCCAAAGAATAAATAAGATGGAGGAAGAGATAAAGGATGTAGAAGCAAAATTAAAATCATTACAGATGAAGTGTGAGTAGAAAAGAGAATTATTGAGTATAAATGATAAGAAAGAAGTAGATAAGGAAGTCCAGAAGGTGGTAGAGAAGGTTGTGAATAAAGCAGAAAAAGCAGACTATGATACAGTATTGATAGGTGATTCATTAGTAAGAGAATGTGGAGATATAATTGGAATGGAAAATAAAAACAGGTATGTAAGAGTATTTCCAGGAGCTAGAATTAGGAATGTTACAGATAAATTAAAGAAGCAAGGGAATTGAGATGTATATGTTATGGTAGGGACTAATAATTTATCAGATTCATCAGAGAGAGAATTGATTAGGAATTTGAGTATGGTTAAAGGAAGAGGAGGAATAGTTGGATTATTACCAAGATTTGATAAAAGGTATATGTTAGATAGGGCATGTCCTATAAATGAGAGATTGAAAGAATTGTGTGAGGGAAATGATGTTATGTTTATGAATATATGAGATTTTTTTATTGGGAAGAGGGAATTATATAGTAAAGATGGGTTGCACTTAGGCAAACAAGGAAATGAAGTTTTAGAGAATCTGATTTATAAAAAATGTAGTTTGGGAAACCTGTAAAGGGGGTGGGATTTTAAATTGCAGTTTTATTAGAAAGAAGAAGAATGGATGGGATGTAAGGAATAAGCAAAGGGCAGTTGATTTAGATATAAATGTAGATGTGGAGAGGGAATAAGTCTGTAAAACTAATGGTAAGCAAGCTATTTTTAAACATAATAGAGAAAAAAGAATAAAAAAAATTTATAAAAGAGTAGTTAGGAAAGAAAAAATTGTTAAAAAGGGGATTTGAATATGCAAGGTGGTAGGAGACCAGAAAATTGGCAGGAATTAAACAAACATTTGAAAATGAGGAGCTTAAGGTAATACCATTAGTAGAAACATATATATGAGAAGAAGAACCTGTTTTGGAAGATTTGGTATGGCAGGGTATAAATAGAAAAGAGAAAAAAAGGGTGGTGATATAGGTGTTACATCAAAAAAATATTTAAATTCTGTTAAATGCCAAGAACATTTCTGGTTTGAAATAAGGTTGGGAAGACAAGAATGGATTGTGGCTATAGTTCATATAGCTACTGGCATAGTCAAAATATAATGGAGTGGAACAATAGCATATATGAGTGCCTAGTTAAAGATATACAGAGTTTTAAAGAAAAGAGTAAGAGAATAATGGTTATAGGGGATATGAATGAGTATATTGAAGAAATTGATGATGTAGTTAATAAGAATGGACAGCTTTTGAAGAAATTTTGTCAGAGAGTAAATTTGAGCATTGGAAACCTATCAACTGGTCTAGAAATAATATATCCCACACAATAGATTATGTATTGTTAGAGAAAGAGGGAAAAATAAAGTGTAGAAAATTACGATGTTTGATAATGAAAAGAGAGTATGTAATAGTGATCATAATTTCTTTGTAATTGAAATGGTTAGTAATGTGATGGAGAATAGAAATAAAGGTAGAATTAATAGTGAAAGATGTGGATGGTGGGTGAATGATAAAAATAAGTTGGAAGAGTATGAAATTCAAGTTGAAGAAACCATAGAAGAGTTGGTTGGGAATGAGTATGAGGACTGGTGCACTGAAATAGAAAAAGTGGCAAATAGGGTATTAGGTGAGAATATTCAGAAGAATAAAAGTAATAAAAAATGAGAGTTAGTAAAATTGTAAAAGAGAGAAAAAAAGCATGCAAAGAATATAAGTGTGCTATTAAGAACAAAGAAAGTGAAAAGGATATTAATGCTAAATGAGGAAAGTATTTAGAAAAGAAGAAGTTAGCTAAAATAGATAATTACAGAATGAAACTAACAATTCAAAATACAGCAAAACTCTCCATATAGTAGTGCCATCTTGTGCTAACAAGAGCAATCAATGGATGCCAGAAGGCTTGTGCATAAAATCCCTATCTAGTGCCTACTCATCCAATATCCCCAGACTAGTTTCTGGCTTGTGGCCTTCATCAGTGAGGAGCCTTGGATCTGAGAGCACTGCACCTAGATCTTAGGATCTAATGCAACCCTCCAGCACCCACCTTTTAACTCTATTTAACTACAAAACTATGAGAATGAAATTGAAAACACTATTAATATTTTCAACCCAAGCTCAATAGCTTATATAGTCATATGGGTCTGAACTCAATTCAGTACCCATACATTTTGGTGTCTTTGGCTCTTTAACAACCATAGCCACCACTATCCTATTAGGCAGGATTGGTGTTAAACCACTAAACATCACATGATCACTATCTCATACTAGCACAATAATTGTTATTAAACAATTCAAAATACAGCAAAACTCTCCATATAGTAGTGCCATCTTGTGCTAACAAGAGCAATCAATGGATGCCAGAAGGCTTGTGCATAAAATCCCTATCTAGTGCCTACTCATCCAATATCCCCAGACTAGTTTCTGGCTTGTGGCCTTCATCAGTGAGGAGCCTTGGATCTGAGAGCACTGCACCTAGATCTTAGGATCTAATGCAACCCTCCAGCACCCACCTTTTAACTCTATTTAACTACAAAACTATGAGAATGAAATTGAAAACACTATTAATATTTTCAACCCAAGCTCAATAGCTTATATAGTCATATGGGTCTGAACTCAATTCAGTACCCATACATTTTGGTGTCTTTGGCTCTTTAACAACCATAGCCACCACTATCCTATTAGGCAGGATTGGTGTTAAACCACTAAACATCACATGATCACTATCTCATACTAGCACAATAATTGTTATTAAACAATTCAAAATACAGCAAAACTCTCCATATAGTAGTGCCATCTTGTGCTAACAAGAGCAATCAATGGATGCCAGAAGGCTTGTGCATAAAATCCCTATCTAGTGCCTACTCATCCAATATCCCCAGACTAGTTTCTGGCTTGTGGCCTTCATCAGTGAGGAGCCTTGGATCTGAGAGCACTGCACCTAGATCTTAGGATCTAATGCAACCCTCCAGCACCCACCTTTTAACTCTATTTAACTACAAAACTATGAGAATGAAATTGAAAACACTATTAATATTTTCAACCCAAGCTCAATAGCTTATATAGTCATATGGGTCTGAACTCAATTCAGTACCCATACATTTTAGTGTCTTTGGCTCTTTAACAACCATAGCCACCACTATCCTATTAGGCAGGATTGGTGTTAAACCACTAAACATCACATGATCACTATCTCATACTAGCACAATAATTGTTATTAAACAATTCAAAATACAGCAAAACTCTCCATATAGTAGTGCCATCTTGTGCTAACAAGAGCAATCAATGGATGCCAGAAGGCTTGTGCATAAAATCCCTATCTAGTGCCTTGGTAGTAGTGCTTGGGTTGAAAATATTAATAGTGTTTTCAATTTCATTCTCATAGTTTTGTAGTTAAATAGAGTTAAAAGGTGGGTGCTGGAGGGTTGCATTAGATCCTAAGATCTAGGTGCAGTGCTCTCAGATCCAAGGCTCCTCACTGATGAAGGCCACAAGCCAGAAACTAGTCTGGGGATATTGGATGAGTAGGCACTAGATAGGGATTTTATGCACAAGCCTTCTGGCATCCATTGATTGCTCTTGTTAGCACAAGATGGCACTACTATATGGAGAGTTTTGCTGTATTTTGAATTGTTTAATAACAATTATTGTGCTAGTATGAGATAGTGATCATGTGAGAATGAAACTAAATAGTAAATTATTGGATGATATTAATAAAAGTGGAAGAGATGGGAGTAAAAAAATTTGGAATTACTTTAAAAGGAGAAATTTAGGGGAGAGAGAGATAGTAATACTAGATGAAGAGGGACTAGAGGGTAGCTCTAAAAAAATTAGAGAGAATATTGAATAGTTATGTAATAGATATAGAAAAGATGTTAGATGTGAAGGAAAGAGGGATAGAAAATATGAAAGCATATAGTAGTGGGAATATTAGGTTTACAGAAAATGAACTGAATGAGGCAGAGAAGAAATTGAGTAGTGGTAAGGCAAAAAGTTTAGATGGATGGGCAGCAGAGATGGTAAGGAATTTAGGGCAAAAGTAAAATTATTATCATGTTTTCATAATGGCACAGAAAAGAGTTTTTCCAGGTAGTTGGAGTAATATGAGAGTAAGATTATTATTTAAAGGAAAAGGTAAGAATCATAGAAAGTTAAATAATTACAGACCGATGATAGTGGTAACATGAGTTTTATATAAAGTTTTTCATATATGGGGACTGGAAGAGTTGCAAAATGGATGGAAGAAAATAATGTAGTGTGGAAAATGCAATGAGGGTTTAGGTCAGATAGGCATATAGGAGATGGTTTATTTGTAGTTACACAACTTATGGATATAAGTAGGAATTCAGGTAGACAGTTATATATGAGTTTTATAGATATACAGAAGGCATATGATAAAATGAATAAAATAAGATTATGGATAAGTTTAGCAAATCTGGGAATATATGAAGCTTTAGTGGATTTTATTAAGAAATTATATGAAAATAATTACTATGCATATTAATTAGGGGATATAGAATCAGTTAAAGTTAAAAATGGGATGGGACTAAGGCAAGGATGCCCCATGTCAGCTATTTTATTCTTGTTGTATTTGAATGAAATGGAGAAAGCAATAGAAAGACTAGGAAGAGAGATGGAGATACAATTAATAGGTTGCAAGGGAGTATATACATTGTCAGGTCTTTTTTTGCAGATGATGACTTTTTGTGTGTGGAAAGAAGAGGAGATATGGAATCTATGCTGAGGACATGTGCAAGGGTGGGTAAAAATATGGGGATTATTTGTGAATCATCTTGAGTAATCAGAAAAATTGCTTGGATGAATGGGAGAAAAAATGCTAAATGAAGCAAAGAAAAGGAAGGTATTGATAAAGAAATTAACAGTGTTTTCATATAATAAATATGATGTAGTTAGAATTGTATAAAAAGGGGTGGCAGTAGCAGGGTTAACATACAGCAATGATGCATTATGTGTTAGTAAAGGAGTATTCAATTACTTTTAAAAAGTACAAAGGGAAGTAGGAAGACATACATTAGATGCAGATGAGGGATGCAAAAAGTAATAAGAAAATGTTTGGTAAATTACAGTTTATGGATAATAAAAGAATAGCCAAAATAGTATTTAATTGGGTTGCAAGTAAAGGGCAGGCAACAAGATGGGTGAGAAAGGTAATGTGGTATGCAGAAGATTTGGATAAAGAATTTATGTTGATATACTTGTACAAAAAGTGGGATGATTGTATTAGGAAGATTGTTGAGTGTTATAGTGGTAAGAAGTGCGATAGAAAAATAGATGCATTAATAAAGAATAGGAAGTTGGAGAGATGGAGAACTAGTATGGAGAGTAAAATGAATTTAAATATATATAGAAGTCAATGGAACATTGGGTGTGAATTAATTCATGATAATAGTAAGGAAAGTAGTTTACTGTTTAAGGCTCGAATGGTATCTTTAGCATACTGTTTAAGGCTTAAATGGGATCTTTAGCAACAAGGAAATATGCATGTAAATGAAAAAATATAGGTGATTTAGTCTGCATGTTGTGTAAGGAAGCCATAGAAAATATTAGGCACCTGTTACTTCAATGTAAGTACTTGGAACCAGAAAGGGTACAAATAATGAAGTTATTGAAGTTTAAAAATGAACAAAGAGAATATACAGAAAGTGTTTATTGTTTTTTATGCTAGGTTTGGAAAAAGATAAGCAGGATTTAGATATGAAGGTCATGGATTTGTCAAAGTTTATGTTGTGGAAATGGGATGGAGCAGATTATGAGAAAACTTAGGGTGGAGAATGGAAAAGAAGGTAAAGTGGCTAACAGGCTTCTCTGGGGATAGTTTCTGAGAGATGCCTGACTCCATATAAGGAAAAGTCACAGTGCATCACATCACATCACAAAAATTTAAAGAGGGGCTACTATAAGTATAATGTAAATATATCAAATTTATTAAGCGCAAACAGATAACATTATAATAACGTGAAAGCTAAATCCTTCAACAGATATGCTTTAAACATGCTTAAGTGACAGCCACTAAGATGTAATAATGACAGCACATGGACCTCTCAATTCTCAAACACAAGTCAGAACTATAAGAAAAAGATGGGAACCACCTTCTTCTATGACTCAATTTATATGTAAATAGGCCAGACACAAGCACTTTGAACTACGTGTGTGAAGCTTAAATACCTTCACATTTAATTTGCTAAATATTATATATAAATAAACAAGGTGAAATCTTTCAATTTATTATGAAGCAATTTTTTTAAATCTAATGAAATGATATTAATAAATGTAAATATATCAAATTTATTATAATGTTATCTATTTGTGCTTAATAAATGTGATATATTTACATTTATTAATATCATTTCATTAGATTTAATAAAATTGCTTCATAGTAAATCGAAAGATTTCATGTTGTTTATTTATATATAATATTTAGTGAATTAAATGTGAAGGTATTTAAGCTTCACACTCTTAGTTCAAAATGCTTGAGTCTGGCTTATTTATATATAAATTGAGGCATAGATTAAGATGGGTCCCATCTTTTTTTATACTTCTGACTTGTGTTTGAGAATTGAGAGGTCCATGTGATGTCATTATTACATCTGATTGGCTGTCATATAGGCATGTTTAAAGTGTATCTGTTGAAGGTTTTAGCTTTTACATTATTATAAGTAAAATGGTAAATTTTTAAAATTTGAATATAACAGTTGAAGTTAGGAGATATAAAAGGTGGGTTAAATGTGTTTAAAACAATAATATTATTGATTAAAATATTAAATGAATAAATTATAAATATTGTTTGTTAATAAAATGAATAATAATAATAATAATAATATAAAATGTAAAAAAATATTACGTTAAAGTGAAGTATTTAAAGAGTAATAAGAATAAAATAAAATAAAGAATAAAAATAGAATATATATGTATAGAAAGTTTTAATTAATAAATATAGAATGTAAAAAAGGGTAAAAAGATTATATATTATATAATATTTAAAGGATAATAAATAGATCATGATTATAAGATGTATATATGGAATGTAAACTATATGTTCATGTATATTTATATTTATATTCATACATTCGTATTATGTTGTAGTTCTGAAAAAGATTGTTGGGGCAATCAAAATTATAAACTGTAAAAGAGGTGGTAAATATAGCATTGTGTAACAGTCGTAAAGTGCATGGATGATTTGGTATTATAAGATATATGACATTTATGAGATATTTTGGAAAACAAATTGAGCTCATGCTCTGTGTAAATCTGTAGTTTAAAAGTTATAAAGAACAAAAAAAGAACCCAAAATTGAATAAGTAATAAATTAAAGGCTGGGTGGTATGTTCAAAAAATGATTGTAAGCACAATTTTAACAGCAGCCATTGTATTTAAACAGCACAAAAATGAAAATATGAATTTACAATAAGTGTATTTGTTACAAAATGTTTTTTAACTGAACATTATTTAATTTCCAGTTCATAATGATTATATATTATTAATAGCCTAATCCTCTTTAATTTTGAAACTGTCATTATGTTCATTAGAAATTATTTTTACTTTCTTAGAATTAAAAACATGACCACATTTCTGTTTCATGCTTTAAAATTACTGCTAATTCTGGAGGATCTATGTTTAGCTTTGTTATAAACATATATTTGTTCCTTTAATTTTAGACTAACTCTGATTATAAACTGCATGATTCCACAGAATATAAAATCACTTTCTTATGACCATTTTTACCATTGTTTTTCTCATTTTAGAGCGTAAGCTTGTGGTTAAGACCTGTAGAGGTCCCTAATATCACATTTTTGCACACATATTCTTGAGGTTACAGTCTTAGTAAATACACTTGTTAGTAAAAAATTGAATTAAAATATTGATTTACTAGTTCAAAAATATATCTGAAGATGTCAGTAGTCTACAAAGAAAATCTACAAAAAAGCTAACAAAGCTCAAAAAGTTGCTGATTGGTAGATTTTTTTAATTTCAGCATATAAAGAAAACTTATATACTCTTTTTTGATTGCTATTAGCAATTATCTGAAAAATTGTATTATTTCTGATATTTATTTAAATATTTATGATTATTTTTTTACTAAATATTTATATTGTAATTAGTAAAAATAGAATATATTCATGCTTATGTTTGATTTTTTAGAAATATGTTTTTCTTTTAAAATTACAAGTTAATACATTTAAATTAAGCATAAAAAAGAAATCACAATCATTATATTCTGTCAAACATCATAGTACAAAACTTGTGATATTTAATAATTATAAACACATATTTAAGTTTTAGAATAGAATTTTATAGCTTTATGATGACTTTGGTATTAATTTATTCATATCTAAAAAAAAAAAAAATTAAATCTACAGAGATTTTGTTAATTTATTTATTTTAATCTGCTTTGATGTAATTGTTCAATAAGAAAAAAATAACATTCTCATTACATATTTCACATTATTATTATTATTATTATTATTATTATTATTTTCACTTATATTTAGAATGTTCAGATATATTTTTAGGAAGTTTTTTTTTACTTATAAACTTATATTTCTAATAAATCAAGTGCAATTAATTGATTCACAATGTTCACACTAAAGGTTTTACTACTAAAAGAAAATGTTAAAATATTAATTTAAATTGTTATTAGGGGATGATGGAAAAACAATGACATGCAGTTGGGATGATGTTCGCTTTTAATTTACTGTAATAATTCTTGAAATATAATTATATAAACAATGTATGGTTAATATATATTTCATTGGGGTAGACTTTAATCATTATCATACTATATATGTTGGGTTGCTATGTGTTACATAACAGAATGAGATTAATGAGTATGATTTGACTTTTTCTTGAGTTGAATGTTATTTATTAATTTCTACACTACTCTGTTATATATAATAGAACATAGTGTTTTACACACACACACACACACACATATATATATATATATATATGCATAGAAATATTTATAATATTAGCAATATTATTAGGAAAAAATATATTTAGGGTTTCACCCATTTTCCATAAAAAAAAAAAGCATTTCTTTTTCATCTATTAAATCTCATGAATGATGATCACAAACAAACCACAAAATAAGAAAAAAAAATCCCAATATTTAATGAAATAATAAATTTAATGAAAAAATAATCAACAGAAGTTTTTTTTATTTAGTTGATAAATATGAAACTGCATTAAATAATCAGTAAACATAAATGTTGAGAGTACTATTAAAAATTCTTATCTGTTTTTAAAATATTATAAGCAACATTTAACTAAGTTATCTAGAACGCTTAATTACTCTAACTAAAAACACGTGATAAATCAATATCATATATATTATAAATGAATATTTACCTTTATTTTTAAAAGGAGGTTACTTTGACAACAGTTTGAAATTGATGATTGTTAATGATATTGGGATTGTCTAAGGATTGACTGGCTATTAATGATAAATATCTCTATATATAAAATCCATGTGAATGTATGTTTGTCAATAAGGTTGACATGTGTTAAATTCACAAACAATTGGAAAAGAGTATTATGTTTGTCTGTAATGCTGTCAAATTCACATTTGAAAAATAATAAAAAAACAACTTTAAATTTGTTTTTATAAATAAATAATTATAGCTAAGTAAATTGTAAATTATATTATGAGAATTTTATGCAAGAAAAGAAATTCCACCCTTTATATTTAATAAACTGTAATTTTTATTATGAAGCATAATTAATGTGAAGCCATTAATAAATGTAATCTTTTTATGAAATAGATGTCTATAATGCTGTCAAATTGAGATAGCAAATATAACAGGTATATTTAAAAATTTTAATTTAGTTTTATAGCCTTCATAATTTTCATAAGAATATATTCGTGTTTTGACCAATTTGCACCCTGATAAAATTTTCCACAAGTATTATACATTAAAATGTGTATTTTTCTGCATATTTTTTTCAATAAGCATTTTGCTCAAAAAATTACGATGATGAAAAATTTTTAAAAAATTATAAAAGAAATAAGCCTTTCTCTGACATGTTCTTTCTTTGTTCTAAGGCAAAGCCATAAAACATTTGGTGTATTATGACATTGTTTAAAGAAAATACTTTGAATGACCAAAAATGTGTTTATCTGCAAATTTATTACATTTTTAGATATATTTTTTACAATAATTTACACTATATTTATTAGATATCAAGAAATATAAATTATTAATAACTTATTTTGACTAGAAATACTTTATTTTCAAAAATATAATGTTATATTAGCAGCTGTGAATATGGCCTGAAGCTATTTAGAAGCTTAGCTTCTACATAAAAAATCTACTTATGAGTATAAAAATATCGCAATCTTGCAATAAATATTCAAAAATTTTAAACTTTTAAAGTATAATTCATCAAGTATAACAAAAATAAATAAATGTTCATTCAGATTTTTAAAAATAATCAGAAATAATAAACATTTTGTTGATTTTGTAAACTGATAACAATATTTCTGAAATGATGACATGTCATCTTTTTGTTTTGAATATGAACTCATTTTTTAAATATTTATACAAACAAAATGTGAATATTTAAAATTTATTTCAGTAGCAATCAAAAATATCTATCAAATGAAGTCAAATTTATTATTTCTGATAAGTAATAATCATTTAATCATATATTTTACATTGATGTGTGAGACAAAGAAAAATGACAGAAAATGCTGAAATCTGACAGTCTTAGGCTGCACTATGGGAGAATTAATACCCTGCTGGATATATTTATGAAGTCTCCCAAACAGGCCAGGTTATTCCAAACATTTTTTTTTCAATTGTGAATTTCTCACATTTATTTATGTAATATTAAAATATTTTTGTCTAATTTGCATTAAATCTTAAAAATAATTTGTTAAAGCAACCAATTGAAAAAAACATTGGCTTTTTCATTGACTGGGTACAGTCTGGTGTGAAAATAATTGGAAAGTGATTATTTCTAAAACTCTAAATATTTAAGGAAGCCAGCTTGAAATAGATCATATCAAAAATATTATCAATCAAACATTATTGAAATAGGATATCTCCAAGATTTTACTCAGCCTTATAAATGATCCTCTCTTTGAGATTTTTACTTGTGAGATTTCATTCTTGCATTGTGGATGCATTAATCACTGATTTTTCTGCTAAAATATTCTATGATTACCAAAGGAACTTTAAATAGATAAATATAATTTCTGTAGATGTTTATTCATTTATAACATGGATAGGTTATTATATTTTTATGTCATTTCAACTAGTTGAAACAGCTTTTTACAACTATATATCAGCTTCACATATAAATATCTAGAGCAGTTTAAGAAATTCAGAGAATGGCTTTTGGAAATCAATTCAATGGGAATTTGTTTATCTGAAAATTCATTGCAAATCTCAGTCAAAAAACATTAAATTATGTTACTTTTTTGATTTTGACTACCCTCTGGTGCTGTACAATAATTTTTCTAGGATTGATTGATAAACTAGCTTGAAGAATGTTAGTACTCTCTGATAATTCACAACTCTTTTACTACTAATAACTAATTATTTAAAAGTAATATTATTATTATTATTATTATTATTATTATTATTATTATTATTATTATTATTATTATTATTATTATTATTATTATTATTATTTCATCACTCATTTCCATATTGATTATTTACAGATACAATTAATAACTCATTTTTTATACTATATTGAAAATATAGTTTATATAAATAATTTGATTTTTTTTGTTTCAGTTTCAATAATACATAAAATAATAACATAATTTAATGAAATATTATAGACATTAAGTAAACAGTAAAATATAAATTTAAAATGAGTATAATTATACAGGTATCTGTAATATTTGATACAGTTGTAATTAAAATATGAATTATGTATATTTTATATATAATTATAGTATAATACATTAATTAGTTCTACATAGCTACATGTATTTAAATATTTTATAATTCTGATGAAGTCTGCTAGGCAGTTGAAACTCTGAGAAAAGAAAAAAAAATTATTTGTAGAAACAAAATGTTTGTATTGAAAGAATATAATAGAAAGACATTATTAACTATTATCAATTTTTTGATTTACTAAAAATATTTCAAACTTATTTTTTACAAAAATGTCTCCATAATAAGTTTCTATTGTTTTATGTGAATTTTTAAATCATTTTAATAGATTGACTCCAGAGGAAAAAATAACAGTCTATGCATTTTATTATACACGTATAACTCTAATTATAAAATAGCAAACACAAATTTTTAAATAAATTACATAAAAAAAGGCAAATCATTCATTTGCTCCAATTTCTAGCTTTTTTTCTCCACATTACTCCTACACACTTCTCTATTTCGTCCATCTATCCCACGTGTGGTCTCTTTCTAGGTCTTTTTAAATATATTGGAATCCAGTTTAAGATTTTGACTGTTTATTTATTATCATCATTTTAAAAAATATTCCACCTCAACTCCACTTGTGTTTTAAATCTTTCAATGATGTCAGTAATATCTGTTTGTTCTCTCACCCATATATTTCATTTTCAAACTCTTCTTGTTATATTTTAACGTGCATTTCTTTATATATATATTCTCAATATTATAAATATAGTTGTTCTAAGGAAACAGTGGTTTACCATTAAATATTTTACTTAAGTATGACAATGTGTGAAGAAAAAAAGAAATGTGAAAATTTGTAAAACTGATCCATGAATAAGAATTGAATATCTAATGTTTTGTTAAATAGTACAAAAAAGATTTAATAATAACATATAAAAATGAGACTGTGAATTAACAAGGAAATCTATAAAAGAGAATAAAAGCCTCAAAAGTGTTAATCAACATTTTGGTATTGGTACAAAACTTATTTATGTGATAAGAAGAAAGATATGACTAATACTAAAAAAAAAAAATGACATCAGGAAATCTATATAAGAGTTTTATAAAGTATTATATAGCAATAAAAATGAGAAAATAAAACATCTCATACAATCACTACTACATCTTCTGAATTGTCCAACATTCTAAATAAAAAAGTGAAACATACAATTGTCTATGAAAAAGAGAAAATCTACATGTAATAATAGTATTATAATTGACATTTTAAAAGGAGCAGGAGAAGAAATAGAAAAACTGTTGTCAAAATGATATACCAAATGTCTAAATGGTAAAATGTATTGGATGATTGGAAGAATGCAGTAGTAAATATTGATATATAGGTATGTAAGATTTTTATCACTTCTACAATAAACTTTGGATTTTACCCAACCAAAAAAATAAGTAAGATTTAAAAATGATCTTAGTACAATAAATCATATTGACGTTATAAAAGAAATTATAGAAAGAACCAATGAATATGAGTTGACATTATAGTTTGGGTTTGTGGATAGATTATGAGAAAACATTTGATTCTAGAAACATTTCTTCAATGGTTAAAGTATTGAATCATCAAGGCATAAATCCAGGACATTGTCATATTCTGAAAACTATTTATCAAAATTCAACAACAATAATTATATTACATAACGATACTAAGAAGATTAATATTGAGAAGAGTGTACAGTGGTGCGATTTGATATCTTCAAAATTTTAAGAATTAAAACATTAAGCTAAGAGAGTAAAAGTAAATTTTTAAAATCATCTAGATTTTGCAACTGATGTGATTGTTTTAATAAATAATGCATCAAGGTTTCACGAAATGTTGTCAGAGTTATTAGATGAAAGTTTATAGGATGAAAGACTAAAGCAATGTTAAATAAATTTTCTTAAAGAATTAAAATAAAAATTGATAATGATAAATTGAACAAATTAATAACTAGTTGTAACATTATGGACAAAATTAATCACATAATTAAACTTGTTAAAACAGGCAAAACTCACTCTATGTATTGTCACACACAGCAAGCTAGAGTAATCAATGGATGTCAAAAGGCTTGTGCATAAAATCCCCATCTAGTGCCTACTCATCCAATGTCCCCAGACTAGTTTCTGGCTTGTGGCTTTGGTCAGTGTGGAGCCTTGGATTTGTGAGCACTGCACCTAGATCTTAACAACATTTACACGCACCATAAGAAGTGGTGGTCATGTGATGTTTATTAGCTTAGAATTAAACTTGTGTAGAGTTATTTTAGTAAAAATAATTTAATACTAAAAGCAAATATGTCTTTGTGTTCAAAAAAGAAGACTTTTAATAAATGTGTTTCACCAATTCTTACTTATGGATCTGAGATTTGAATACTTAACAGAAGAGCAATATAGAGATTTCAGAATACTCAATGATATATGGAGAGATGTATGACAGGAGTTGCAAGAAGTGATCATTAATTAAATACATGGATAAAAATCAAACATTATTGAAAGCAGTAAAATATAGAAGTGAAGCTGAACTGAACAGTTTCATCATCATCATTATCAACCATTATCAGTCCACTTCAGGATGAGGGTTTTTCCAAGTTCAATCCATCTTCTCCAATATTTAGCTTCTCTTCTTTACATCACCCCTGCACACTTTATCTCATCAATCCATCTCACATGTGGTCTTTTTCTGGGTCTTTTACAATATCTTAGAATCCAGTTTAAGCTTTCAATTGTCCATCTGTTATTATCTCTTCTAGCAATATGTACAGCCCAACTCTACTTCAGTCTTTTAATTATTTCAATGAAGTCAGTAACACCTGTTTGTTATCTTACCTATGTATTGCATTTTCAATCTCTTCTTGTTATTTCCAATACACATCTCTCCATAATTCTGTTAGCAGTCTGAAGTCTTTGGAGTCATCTTCTATTGAGTGTCCAAGTCTCAGATCTATAAGTAAGAATTGGTAAAACACATTTATTAAAAACCTTTCTTTTCAAACACATAGGCATAATTCCTTTTAGTATCAAGTTATTTCTACCAGAAGCACTCCAACCAAGTTTAATTCTATGATTAATTTAATCCATTATGTTTCCAATCTGTATTAATAATCTGCCCAAGGTATTTGTAGCTGTTATTTTTTTCTAATTCATCATAATCAATCTTTATTTTCATATTTTGAGAAAATTCATTGAACAGTTTACTAGAAGATATAATTTGGACAGTTGAAATTTCAAATCGAATTGCAAGTGAAAAATATAAAAAGAGACCATATGTGAGATAGATGGTGGAAATAAGGCAGTTTTCTGGTGTAATGTGGAAAAGAAAGACTAAAGATTGGAGAAATTGGATTGAATTCAGAAAAACTTTCATCCTATAGCGGATCGATAATAGTTTAAAATAATAATGATTTAGTATGATGTCAAACTGCATTATTTCAATATAAACATGTATTTTGTTGATATTATCAATCAAATTTGCTTTAGTTTATGATAAACAGATGATAGATTAGTATTGTCAAAGAGAATGATACATGGTGATTACGGTGCCCTCTTGCCTAGATAGTCAAACAATATACATATATATTTACAAAATCAATGAAAAGACTCTTGAAAACTTATCTTTTTTCATTTAAATTGTTTCCCCTGAAAGGGTTTAAAGAGCGCTCTCAAACTGTTTAACTGAGAGATAATTTATTAACAAGGATGTAATGGAAAAATCTTTTGATTGTTTTTAACTTGGAGAAGCCGAGTAATTGAAGATTGACTTTGACAAGAACCTGTCATTTGCTCGTTTAAGTCGGAGTTCTTAAAAAAGAGTTAACTTTTGAGCGACTCTGATAGAAGATAGAAATAAAAAAAAACTTTTATTAATCTTAGAAAAAAGTTATATCTATTTATGATTGAATAGCATTGGCCTGCGCGGATTAGTAGAGACGCAGAGGTCAGATTGTGAAGCGAAACACCCTCGGATGGATTCTAATTCTGACACTTCTGTCCATCGAACTTCTTATAAACTTCCGTACAATAAACTTATTTGATTACGTATTTTTATCTATTGAATAGCATTTAAAAGAGAATAGTGTGTGTGTGTGTGAGGGTTGATTCTATACAACAGCGATTAAATAGAGAACATGAAGCTTAATAAATGCGTCTTAGTTATAATGTATTGAACAAATTATTCTAATTCTTTTAAAAATTATTATTGTTTCAAATGATAATGCAACCATTCAGAGTGCTAAAGTGCGATGCTTATCCAAGGATAAATTCAATAATTGAGTTTATAAAAGGTATATTGTCTCTGATAATATTATTATAAATAAAGTTAATGCTTAAAATAACATCTGAACTGAAATATTATTAAAACATAATCTTCATTATGATAACTTTAATAATAGACTACAAAAAAAAGATGTCAAATATGCAAAAGACTTGAGAAATGAACCATTAAACAGTGGAATCAAGATATCCCTATATTTCGGTCATAGTCTTCCTATCATATATTATGTATAGTGGATAATTCTTTGTTTCACTATAGATTTTTCTGGTGTATAATATATTTAAATGCACACACACACACACACACACATATATATATATATATATATGCAAATTTATAAATAAATATTTAAAAATACAGTATTTAAAAGCTTATAAAAAATATATGTATAACCATCACTTAGGAGCGCTTTCAACCAACTTGTGGCTTTGTCAACTATCACGTTTAAAATGTCAGCTTTCCCATAATTCTATGATGTCAACTTTCACCATAATTTTGTGATCTTAATGTTTGCTGCTTGCCTATTAACCAAATGTTGCTTGTATTTACATATCAACATTGCCTCTTTAATTTTTCTTTTATTATTATTTCTTTCAATTTCCAATATTTTTACATTGTTATAATTAAAATCGAAACCATATATACATGATTTATTATGGTCATAAAAGACAGAAGCTGATAAATTATCATTATTTTTAAAATTTTGTTTTGTATTTTGAACCCTTTTAAATAACAATAAGTGTTCCTTTGTTCTTTTTCCCAATGTGCACCTCGATTCACCTATATATCCGCGGCCACACCCACATGTCCATTTGTAAATGATACAATTTTTATTTGTAAATAAAGTTTTATCCTTTGAATTGTTTATTAATTTATTTAATGTAGGTGGTGCATAAAATGCAATATCACATATTCCTTTATAAATTTTCTTAATGAAACTTGCTTGTTGATTTGAAATATATGGTATTGATATCCACAATTTTTTATCAGAAGAATTAACACTTTTATTATTTTTATATTTATAAGTAAAATTTTTAATAGTATAATAAACAGAATCATAATTGTATCCAACTTTTAACAATTCATTATAATAAGTTTCAATATTTTTAGTTTTATCTGATGCATATGTACAAAGGTTATCATTTCTAAATAAAAAAGGATTTCAAACCTGCCATTTTATGTGACATTGGTACTTTTGATTCATATGGAATATATCATCTTTTTGCTATTGGTTTAAGAGTCATATAGTAATCCAGTTTATTCTTGTTTCTGGTTATCTTAAGATCTAAAAATTGTATACTCATTAAATTTTCATCTGTTTTAATCCACTTTAAGCCCTTTATGTTATTTGTTTTTTTTCTTGTCATTATTAAATTGCTAACAATCATTTTATCACTTAAGGAAGTTACTTTATAGTTTCTCTTATATTTGGAAACTTAGAATTCAAATGCTGACAAGTTTTTGTCAATAATAACTCTTTAATTTCTATATAAAAATTTTGATACTAAAACTCAAATAATTAAATTTTATTTCTTTTTAATTTAATTTTTCAAATGAAAAATATTTAAAAAAATCATATTTGAACTTTGCAAATATTGGGGAAATGAGTTGCAATATGAGCAAAAGATGTAAGACATCATTCAATGATCTGAAAAAAAATAGTCTTCAAAAAATTAATCATTTTCATTTTAAATTTATTTTTAAAGCAGAAATGAATTTTTTTTATATCTGATAATATATCAAATTTTTCCATAAAATTTTCAAATTACTCATTACAATATGTCAAATGATTGTAACACAGTATCAATTTTGACAGATAATGACATTACATGGTCTTTTTCACATAAACATGGACATATTATGCTATATTTTTATTAACATTATAAAATTATTAATTTCTATTTTTAAAAATAAAGCATATACAAATAATATCAAAGTGCACATGGATCGTTTTATTTTAAATAACTGTTAAACAATTATTGCTAAAAATAGTCATAAATATTTAATAAATTAGCAAAAAATGATATTTTATTTATTCCAAAAATTTTCACATACCAATTTAGAAAACACTTGTGGAAAACTGATAACACAGAATTAAAACTATCAGATATGCCTTTGAGACTATCAAAAATTTAAACATAATATTTTGAACTGTACTATAAAAGATGAAAAAAGGATATGGGATATTAATTTTATCATACCAATAATTAAACTTGTAGGCTGCTATTCTTTTTTTTTTTTTTTGGTTTTTTGCCTCAACAATAAAATTGTTACTACTTTTAGTTGACCAATCTATATTAAAAATCTAAAAAAAATATTTACATATAAAATATTAGTCTCTGGCTTTGTATATATTGGCACTATTGAATTTCTAAATCAAAACTAAATAAGGAAATTAAAACAACTTAGTCCAGTCATTTTGAAAACACTTTTGATGATGTCAGAATATTATTTAACCTCTGGGAAGTTGTCCATATTATTTTTAAAAAATCATGGGGACACATTTACATTTAGCATCTAAAATTTAATTTAATGAGCATATAATAAAATTATTATTAATACATTAAATATAGCTTTGATTGCAGGTGACGACATATTATCTGTCTGAAAATATTAATATATTTTACTATTATTGAAAATTGAACTGAACAATTTATGTATATCCCTTATAATCTACTTTTCAGTATCAAACAACTATATTGTTACTTTATTAAAACAGGCAAAAGTCTCCATACAGTAGTGCCACTCAGTGCAAGCCAGAGTAATCAATGGATACTGGAAGGCTTGTGCATAAATCCCTATCTAGTGCCTACTCATCCAATATCCCCAGATTACTTTCTGACTTGTGGCCTTTGTCAGTGAGAAGCTTTGGAATGCAGTGCTCTCATATCCATAGTTCCTCACTGATGAAGGCCACATGCCAGAAACTAGTCTGGGAATATTGGGTGAGAAATGCACTAGATAGGGATTTTATGCACAAGCTTTCTGGCATCCATTGATTACTCTAGATTGCACTGAGTGACACTAATGTATGGAGGGTTTTGCCTGTTTTAACAACAGGTATGAGCAAGCATAAGAAATGGTGATCATGTGAAGTATATGGTTACTTGTGTTAAGAAAAATTCTATAGTTTAATATGAATTTGCAGATCAATTGAAAAACTTGTATTATGTGTTACTTACTTAAAATCTTTTTAAAAATATATTTATTCAAACTCCAAACTAAAAAAAAATCAATCCATTTTTATCAAGAAATTTAAAAAAATGGGCCATCTTTTTCTTTCAAAACATATAAAATGATTTCTCCATCAAATAAATTAATATCATAAAACAGTACAAGTTGAGTTGAAATTAACATAAAATCTACTTTGCTGATTTTTTCTCTTCAATTACCCAAATAATCATTAGCATGATTTTCATAAAAAATTATATATATATTTCTACCTGTACTTATTTTCTTCATGAGCTTCTAACTGACCGAACTGTTTTCACCATCTATACAGATTTTTGATTAAAGTATAACATGTTATTAAAAACCAGATCAATATCGATGACTTTATTATCATCCAAAAACTACTAATCAAAAACTTTCTAATTATAAATATCTTTTATATAATAAGGAACGTCTATAATTTGGAATTGAATGACATGTCACAAAATGTAATGTTCCATCATTTTTAAACTTTTCTTAATATTTGAAGTTAAGAGGTCTAAACTGTAACATATTATAATAATCAATTAATTCCTAATTAAATTACGTAAAAGAACTTTAAAAAAATACATGAATCACTGTTATATCAAATATAATAAAGATTATTGTAAATGGAAGAAGAATCTGTATTATTTGAAAGTTTTAAAATACTATTAAATATAGGGGTTTGAACTCAGACTTTCAAGCCATTTCACTATCCACACTATCTCATACTACTGATGCATATGACCGCACACATGCAGAAAAGATAAATAATCACCAATACATATATTTCATGCTAAACCAGCACTCATCATTTGGTCCAGACTACCATCTCCCATACATATATATAATCAGTGTTCAGTATATATCAAGATAGCAAATGCTTACACTTTAATGGACAGGCTTCAATCCACTTCAACCTCCAACTCTTCAGCCATCCAACAATATTGGCATCAGCATGGTATTTGGACATTCTATCATCACATTTTTAATGGTATGGATGGTTGAAGATTTGGAGTTTGGAGTGGGTTGAAGCCTATCAATTAATTGCTATCTTAATATAAACTGAGCACTGATTATATAAAAGTATGGGAGATGGTAGTCTGGACCAGCTGATGAGTGCTGGTTTAGTACAAAATACTTCTATTGATGATTATTTATATATTTTGCATGTGTGTGGTCAAGTGTACCAGTAGTATTAGATAGTGTGGATAGTAAAGGATCTTGAAAGTCTGAGTTCAAATCCCCTATATTTACAATTAGGCTCCAGGTATAAAAGTGCCTGGTATTTCAAATTTTAAAATACTATTAAATTATTTTATTGTCAGACTGGGAATTTTTTATTAAAAATTTGAATCTATCAACAACAACAACAACAACAAAAAAACATGGCTGACTTTCAAACATCCCAAATTAACTTTTTTTAATAGTAACTAAATTAACTTTAATTTAATAATTGTAAGCTTCTATTAAAAAAATTAGGAGTCAAAAAAACCACATGGAAGAATTAAGTGATTGAGTTAATTTGGAATTGAAAGAAATATACAGAGCTTGTTTGTAAACAATCAATCAAACATTGATTAGAGAGCAGTTAATTGAGTCCAAATTACTGTAATTTATTACATGTCATTTTTTTGCCTTTTAATTTGTTGCGTCGGGAGAATTGTAAGATCTTCTCAATCGTGTCTCTACTCACAACCATTAACTTGACAAATTTAGTAAATACAACATAGAGATGATTAGACAGTTTCCAAATACATAAATATTCAGTAAAAAAAAAACAAAAAACAATTTTTCTACGTTGTTTGCGAAATATTGTTTTACTTACTGCAACGTTTTATGATTGACTAATTTTAAATTACCAATATAATTTGATTTTTCTAAGTTGTAATGCCTTTTTTATGAAATACTTCGACACTCATTTTCATTATTGAAGTTTTAATATTATTACACAACGTTTATTGAAGATAGGCCTAGAATTGAATTTTTTTATTCTGGTCTTATAGAGTTAACCAAAGGGAGCGCGAACGGTGCCACAGCACAAGGCACTGCATTTATCAAAGCCCAGGCTGCGAGATCTACATCTTTAGCCGAAGTCAAAAAAATAAAACACTTTATCACCTGCTAAGTGTAACTAAATTTGCTTTTTTTTTTGGCGTAAACTATACTTTGTTGCCATACTATGATCATCATACGGGAAGTAATAAAATTGTAATCGCAATTTCGTATTTATACTTAATTATTTACTCATTATAATTATCAATTTTTGCAATTTTAATGAATATTGATAAATAAAATACATACAATGCAAAAATTTATATTTTATTTTCAGGAATTTTTTCTTTTTTTTTTTGCGAATTCTAATTCAAATAAATATTTTTTTTAATGAAGAGAATATCGTTGTTGACTTGATTCATAGTAATTGAAAAGCAATATATCTATATCCACCAATAAGATAATATTTTTTTAGACTATCTGTTTTTAATCCTATGTAAGCGACACCTTACATGGGAACATTTTACTATCCCTGCCTTTTCCCAGGTTGATTCTATCAATCTACCTATGACTTCGCATGTAAAATAAGCATGCTATTTTTTATGTTAATATTAGACCTATTTCTTTACTTTATTTAGTCTTTTTCAAAATAAAATATATTTCTTTTTTTCTGACGGATATTGCCTCTTTTAGTATTATATAACTATTTTCTTAGCTTAATTCTGCCTCACATCAAGAACCAACATTTTATTTAAATATTGGATGAAATCATTTATTCCTTCAAATAATTCTAGAGTTGTTTTTTTTTTTTTTTTTAAATATATAATAATTAAATACAAATTGCATGCCATATTTCGTTAATTTTGTATTTCAATACATGAAATAGTAATTAAACCAATTAGCAGTAGGTAGTAGTATATTCGAATTTCTATGTCTTTTCTAGCTTATTGTTAGAGGGAGCTAATTCAGTTATACAAGTGATTGGTTTGTTGGATTGTATAATAATCACTATCCTCTACTAAAATCCAGTAATAAGTTATGAAGGATTACTTTTACTACTATTTAGTTATTTTAATTAATTAATTCTTATACTGGGATTCCCAAAGCTGTAAACAGAGTTTACTTGCTAGATTAAAGTACAGATTTGCTTTAAGGTTAAGAAAGATTTCACTCTCATACTACTCTTCAAAGTGAAATAACTGGTATAAAGTCACGGGTAAGAATGGTTTCTCATGAAAGTGATGTTTCTATTGATTTTAAATATGCATTCAAAATATAAAGATATATATTTTAATACATAAGAAATTTTATTTATTGTTTTAGGTATCGCAATTGATAAATGATTTTGACCTCCTCAGCTTACATAATAGTGATTTTTGTCTATAGCTTAGGGGATTCCAGTGTAAGAATTCGTAAAATAACCAAATAGTAGTGAATGCAACCTTCATAACTAATTACTGGATTCTAGTAGAGAATAGTGATTATTATAGCAAACCTTTTTTCTTCTCTAGTTTGCATTAGCCAATTTCTTACATTTCTTTAAGCAATGAGCACTTTCTGTGTCGAATCTAATCAAAACCCTGCAGTTATAAAATATATAATTTATGTTAGTCAAAATATAGTCTAATTTTTTTGTACTTGGATGCTTACATAAAGGAGCTTTTTTTCAATTAACAGCAAACTCCTTTTTATATATTTGTATAATATCCATGCCCTTTTTATCTAAATTACATTTTTTGTAGTTCTTTTAAAATCTTTTCATTGTCATGATTCTTCAGACTCATATTCCAACTTCTCATTATTTTTCTTTTTTCTTAAAAATCATTAATATAAAAGATTATATTGTTTGAATGCTAATTTTATCACTTTCGTATAATGGCATCAATATACATTTTTGATGCATTTAAAGTAAACAGTTTTTACTGTTAATTTGTAATTTCTTTTTGGTATTTATTTAGGTCATCATAATAACAAAATATTTAAAAAATTTGTTAAATTTTAAATAATAAAAATTTTTAAAACTAAAATAGCAGCAAAAACACTGAAATCAGACCCATATTGGCTAGAAAATATGTTTAAAGAAGAGCCATATTGGAAAACATTTCCAGGACAGAATGAATATTAGATAAGAAACAGCAATATTAAAAGTGAAAAAATTATTACATGAAACAAAAACATGATAAATCATTAGGGAGAAAATGCATGTTTAAAATACATTCGTTGATCTAAAGCTGCAGAAAATAAAAAATAAAATTGATTTCAATAATTGTACAGAATTTGCATAAGCTAAAGATACTTCTTGATTCTCAGAAAAAATCTAAAAAATAAAATTTGTTGTCTCCTCAGGACCTGGTCAATCTCCTTTGGTACCTGAAGCAAGCCTTAAAATTGTGCATTTTAATATTATTAACAAGCTTATATAAAATAGACTATTGCACAAAACAATGAATGTAATATAAAAAATATATTATGAATAAAAAATCAATATATCTGCTAGTACATGAGGCAGATGTCTTATTACCCACCCATGAGATCCGAATTGTGTCTACTATTCAAAAATATCAACAGTACTATAAATTTCACATATAGAAATAATATATATATCATTAACAAATTTGGTAATATACAAAGATTTATAAATGAAAATATTTAGAATAATGTTTTATACAATCTTTTTTAAATAGACATTTTTTTTCAATGATTACTTTTAAAATACTTTTTGAGAATAAATTTATGATGTATCTCTAAATTTGAAATTGTGGAATAAATTATTCAAAGTAGTTAGTTAATGAGCCAAAAATACATTTTTTTACAAATATCTTATTACCATAATATAATAAAAATATATGAAAAAAATGCTATAATTGAATAAGATAATATAAAGACAACTAAAAAATTTGAAGGGCTTTCTATAATCTCATATTCATAGTATTAGAATGACCATAGAGTGCACATGTATATTTGTATAGTCAAGAGAGGTTCAAAGTGTATCTAAATTTGAAAATCTATTTCTTAAAAAGGGTGAAGCAAGATTCCTTTCAATAGATAGAATTGTAGTTATTAACTATATATTAGATTGTATTGATCTTTCACTTAAAGTCCTCCTCTTGGTGCATGATATAGTGACCGATAAGAGCTCAACGACACTTATATGCCTGATAGTTGGCCTACAGGAGCCCCCTTTAGCAGTTTCATATCTAGTATATATTTCAATCACTTTGGATGCATGCTCCTTCCTAAATACTTCACACATATTTACATTCAATACATAGATTGTCTTTTTAGCTGATCCCGAATCTTTAATTTTTGGCACCAAATGAAACCTTGAAATAAAATTGGAATTATCATGGATTATAGAATGGGAAGATCACCACAAAGAATTTGGACACCTTCATATCTAGTAACACAAAGATATTTTTTATCTAAACTATAAGATATACTTTAAACTACTCAAAATTAGAAGCTTTACACACAAATCTATCATTCTGCACTCTCATAAATTCATCTTGTTTCCTTTATCAAAACCATTTCTTCTTGTAGATTTGATGCTTCATGAAAATATAATATTGAACAATATATAAAATACCTAACTAGCTTAGGCTTTAAATACAACAATCTTACAACAATAATTATACAATTTTATTGTAAGATGAATTCAAACTTGCCCAAAGATGACAAATCCTGAATTCTATTACCATACATCTCTTCAATCACTAAAAATATTAAAATATTTTCACCAACACATTACATAAACTACTATACTCATCCTTCAACAAACAGATTGATGAACAATTCTAAGGATAGACTTAATTCAGATCAAGCCCCAAAATTGTATACAAAATTTTATATACCCCCATTCAGGATGCAATGCTATATATTACAGTGAGTCTTTCACATTCCTTTATACTCGGCTCTCATAATGCCAATATCTGTATGGAAGAACCTCAGACAAGCCTGAGCATAAGTTGATTTTCTTGGAACACCAGAACATCATAGGCCATACATTTGATCTCTAATAGGCCACCATCTCATGCATCAAGAGGAATTACTCTAAAAGAAAGATCAAGGAAGTCTGACATATATTTAATAACTGCAATCCTATCAACTAAAAGGAATCTTGCTTCACCCCTTCAAAGAAATAGACTCTCTTTATGAATATCTCTTGATTATATAAATATATACCTACACTCTACAGTCATTGTAATGTCATGAATATGAGAATATAGAAAGCTCTCAAAAGTGCTTAGCTGCTTTTATATTATTTTAAGCTTTTCCTTTGTATTTCAATGAATATATTTATATTATATTACATTCATCTCAGGAAAGTTGCATACCTTTTATAATTACTTATTTCCATAACTTGTACTTTGAGCAGAGAAAGTAACATGTATATTCTACTTTTAGGAAACATTTATTGATATAGATAAATTAGTTACATTTAAATCCTATTTCAAATAATAACTAATCATTTTTGATTACAGATAATAATTCAACAATAAAAAAAAATACATGCAACCTTTTGAACAAAATGAACCAAAAATATATGATCTTTTTAAAAAGGCTTTATTAGTTGCCTAAAAATTACAGTGGTACAGGTAATGTGACATCTTCAGTTAGGTGCAAATTTGTTTGCAGTGTTAAAGCCTAGTATCTGATTTTAACTTTATTCATTTTTGTATAGAAAAGTGAGAAAAGCAAAGATGACATCCCAAAAACCAGTATGAAAAGTATGAGGGAAAACCCACTGTTCATGCTATTGCTAATGATAGAATAAGCAGGAGAGTGAGATCCTGTAATTGAACTAAAATGCAATGCTTCTGCAATGCAGAGTAACTATGGAAAAATATTGAATAGGTTTTTTCTTCTTTATGAGCAATTGGCAAAAGATGTCTATGTTTGCATTGACAATCTTCTGAATAAAAAAACTCTTGATGTGTAATGCATTCAGATTTGGTTCAAGATACCAATGTTTAAGTTTTGAATAAGGTATTTATTTGTGAGGTTTAGAGTGGGTTTTATAAGAGTGTCATCTTGATTTTGATTTAGTATATTATAGGCATCCTAATAGTGATTTATTTCACTAAAGATTGTAAGATTTATAAAGATATGATGAATGATTAATTTGCATAAGTCCTCTAAAAATTTACATTTTGCTGGTGGTGGAGTATTTTTGGAGTGACAAATATGGATTTTTTGACTATAAAAAAATGTTAAGAATCTTAAAATTTTAATTTATTGCCTTTGAAGAAAGAAAACAGAAATATAATGCAAAGGAAGCACACTATTCTTTGAAGGTTATTGCATAGATTGTATACAGATGACAACTGTTTTTCAGCTCCAGATAAATTTAGTGTACAAGAAATTATTTTTCTTAATAAATACATTAGTGAATTTAATAATAGAGGAACAGTAAGTAGTTTTATGGAAGATAAGCATGGCAATAAAAAAATTGTGGCATGGATGGGGAAGTAGGCATGAGAAAGAATCTTAAAATGTAAACTCTTTAGAAATTAGCTGCTTGATCTGAATAAGGTTTCTCATTTCATTGACTAAAAGATGTATAGGATAGCCAAGAAGTTAATGAGGAGATGCTGTGAAAGGGGAGGTAATTGTTTTTCCAGATAGATGATTTGGATATAATTGAAGCTTATAGTTTTTAGTATATTGTTCAAATAAAGTAATCAGTTGAGATATGTATTGTTTAGAAAGAAGACTAATTACAAGAATATTAATGTAAAAGATTTGATAGATTGATTGTGAATGACGGATTGGCAACAGGCATGGATACAAAAAAATGGCAGTTATTAAAAAAATTTAAAATTAAAATGACAAATATAACATGGATAGAAAGATAGCTATTTTACAAAAAGAGCAATTTGTACTAGTTATGAATATAACCCTAGAAGTATTAGGAATATATTATTTAATTACAAACAATATAATTTGGATAATAATAGTCAATCAGATAATATAAAATGGGTAAAACTTTCATATGTTCTTAAAATTTATCATACAATTTTAAAAAATAAAAATTATATAAATAAAAAGATTAAAATAGGATGGTCAAACAGTAAAAACCTTGATATATTAGTAGGGAATTATAAAATAAAAGATGATATAAAAAAGGTATAGTATATAAAATTACTTGTGAGGTTTGCAATGTGGTTTATTATGGACATAGAGCAAAACAATTAGAAGAAAGGGCTAAAGAACATATATAAAGATGACAGATCTGTATTATATGTTCACTACTTAAAATACAGATATAGAATAGATTGTGTTAAAAATATAAATCCATTAAATTATATTAAAGAAATTAATAATAGGAACATATATGAAACTAATTACATTAATTATAACAGAAATAATTGTATGAACATTTATAAAACGTAAATTAATTCAACTAATAATTGGATAATGAAAAACGAATGGAGGACTATATAATGTGTATTATTATAAAGATACTAAATCATAATTATAAGCTTGTGTTAATTTTATATAGAGCCAGTAGATGTTGCTATGTATGCAATATAGGTTGTTTTTTGAAAATGGCAAAAATTAAAAATTGCCAAAAAGAGCTTATTTATGTTATGATTGTATGATTATATTACAGTTATTGTCATATATTATTTTATTGTTATATAAAGATATTTTATTCTATATCATATCTAGGATTTATTTTTAAAAAACAACTTATATTTACTTTTATTTGTAGTGCACAACCCCCCCCCCCAGTAATATTTTTCTTCATCCACAATTTGGTTGTTACATTTAATTTGAAACATAAACATGGAACATCCAAAATTGCAATAGGAAAAAAAATGTTTTAATTTTTTATACATTATTCATAAAAATAATTAAAAGCATTTTTACAAAATGTTTTTTAAATATAATATTTTTTTGTTTTTTAGCGTTCAGATATTCCACAATGAATTTTTTGTAACTATTAATATTCAAATTTAAAAGCTGAGAATCTGACAATATTTTATGTTTTTAGTATTTGAAATGAAATTCACATTAAAAACAATTTATAATATTTTTATATTTATGAAGGTAGAATTTTTGAAAAAAAAAAAAGTTTTAGTTAAACAATCAAGGGAAATGAAAATTTTAATCTTCATTTCTTTTAATTTCTATTTTACTCAATTGCCGACACTATTTAAGAAATTTGTTGTGAAATTCAATAAAAGTATATTTTACAAAATATACCACCATCTATTGCATATTTCTGAAAACTTACTGACATAATGGTTTGATATTCAGTCCACTAATACTATTAGGTCAGACTATTGGTTGGACAATTTATATATAACATGTATAAAAAACATGAAGAAAATTTATTTGATAAAATTATCTTAAAAATTGTTTTAAATTCCTACATTAAATAAAAGTATTTAAAAATAATAGTCACCACCAAGTTAGTTATTAAATGCTGTAACAGAATAAGTCATTCTCTATAACTCTTTTTTACATTACTATTTCTAAAACAATCTTTGTGCAATTAAATAAAATGTTTTAATACTATATAGTGAAATGGTTTATATTTCAGGAATACTCTTCCTTTTCTCAAAATAAATTAGGGATGGAGCTTTTTAACGGAGTTCTTTACTTGATCATATCAATGTCAATATCAGTATAAAGTATTTATCTATATGTAAAGTTTAGATCCTCTTCAACCAGTTTTACAAGCATGAACATTTCTAAAGACATGTTCTAACCAGTTGGCATAAATTCTATAAAAGTTATAAAAACTTGGCTAATTGTAAAATTAGTGGAAAAAAACCATAGCTTTGATGAAAGGGAACACCAATAAATTTAAAGATTTATTTCCATCAATAAAGTCATTTATCAATTATGACTTATGTAATATAATCAACTATAAATGCATATTTTTATTAGAAGCTACATTTCTCAGTGAACGATGTACTTGTATATTCTCACCAAGTCTATTATTTAAATAAAATGAAGAGATCTTCCACACATTTTATTGATAAGACTAAATTAACCATGGAAAGCTGCACTCTTTAAACTTTTAAAATTAGATTTTATATTTAAACCAACTAATGATTATCAATTTATATTTATTCTTACTTTTGAAAATGCAGATTGTTTCAGACAAAGACTTATATTGTCATTATAACTAGCATCCAACTCCTCTACACAGGGGTAATGCAATTCAGTAGTCAAGCTATGATTTGGGTTATATAACTTCTAACTTACAACTCTGATAATAAATACTATTTTTAATAAATGTATATGTGTACAAACGAATGAAACAACATCCCATGATAATAAATAATACTAAACATTGTAGACCCAAATCAAGTTTTTTTTTAAATGTATTTTTAATGTAAATTAAAATATATCCAAGAAATAAGGAATTAGAGATAATAAACTTTGCTGAATAATCATGAAAAAGAGAAACTATGAATTAAAAAGTTTCGATAAAAAAAAATCACTTTTGGATGTAAAAAGTATATTATTTAATCCTAATCCTGCAGATACAATTAATTTTTCTTTATAATAACTTTGTCAATGTCCTTCAATGACATTCTAGTACAATTAAAATGACAATATTTTAGTATATCATAATATAAATATAGGGGATTTGAACTCAGACCTTTAGGCACCCTTTTACTATCCATACTATCTCATACCACCGATACTCATGACCACATACATGTAGAAAATATAAATAATTACCAATATAGTATTTCATGCTAAACTAGCATGCATCAGTTGGTCCAGATTATCATCTCCCATACACATATATAATCAGTGCTCAGTTTGATGAGTGCTGGTTTAGCATGAAATACATATATTGGTGATTATTTATCTTTTCTATATGTATGTGATCATGTGTATCAGTGGTATAAGATAGTATGGATAGTTGAAGAGTGCTTGAAGATTTGAATTCAAATCCCTTATATTTGTAATTAGGCTCCAGGTATGTGAAGAGTGCCTGTATTTCAAATATTTATATCGTAATATTTAAGCAAACATTTTTATTCAGCTGGTGTATTTGCTATTATTTTGCTGTTGCTTTAATATTCCAAACTTTCTTGTTATTTAACTTTTATCTCATTAATTAGTTTGCAGTTATTATTAATAATTTAAATTAATTTTATAGCTTTAAAATATGGTTGAAATACTAAATTAAAATTTCATGCGGCAAATTAAAAGATCTTTTTGAAAGTCAGCAGTTCTGTAGCAGATGGACATAATTACTGAGGGATAGTTTTCAATTTTGAAGACTTGCAGTTTTGTAAAAGCTAATTTATTGATATAACTTTAACTTTTTGATATTTATTAAGATTAAAACCTTGAATTTTACCAGTATGTGCTATATATATATAATAGAACCTAGTACACACAATATACTTATATTTAAATATATATATATATATAATTTCAGTTTTTCCAGTAGGCAAATAGACTGGGTAGAAAATTTTAGAGGCCCCTATAATGTGACATAAATATAATCACATAAATTAGTAAAAACAAAAACTCAATATAAAATACATATTAAAATTAAATTGTCTTTTCAATAAGTGAAATAATTTTCATTTTTGCTCTTTCTCTCTCTAAACATATATATTTAAATATTGTTTCTATTTCATGAGTTTCTATTAATCATCATTTACGAAAAAATGTATGTCTACAGTGAAACCACCATCCATTCTTTTGAAATTAAAAATATATAAATAACATCATTGTTTTCTGTAACTATTCTTTTTTCAGTTGTCAATTAATCATATTTGTAGACATTCAAATTATTAATGTAATATTTTTTTATTTGGGAACTTTTTTTAAATTTTGATTCTGCAGAGATAAAAATCAAAAATTGTACAGAAGGTTATGTAGATATGAGAAACACATCCATTCATTAACAACATGAATTAAATGCAAAAAAAAAAAAAAAAATCACTGCAAATCTGTCTTTATTACATTTATATAACAAGACATCCTTTGTTTTATTTATTTTTAGTTACAATCTAGAAATGATTAAACAAAAAAAAAATATGGAAATATAAATATCTCATTAAACAGAATCCAGCAGAAGTAGTTTGAATCCAAGAGATATGTTAATTAATAATAAATGCTGAAATGTAAAAAAAAAAAACACAGTAAATTTTCCTCTATTATATGTATATAATAAAATTAATGATTTTTTAAATTGTTTTTACAATTACACTAACACTGACTTCAGAACTTATAGTATTTCTTAGATACAGTATACTATTAAATATACGCTGTAGTAAAACACATACTATAGTCAAACCAACAGCTTAACATTTGCCTTATAAAAATGCATGGCTAGCTACAATTTTGAACCTATGTATCCAATTTAAGTAACAATGTTTACAAATATATTTATTTGAATCTCTCAAATCAATTATGACATCTAAAGAATCATTTGAATTTAGATATTATATATCACCATAATTCTCAGCTTTGTCTTGTCTTTCATTAAGCTAAATGAAGATTTGGAAACACTCACACAATAATAGTTCATTCTGAGATTATTATAAGCTTTAATTCATAGCAGGCTGTTTTGTTCACATTCCTTTGCATTATAGTTTCATATCTAAATAATTTATTAATTTATGGAAATATTACAGTACATAAAAAATAATTCAGGAGTGTTAAAAGATTATATTTTGAAATGAGTTATGAATTTTGAACAAAGCAAATATCCGTAAAAGATTTTTTTATAAATAATGATGTAAAATTATATTTTACTTGTAAATTAAATAAATTATTTTTAAAAACATAAATATTGCATTATATCAAATCATAGTAATTATTATTAATCCTGCTTTTGTTAATTATGTGTGATTCCTATAATATTAAAGTTATGTGTATACTATATATGTTTATATGCAAATAAGTTTGAATATTTTGAATTACAATGTCTGAATTATACTTGAAGCTAACAATTAATTGTACTTTGTCTGTATTTAAACTAATGAATAGTAATAAAAACATTGTTTTTATTTGGAATTTTTAATAATTTTCTGGTTTTATCATTTTTTCTTATCAATCACATATGTCCTCATTTTTTTTATAAAATAAAGTTTTTTGGATTCAGTTTTATAACAAACTTTTTATATTATCTGTTTAAAATGTGGTAGCACAAATAACATACAAGTACAATATTAATGAATGATATTTTAAATCATTTTTGTTATAAATTGATATATTTGCTTTAACCAATGTAATTATCAACTCCAACTTATTATTTAAAAAATATGTTTCATTCTATATATGATGTTAATATAAATTGTTATTATTAAATATGTGTGTAATACAACTATCTAAAAGTAAACTTTGGATCCATTATAACTCTACAACCATTTGTTATGAGAATATTTAAAGCTTATGAAATTAATATTTTATAAATAAATACACATACACACATATACAGAAATATCTCATGGTATAGACTTTGGTGCATCTATATGTTAAAATTCAAATTTGAGTGATAGTTTAAATATTTTAATTAAGGTGTGACCAAACTCATAACTTTTCTTTAGGTATCATCTCTAGCATAATCAAGTTAATGGTCTAGCAAGAGGTTTCTAACTGTTCTTACCACTCAGGGCTTGACTAGACTGGTGAATATTGTATTCTTCTTCATTATTTTCTGTAAAGAAATACTAGAAAGCAGTGTTAATAGACTTTTATCTTTTATCTATGTACACATAAATATTACCAAAATAACTTTTATAACTAATTGTAATGATTTTCTACATTCAAACTTATTATTGTTAGAACTATTTAGAATATTAAAAACAATCAACTTTAAATCTTTTAAATATATTTTTTACAGTTACACAAAATATTAATATATCTTTATAATTATATCCATATTAAATTTATATTTTATTGTTTTGCTTAATATACTGTAACGGTTATGGTTATTTGGGAGTTTTGAATTTATATATCTTTATTACAACTTATATTTTATATTATTCACACTTATTTATTATACTTATATTTTTTCACAACTTATCTTTCCTTTCATTTATTTATTCTTATTTGTTTACTATCAGTTTTGCTAACCGAAATATCCCGGTTTAGCCTCCAACTGTAATGGATATTGTTTATTTATTTAACCAACGCTGTTACAATACAAGCAGAGAGCTAATACAGATACAAATTTAACTTCATATCTATACCCTTGGCTGAACCCCGAGGCAATACATACATATTATCTTGGTGTTATTTTTCCCGATCAAGAACCCTCGGCTGCTGAACAAAGCAAACTATTTCAAGAAATTTAACAAATGTCCAGTGCTTGCTATTTATTTTTTTATAATTGGGACAATTCTGATGAACAATCAGCACACAAATACCTTTTAAAAACAGAATTACCCTTTAATCACTAAATCATAGTTTTCCCTCCTGTCTTAGCTTGGTGATAGGAGAATAAAGCAAGTATATGCAATTTATGAATAAATATGTTTAATAACTCACTTTTATAATATAAAAAAAATACATGATGACAGTAATAAAAAAAACACACATATTTATATAAATACGTGGCTATAATAAAACATAGTAAAACAGATCAAATATTAAAGTTATTTGAAGTCCTATTGGGTAGAGTTCTAAATTTATCACGATTGTTCCTTGTTTAGTTATTTACGAACATTAAAAATTAAAATGCATGCATGCTTTTTACCTAGGTTTTCATTGTAGTTGTTTCCATGGGTATTTCTTTCGAGCATTGTTTACCGTACAGTGGGAGATCATCCCTTTTTTTGTAGAGACGGTATGTCCTTCACTGTTGGCTGGATTGATTTTCTCTCTCAGTTTGTGGGGTTATTTCTCATTCCAGTTTTTTACTTCTTGTCTATTCTTTAGGTAGATTTTAAGTTGTCAGTCACAGAAGCAGTGGTCTCTCTAGCAGGTCAGGCATAGATCTTACATTGTGAGTCAGTGGTGAGACGGATTGAATACAAACCCACGTCCCTTTAACACCACTAGCCGCGCGCTTCTTTCATTTTCTTTTAGCTGTTGCTTCTTCAAAATCTTTTCTCCTAGTAATGCCCAGATAATAATCGTAATTCTCTTACTGTCTTTCTTTTTTTCCTTGTTTTGTAAATTTTTAATTAAGATTTAGATTTCCAACCAATTCTTGTCATCATGTTTCTTTATTTAATTAGTGGCTGGAATGTAGGTTTTAATTAATTTAGCTGTAATTATAAGCTTTTCCTTGTTATACATTTTCTTTGTCCGAGGAATTTAATTAGCCCAACTGACTTTCACACCTACAGCCATATTGTTTTTATATTACATATTACATTTAATTTTTATTTAAAGTTTACAATTCATTTTTCACATTTATGTTTATAATTCATTTTAACTTGTTACAATATAGTTTTTAACAAGAGAGGAAAAGAGCATTTCTTTATGCATCCCCTTCCCCTCTCCCACAATAAATAGAAATAACTTTCAAGCATTTGACTTACTCGGGTTTTTTTTTTTAAAAAAGAGAAAGAGACGCATTTCTTTATGTACCCCCTCCCCATCTCTTACTATTACAAAAATCCAAAGTAATTTCGACATTTGAATTTCAACTTTTTTTTTCTTTTTTTTAATTTTTAGTAGCTAACTCATTTACCTTCATATTTCTAGTAGCTAACTTATCTAATTTTATTAATAAATATATAAGGGTGACATGTGAGATATATATATTTCATTTTAAATCTTTATATACACATTTATATATAACTTACATTTAATGTCTAATTTTATATTTATTTTTTAATTTTATGTTTTTTAAATATTTTTAATTATTAATTATTGTAATAAATAAAGATAAAATTACTCATTAAATATATATTATATATAAAGATTTAAGATAAAATAATATATTATAGATATTATGTAAAAGAATAAAATATAAATTTAAGATAAATATAATTTCAAAGGTATATATGATATTTTCTATAACTGTAATTAAATATGAATTATGTATGTTTAAATATAATTATAGCAAAATATATTGTTGTCAAGCATTGGTGGTCACGGGTTAGCAGGTTCGCTTTCTGGATGATGCTATGACACATGAGAAAATATATATATATATTGTTTCTATTTAGTACCTCTGATGAAGACTGCTAGCAGTCAAAATTCTGGAAAAAAAAAGTATAACAATATGTTTACATTAAATAAAATGTGAAAAAATAAGTTATTAATTATATTTGATAATAATCAATGCATAGACAATAACAAAGAAGAATTAAGAAGAAAAATAATACTTTAAAGTAAACAATATAATACTTTGGTGAGTATTATTAAGAATTATCAGACTACATAATGACATTGAGAAGTAATGTGAACTTAATATGAACAATTTTAAATCAGAAATATGCAAAATATTTTTATTTTATAAAAAAAAAAAACCTTGAATTTAAGCAATAGTCCAAAAATAGAACTATTTTATTATATAACAGAAATGTATATTTCATCTGACTTCTCTTTTTTTTTTTTATAATTTAGATAAATTAATTTATGTTTAGAATGACATCCAAATGACCTCACCAGACAAAACAGACAATTTGATTTTGAAATCATTTAAATGCACAAATTATGAAACATTATTGGATCAGCAATAATATAATGCATAAATTGTCACCAGTGATTAGTGACCTTGTGCTGTATAAAACATATATTAATCTTTTTTTTTCAAAAGTAACCTTTATTAGTTAAAAGATTACAAAATTTTTTGGGTACCCTTACCCGTTGAGGATTACAAAGTGTTCAATGTTACATGGTAAAACAATTATTGACCAGGTTTATATAAAGTGCATATGCTCGATAACAATTATATCCAGAAAAGGGTTACTATAATTTGATTAATGTGTATCTGTACATAAATAATAAACTCTTGACCCATAGCTGAGCCATGTCAAGACCATTATAGGTACCTCTTTCTTCCAATTAACAGTCTGAATGTGCAGGGATCACATTTGGTCTACCTGCCTAAAATTGAAAAGCCAACTAGGAAAAAACTAACAAGTAACAAGCACATATCTGCACTGCCCAAAACCAACCTATCAAGGGCACAGCAGCCGATCAGAGCAAGAATGGTGCTGAGACTTTGATCAGGTACCCTCCCAGCAGGTTTTCCAGGTAGTGGCAATAAATTGTCAACAGCCTGCACCAACATATATTAATCTTTAACTAAGCTTTAAAGTTTATATGTGTGTTAAGGTTTAATGTCTAGTTTAATAAATGTTTAGTAATAATCATTAATATAGTGAACTAGAGTGAATTGTATCAAAGTTGTAGGTAGTATGTGTTTGATATTTATAAATCAAAATGTAATAAATTATTGAAACAATAAAACCACTGATATTTTTATACTTTTCCAAACCATTTTTTATTTTACTCTCACACTTTTAAATTGAAAAGTATGTATTTGGTGTCAATATTTAAGATATTGTAATACTATATATTAAAGTGCAAAATATTCAAAAGTTGCTCATGAAGTTTTCCAGGTTCTCATGAAATTGTTAGGAGAAAATAAAATAAAAAATATTTGAAATAATGCAAAAAAATGGGGATATTATATTAAATTGAGTCATAAAAAGATCGCGAAAATATTAAATTATATATAAAGTTATTGATATTGTCAGTGACTTAATTAAATCATGCTAAATATGATTTGTCCATCTAAAGGAGATATCTTTTTGCTTATTTTGAAAATTAAGCAAAGATTAAATATCTGCATATATATTTTTGGTGATTTACATAAAATCCGATTGAGTTTTTTTCTCCTAGAAGTTCAAATAAATCTTTTTAAACAGACAAATATAAATTTTGTTTAAAATGCTAATAAATAGTCATTTTAAGACTTTTGAATATCACTGCTATTAATTATTATTTCGATAATTAATCTAGTTAGTTTTATAATTGTAATCACATAATAATAGTCCATATTTATCTAAACTTAAGATTATTTAAATTCCTAAAAAGATAAAAATAGCAATCTGTATCAGTTTTTCTTGTCTATATTAAGATCTTATGCCAAATTGAAAGATGGAATCCATGTGTTACTTATAGAGGCTGCGTGACAATTTATTGAAGATTCGTGGTTTAAATAAGATTGGGTTGTTATCACGTGATTGCATTTATATATACATATGCTGTAAAAGAAATATTTTAATAGTTTTACATAATATAAAAGATGTTGTTCACAATGCAAAAAATATTCTAGATTTCTATTCAATAACAGAAAAAGATGAAATACTAAAAAATAATTTGAAATAATTTATAATGAATGCATATGCAAGAATGAGTAATGAAATTTATTGGAAATAATAATCTCATGAAATAAAGTAAAAAAAAAAACAGAAATATATAATTAATGTAAAAAATACTAAAAACATTTCTTTCACTTAATTAATCAGTGCATTTTTTTGTTACATTTTATTCTCTAACAAAAATTAGAAATGAAATAAACATTTTAAAATTACATTTTTGCTAATTTTGCCATTTTTCATCTATTTAAAAGCTTGTGATAAAATTCATTTATTAATTCCACATGTTGTTTATAAATACTTTCCATAATATGATTTATTATTGATTATAAATAATTTTACAATTCATTTGATTAATCACAGCGAACTTTTAATATGTACATAATCTGATAGTCTTTTTTGTACATTTCATTTTTTAAATTAATAAGTCCATACTATGTTGATATTCAATATGGCTTCTGGTGATTATCAAGTTACAAAGTAGTGTGACTTGCAAACTCTAAGCATAGAAGAATTACTATAAATTATTGCACATTAAGTGCCATTGGAGATTTTAATATTTTTAAAATTCATAAATGTTGCCAAGTATTTTGAATTTGCAATAAAATCATTAGTTAAGATACTTTCAAAAGATTTAAAAAAATTTATTTAAAAGCATTAGTTATGATATCTGCAAAAGATCTAAAGAAGTTTATTTTCATTTGTTTTATCAGTGCACCCTTATCCAAATTTACATATTAAACAATCACCCATGCAGAAAATCACTTTCATTGCTCTCTGCATGAATTTAATAAAGTGAGTGTGACTGTCTTGTATGAATAGCTGATTGTAATATTGATGGGGTTAAGGTGAGAAATGCATTGATAAATATAAAAAAAAAATATCTTTAATAATGCTCATCACATTGCAACAAAATATTTTCCATATTTGTGCTAAAGCTTTCAAAGACTAGTTGAAACTTTATGCTAACTTTCTCTTGATGAAAAATCATTTTTTTTATATTTACTCTAAACTAAATCATAACTGCTTGATGTTTTGCACTTGCGTGGATTTGTACATACAATAAACGGTATAAACTATAGTTTTTATTCTAAACAGATATGTATATAATGTTCAAAACGCCCTCCTAAATATCATTTTTTCAGCAACACCTTCTGTGAATAAATATGATGTCTGAACTTAAACAGCTTTTATTTGCAGAGGGTATTGCTGAAAAAATATAACATTTGGGAGGGTGGTTTAAACAATTTGTATTTGAATTTTTAGCTAGTGATATGCACTATATATATATATGTTTGTGTGTGTGTGTGTGTAATTATTACAGATCCACTTATTCTATCAAAAACCGATTCGAAAACTTTTATTTTTAAATATGAGGTATGGATATTCATAATATTCTTTATAAACAGGGAAAATGATAAATTGTAATGAAATCACTTTATTTTCAAAGTATTCATGATACAATTTTACAAAATATTCCCCACATGCTGACCATTTTCTTTAACGCATGCCCAATGTCCTCTTTCTCACTCATAGCAAACCCATTCCAAGATATCTGTTGTTATTCATGTAATTGCATTTCAAATTATTAATATTTCTAATCTTTTTCTAATATTTTAACCAGCAACAGAAGTAAATGTCTAGTAGAAAAAATTAGGGGACCGGACCTTGCAGTTGATTTCTTGTACCATGGTGGCCAATATAAATTTGTTAATTTTTTTCTGCATATGGAGACTTGGGACAACTTGTGATAAAAAATTGTATTCAGTGTATAAATTCTATCTACATTACTTTACAACAGGTTTTTTTTTTGTAGACGTTTACTTTTTATTTAATGTAATATCTTCGATTTCAGTTAGTTATATATATTTGAAATATGTTTTAATACGATCTAACATTAATATTATAGGGCTTTGACATTTAAAAATGAGTTTTGTTTGGCTGACAAAAAATATATGTAGACATCTAATAGAAGTGGATTGAGAAAATTTACACCTGTATTTTTATATCTCTTTGTAAATAGAAATCTTTCTTAATTTTAAATAGATTTTGTAATGACAAAGAATCATGTCTTACTTCAATAGTAACAGATCAAAACATACCGAAAGAGTTTAGTTATAATCTATTATTCTTCAAAATATGGATTATAAAATGAATTTAAAATTAATTCAGGTACTTACACCAACTTCATTTTCAAACAAAAAAAAAAAAGAGTGAGAAGCTGCAGGTGAAACAAAAGATAATATATATATTAACTCCTGAAATTATTCATAAATTTGTATTTATAATGAGTTATCAGTTATAATATTCAACATTCTTAAGAAAATATATAAGGTAAACAAAAACATAGAAAGCCATTCATTTCTTTTAAAACAATAGCTAAATGATGGAAAGGGTTCATAAATGAGGTCGGAGTAGACATTTAAAAAAAGCTGCTCATTGTATTATATTTGTTAAAAAGCAATGATGATGATGATTATTATTATTCAATATATAAGTAACAAAAATACTTGTTATATCTGCACACATTCGGACATATACTAATCATATATGTTCAAAATAGGAAAATAATATTTTGAGTTAAGGACAAATATATTACAAAAAATATTTTCAAGATTTTAGTATATATAGAGAGACATATCTCAGATTTGATCAGCAAAGAGAGAAAAGAAATGAATATTTATTATCTATATTTTAATGAAGTCATGGACTTTAGACCAAAAGTGTTGAAGGACAATAACGCTGTGCTAAATGAAAGAGTTTCCTAAATTTTTAATCGTTTTTGAAATTGACTCATCATCATCATCATTATCAGGTATAATAAATAAATAATGAATAAGGATTTTCAAGAGAAAAAGATAATATGACAAAAAATTTAATAGTACTACACTCGAGATGAATTTCACAATGCTCTTAAAAAACGTTTTCTGAAATACATCAACACCACGTAGAGTTGAGTTGTCCAATGTATTCCATTCTCTACCATATCTTCTCAATGAAAGCAGTTGACATTGTACTCTTTAGAATGACCATGAGATAATCTTTTCAATGAAAACTGGATCTATTTCTCATATAGAAATCACGATCAGGTTCATAGTAAAATACTTTTTTTGAAAGTCTTATAATGCTAATTCATTGTGGGAAATCAAATGAAAATATTGTTTTATACTAATGGATTCTCTAGTACCATATTCAAACAAGTTGTAAATCATATTGATCAGTCTTATAATGTGCTATTGTAGTTTTAAAATATTATGGAGAACTTTTTAAATGAATTTTCTTTATTACGTTTCTGTTATATTGATAGACTAATCTTTTTTTATACAATACATTATGTAAAATAACAGCATATAGCTAACTAGATGCAATAGTCATTTTCCTGTGGTGAAATACCTTATCTTTTGACTCCTTAAAAGCAGGAGTAAGACACTGAAACCTGCATCTTGATATTCAAATCTGCCTTTTTACTTATAAAATTTATCAAGATTTCTCATTATTCAAGTTATATGTTGTTGAAAATTGTAAAGTATAAGAGTTTTTGAACGTTAATTATGAGGCCAAAAGTCTTGCAATCAAAACTTGAAGTACATTAGATACATTCTCTTCTGAAGTATCAAAAATAGCACCATCATTACAAAATTTTAAATTCAGAATCTAAGAGGATGGAGTTTTTGTCTTCAGTTTAAAATGATTCAAATTAAAAATTGCATCATAAAACTTATATTGTTTCTTGATCATTATGCATTAAACTTCCTATAAATTTTTTTTATAAAATCCTGTCATAAAAATAAAAAAACACTGTTATAGCAAATACATATTCTTATTTAACATTAGTTTTTATTTCAAATGACTCAGATTTGTCACTTGCAATAACAATAGTTTTTTTTTTATTTCACCATATCGTTTTATGAAAGATGTTTTGGAGGGAATGGTAAGTGAAATAAAAAGAAGAGATTGACATTATTGTATGATGTAAGAGATGGGAAGACATGTTGAATTAAAGACATACACAAGGAAGAGAATAGAATAGATGAATGGATGAATTGATGTTGTGACTACTCTCTGGACCTGTCTATTGGACAGAATACTATTGATTGATAGAAATTATGTAATATAAACAAACTTTAGTGGACAATGAACTAATATAAAATATGGAGATATCTGTTCAATTCACTGAGTCAAATGCTTTGAGGAAATCAATAAAACCAATCTTTTGTTTATGACACATTATTGCATAATGATAACAAATAAGCATATTTGTAATGCTTTTGGGTTCCTTAAAATCACATTAAATCTCTTTTAACCATTCATCTATGACTGAAAGCAATCTATTCAACAGATCCTTAACAATATTTTTGCCACAATGAATAAGATCTTCCATGATAATTATAACATTTATATCTAATCTCAAAGAAACAATAGAAATATTTTTATTATCAGGAGAAATATCTTTATATGCCCATATATTTCTTTAAAAAAATTGAGTATTTTTGAAGCTAACAAATCATCACCATATTTTAAAATCTCCAGACATTTCATTAGAATCTACAGTCTTTCTAGATTGCAAAAGATAGTTTGACTTCATTAAACTGGATATATTCATCAAAATTTATATTAGTAGGTGAAATGGATATATCATTAAAATCATCTCACTTCTTGTATGATATTTCAAAAGATGATTAATATACTCTTTAATCATCATATAATAGACTGTCATTGCTAGGATTCAATACAACCATGATACCATTTTTCACATCCATATAATAGTTTCAGTTCATCAAAAAATATCAGAAGTGACTATGGTCAGAAAATTCCTACATCTCTTTTGCAGTTTTAATCCCCCAATCATTTTAAACCTATTTGTCAGTTTTTGAACTTTTGCCTGTATTCTATTATTCTGTCAAGCAGAAAATATCACGTTTACTTTTAATTAAATTACTAGTAATAATAAGGTCATTATCAAAAACATATTCATGTTTCTTGTTTTTGTTAACATATTTCTATCATAACATTGTTTTAAAAGAAAGTCATTGCTTCAGTAAACATGAAAGTCCTGAAAATCCATATGAACAATTTTAGCAAGTGTTCAAATATAGCAAATACTTTTAGAGGCTGGACATCATTCTTTTTATGAATATGGTTGGAATAGACCTATTTTTTATGTAAATATCATTTTAATCTTGAAGCATAATAATATGTGATGCAACCCACAACACATTCTTATAATCATGTGTTTACATAATATAGACTTCTTTTGTGTTCTGACTTCTAACTTTAATGAAATTTTATTAAATGCCATTATTCTGATAGCAGATGTGTCTTTATTTCTTTGTAATCATTTTTTTTTTTTGCCTAAGTGTTTCTGACCATGAATGTATCCATTAATAACAGCAATCCATTTAAGTTTACAGCACCAAAACATTATTTCCCACATTTGCTCAAAGTTTACTGTTTACACTAACCTTATATTAAGACCAGAAAGAAGACAAATTCGTTCTTTTAATCATATTGCTGTAGTAATGTTTTACTCCAAGAAATACAAGCTTTCTTTTTCTGAGTTTTATGAATTTAATGTTAAATAAAATGCACTAATAAAATGAACATAGATTCCATTGTATAAGCTAAATTTTAATACCATTAATTCTTCATTGGAACAACAAATAATTACAAAAATATATGATATAACTAAGATACTGAAATTGCTTTCCTCAATTTTTAAGATATGTCTACACTGAAGCTTTTTTTATTTAGCATTCCTAGCATTTAGAATTACTTACAATTAATTAAATTTTTTTATCAATTTATATAAATAGAATATATAAAATTATATTAAACATCATGTCCGACCCTATGCATTTTTATACCACTAAACATCACATGATCACTATTTCTTTATAGTTATCTATTTGTTTTATTAAACTTCTTTTCACTAAAAAACAAATGTCACTAAGAGTATCTATATCTATCCTAAATATTGATAGTCTTTAAATGCTAGACTGTTCTCCATTTTTGTCTTCAAATATTTGCATTAAATACAGTCCACACTTATCATGTACTTATATTTAGAACACAGATTAATCATACTTACCTTTATAATTATCACCTTAGTGCTTTTGATAATAATATTAATTTTATTACTTTAATAATAAGCCAAAGACAGAATGTAAACAGACTGAAACATGCAATATTTAGAGCATATTTTTAGGATTTTTCAACTTCCATGTTAGGTAGAGATATTTTCAAATATTGTTCTCTACATAAAACTTCTGTATTAAATTCAACTCCAATCTTATTCATTAGTTACTCTACTGTCTTAAATCAAAATTAGGAACTATCATTTTACTAAACATGTTCACATCATAATTAATTTTTAAAGAATAAGAAAAAATGAAAAAGAGGTTATAATTGCAGTGAATATAATTAAAAGATGGAAATATTACTACATAAATACAGAATCTCTTTGAGGTACTTAGTATAGGGAGGATATCAATTGTATGAGGGCCTCATTACATCTAGGCCCTACATTAACTGGAATGAAAAGAAGGGCAAAAAAATCATTTACATTAAAAACAATAATTAGCCTTTGATGAACAAGTTCTATAAAGCAACAAGAATTACCTTTGGTCATGCATTACTTATTCACAGTTAACCTCATATTTGAAGATTATTGTTCTGTTTATTAACAAGTGGAATCCATAGGTAAAGTACAATTTTCATCACTGTTTAAGTAATCAATTTATACATACATATGTTTTGATAGTTGCAAGATGTCATTTGTTTTTCATGTGTTAACATACTAGATTAGATTCTTTGATTAGTCATAATTTGGAAAATACTTGATGACATTTTTGTGTGAATGCAATGTTAGTGCCATTATTTAAATTTTAGTTTGCACAACTATAATATTTAACACAGCATTACGCTGTTGCACATGCACTTTAAAGATTTTAACTATAAATGAATGAATACTAACACTCAACCACATGAAAAAGTCTTTGGAAAAGATAGAATGTGGTTGAGTGTTAGTATTCATTCATTTATAGTTAAAATCTTCAAAGCACATGTGCAACAGCATAATGCTGTGTTAAATATTACAGTTTACAAACATCGCGCTATAAAAAATGATTTATTTGGACAACTATGTATTAATATTTATATTAACCTCTTGTCCATCTTAAATTATGACCTCAATTAATGAATCACTTTAAAATCTTTTAAGGGACAACTTATTTATATAGATATGTAATGTTTTTTGCCACAGTTGGTTTACCAACTTTGATATATAATAAAAAGTCTCATAATTTAGATGTGTTTTCAGACATGATAATGTGAAAGCATTATGTACAAAAGTGTATTGGTTAAAAAATATATACATAAGAGACTTGTTTTTACATAATTGATATTCAATTAAAATGAGATGAAAACCTGTTTAAATCTAGAACTAAAACCAATATGTATGCTTAGTACAAACATTTCATATGCTTTCAAGAATACTTTTTGTGCTTTTTACTTTAAAGAAATGTATAGTTGGGTCACCAAATTTAGGCTAACTAACTATACTTAAAACATCTATAGTTGTTGTCACAAACATGGTAATTTTAAAATAAGGTTTTTATTTATTAACAACTATGTATAACACTGTTTTCCTAAGGCTATGAGATGACAGTATTTTAATTGTATTTATATATTGGTCTATTTCCTATATCTAATATTAAGTATGGAATGTCTTTAGAAAGATTAAACTCTATTTAAATAATTTAATTACCTTCAACTGTTAGTAATAGCATACAGGTTAGTAGTAAGTACACAACATTTCAAGAGATATTTTTTTCTTTTCTATTCTTCAGGAGTTGCTGATCTGACTAGTAATGGTAGTAGCATAAAAACTAAATCTGAACCCTTAGATTCTTGAATAGTGAATTTTACAGTATTTCTGTAACCAATTGACTATCCTGCCAAAGTAGAAATCTCATATACTTATCTACAAGGTTCCTCTTGATTTTCTCTATTTTCTTTTACTAAAAGCTAGTGTTTTTATACATTATGTATAGCCACACCCATTGTCATGTGAGGAACTTCTTTGAAGTTTCCTCTTTGTACCTTTTCATTTCTATCCAATATTTTTGTATTGTCCCAATTGCATATATGTTCATTGGTATATTCATGATCACCTATCTTAGATACATATGTTTTCTCTCTTCTAATTATCAGTGTGTACTCATGAAATCACTTTGTGACTAGTTTCATCAATATACATTTTGTCCACATGCACATGGTATTTCTTAATTTATGCATTTTCTACATTTCAAGTTTAGGCTTTGTCAACATTAAAATTCCTTATGGTGTGGTATTATTATAAAAAGATGTTCTGCTTTTATACTGATTGCATATTTTCCTTAAATTGTCTGTTATTTTTGGTACTATTAACAATTATGTAACTGGAAAATGTAAATAAAAGTTACATTTTTTAAAGATATTCAACACTTAATATTATGGAATGGAAATAGTCCAATAAATAAATGTATAGCACTATTTTTGTGTTTATTTGTTCATATAAGTTTGTAATAATAATGTCATAAGATGACCTCATTGAAAAAATTAAAAGACTGACGTGGAGTTGGGCTGGACATTTTGCTAGAAGAGATGATAATAGATGGAAAATTAAAATCTTAAACTGGATTCCAAGAGGTTGTAAAAGACACAGAAAGATGCCACATGTGAGCTGGATAGATAAAATAAGAAAGTATGTAGGGGTGATGTGGAGAAAAGAAGCTAAAAATCAGAGAAAATAGATTGAACATGGAGAGACCTTCATCCTGCAGTGGATTGATAATAGTTGATGATGATATTTATCAGAAAATGTTTTTTTCACAATGTATGAAAATACTACCAGTATATAATTTGCTATAATAATAAATGATTTGTTAGTTTATTTGACATCATCGGAGTGTGGCTAATTATGATGATACAACCATTTTATTAGATTTTCCAAGTAATACGCTAATAAGTGGAGATTAAAGAGATTATCCTTGGTCAACAAATTTTAACATTTACATTACTGGACTCAAGACTCATGGAGACACTGCAGTATTCACTAAATTATATTTAAATAATAAAAAATCAATAAATGATTTTTTAAAATTATACAAATATTTATTACATAATTAAAAAACAGTGTCAAGTGACTTTAAGAAGAATTAAAAATTTTGTTTATGTTAATGAAAATACATAAAATATTTTTTAGAAAGCATAATTGTGAGGGGATTCTGTTATTGGCTGATTTTTAAAGAATTTCGTCTTCTCTGTTTCCTTTCTTATTTGATTCTCCAGAGTAATGAATATGTAATATTTAAACACAAGTATAGTATATATATATATATATATATATATATACTATACTTGTGTTTATATACTTATATATATATATATATATATATATATATATATATTTAAGTGAGATGTAATCATGGGGTTATTAAATTAGATAGAGTGAATGACTGAAGAGATTTTGGATTATATTTCTGTTTGTACATTATTCAGATGTTTGTTTGGTGTTGAAAGCTATTGATGTGGAGTCTGAATGTAGGTGTTTGCTCTACTCCTTGAATTAGTTTCATACTTCCAGGGTAAGTAACAATCTTGTTTTTTTTTCTAGTTGTTGTTATTAAAATTTGAGACATGGTCGAGAGGTCAGCACAGCTGCCTTAAAAAGCAGTTGTCCCGGGTTAGCGGGTTCACTTCCTGGCCGATGCTATGACACGAGAAAAAAACACCTAATTTAAAAGGTTATGTTGTATTATTTGCATGTGGGTTGCAAGTTAAGGTTAATTATTTCATTCTGTGAATGTTGTTATTATCAGCATTAGTAAGCTAAATAAAACAAACTGCTTTATTGTTCAGAAGTTCATAAAAAGTTTGGGTGCAGCAAATACCAAACTGAAATTGTATCAAGGATCTTAAGCTCCAGAATCTGAGATTCTACCATTGGTCCAAACCACACAAAGCATTACCCTTAATATATTACACAGATATTTGCAGCAAATTCATAGATTGGACATATTTTTGATTTATAAGAGAACCATTAATGAAAAGTTTTGATACCAATAATAATTCTTACATTTTTCTAGAAGCATCAATGTATCATACATATTCAATTAGTAAATGTTAGGGATTCATTTGGCATTTATCTCTCCATTATTAAATGTCAAAATTTTGGTACAAGTTTGCATCATAATCTAGATGTGGTCAAATTGAGATTATTTTTCCCTAAATTAATGTGAAAAAGAAATTGGCATTATTATGTTGATAAAAAATCTTTTCAGAATATATTTTGAGTAAAAATAAAGATAAATAAAGACCTCTCAATACTTTACCAATTTGTACATAGACATTTAAATATCAAATTAAAACAACATCAACTCTATCATCAAACTTTGCATAATATTATAATGCCTTAGTTGGAAATTCCGCGTATTTGTTTTAGACATTATCAGTTTGGTCTGTATTTAATTAAATGTTATAAAGTATCTACCATGCTTTATTGTCATCAATCTAGCACTTAGTATCATTACTGGACAGTGCACCAGCTAAAACCATACTCAATTATTTCTTTCTGGAATGCAGTGGAAATACATACTTTTCATGAGCTGCTATTTTAATTCTAATATTGTAGATATTTAAGAAAATAAAAATCCAAGCAATGCTGTAGAATTCAGAACATAAAATGTTATGACAAACATAAAATAGAATCACAAAAAGCATTTTAGCTTTTGAACTTTAAAAACAATTATTTGTGAGTTATATTTGTGTCATAAGAATTTTTTCTTTTGTATCTGCAAAGACTTTGTAGTGAATGGTTCCATTTTAGCCAATTAAGGAGCTAGAAAAAAACTTCAACCAGTCATATTGTCTACTAAAATCAAGGCAAGCAGTAAAATAAGCAATCAATCAGAATGACAGATTCTGAATCAATTTTAACATTGAGTTCTCCAGAAACTCAGATACTTAAACACATTTACAAACCATAAAACAATATGGCAACACATTATGAATTAAAATAATCTGTTAATTAGAATATGATATAAAATATATCACAAATTCTGGTGAAGAACATAGCAAAAATAGATTATGCAATCTCATCCTCATCACCATGCATATGAAAAAATACTTAAGTTAAGCCTTCTGCTACTGGTTTCAGCTTTTGGCTAAACACATATTTTTTTATATAAATTAATGCTAAATCATCTTATAACTCTTTAGTTAAATAAACATTGTTTTTAATTAGTAAATAAATAATAATTAAAAGTACCTTATTGATTATGTTGTACTTCGTATTAGCCCTGTGATGATGAAATTTGCCGGCACAAATAAATGTTTATATAAAGAACTGCAATCTTCTAAAAAAGAAATGAATTAATTTTGTAACTGTATATTAGATGATATTTCAATGAGAAGAAATGGACAGAATTGCACGATTAACTCTATATATATATATATGGTTTTGTTACCACTTGTAGTAAATTTAGATTGTTAAAAATTTACTTCAAAAATAAAAATTTACTTGCTGGAAAATCATTTCTCGCAAAAAACATAAATGCGTGTTTGCTTCATTTGCAGTAAATAAAGCGTATAGGTGACCATTTTTCAAAATAAAAAATCTTTATAAGTTGAGATGGTGGAAGATAATTTGTTATAAAAATGTAAATGTCTCTTAGTAGATGTTTGCATCATTTCCAATAAATAAAATTATGTCATTTTTTTCAAATAAATATTGCCGGACTAATACGTATCTCACTGCCAGACTAACATAAATACCGATTTTGTAATCAGTCTTCCAATCATAACAGAATTAGTGTAGCCAATGAAAGATCAACTTTTAAAGATTTGAAATCATTTTTTTTTAATGGTTTGCTATCATAAGCAAAAGAAAGGTCATGTGATGGAGACAGTAGTTAAGAGCAAAAATCTATTGAAAATACATATTTTCTTCCTCTTTTATAATATAAACAATTACAATAAAAACTTGGCTCTCAAAAAGAATTTAAATTAAGTCATCCATAAAATTGACTCAAATTGTTCTTAGAAATTAGGCAATAAAAATATATAAATTGTGTTATCAACAGTTAATAAGATCGAGAGATATCTGGTTTGCACCGTATATCCATCTGAGCTAATATTTAAACAAGCTATAACTCTATTTACTACTAATTTTTCTTAAAACCTTAAAAATATTATAAAAGCATCATTTCATCTTGAATAATCAGGAATAGGCTATAGATTATGTCTCGAAGTTCAGAATGTTTGTATTGCTTTATAAATTTAAAATTTTTCCAAGAGATGGCTTGATAATCTTTTTTATCATGCTTCAAACTGCTGATACATTGTAATACCACTTTCAGATCCACAATTACTCAGGAATATTTAGTGCAATCATTCAGGTTTTACCATGAAAGAAAGTTCATTCAGAAATTAACAAACACATACAAGGGATAAAGCATATAAAAAAGCTTTATCATAAAGTAATCCAAAATCTGCACCTCAAAATCCTACCAATGTTTGATACAGATATGATAAAAAAACACATCCAAAAGCAATGCTTAATATATATATAACTGTATCTTTCTTATTATATTGCCAAATCTATATTTAATATTAATATCACTTACATTCTTATAACTTTTACAATGCTATTTACAACCCAGTATTGATGGGTTCAATTGCCCCAACATTTTTTTTCAGAACTTCTACTTATATTTAAGCACTCACTATTGATGGTTTCAATTGCCCCAGCAATTTTCTTCAGAACTTCTACTTATATTTAAGATTTGAAAATATAAGTAGAAATTCTGAAGAAGATTGCTGAGGCAATCAAAAATATCAATAGTGGGTTGTAAATAGCATTGTAAAACTAATAAAGAACATAAATGGTATTGATATTATACTTAACATATATAACAGCTAACTACTACTACTACTACTCTATGGAATTTACAAAAGAAACTTAACATTTAAAAAAAGACAGCAATTTGGCCAAAACAAGTGGCATAAGAAAGTTCCCAAAATTTATAATAAAGGTTAACTAAACTATTCTGACAGATTAAAAGATTTAAATTCAGTCATTTTGCTAAGTCAGATAAGCAAAATTCAAATAACAATGGCTTAGGAGCCAGAATCCTCAATCTATATTATACCTACGTCATATTTAGGAGTAGTTAATAAGAAAAAAAATGTCTAAACTAAATCTTAATGAAAATGGCAATTTAATAGACTGCAATTAGTGAAATCATTAAATACTAAGAAATACAATAACTTAAAAGACTGGAACAGATTTGACTGCTTAAGATGTATGGTAATAAATTAAAGAAGATCATCAAAACAATAATCTTTAAAGAAGAATATTTTAAATGTATCTGACAAAAAACTTGGATATTATCATAGAATATTTACACATTTACACAGTAAATAAAAGCATTATGCAGATAAATTGTATAAATTTTATGTGTTAACACAAACAAAATTAATAAAATTTAATATGGGCATCTAAGAACTATAATGCATATATGGTGGAACTTTAAATCAAACAATTATCATAAGCAAGTGATGATACAAAACTCCAGTGTAAAATACATTGAAAAAATCATCAAAGAAGAGTATTTCATAAGATAATAAACACATGTTGTTAGAACAAATATCATGAAACAACATGATGATTGAAATACAACATAAAATGCACACCAGTAATCAAATTCACAGAGAAACACTGAATTGGGCCTTCTACTGTTGGCTATGATTGGCATATGTACTCGGTTGTGATAACGCTTATAAATTAAAACTGAATAAATTTAAAACTTTAGATTTGTAACACTGTGGAACTTTAAATAGAATATATTAAATTCATATATTATAATAAATAATAAAAAAATTATATGCAACAGCCATGTAAATATATTAATAATAATTATGCATAAAAAGCCTTTCTTGGCACATGGTTTTGTGCCATTTTCAAATGTTAAGAATTTGTTTTAACATTAACCAATTATTGAGATAGAACACTGCTGATTATTCTATAATGGAAGTAAAATAACAATAATAAAATAAAACATCGGTAAAGCCGAGTAAAAATATGATATAAAGATTCAATATAAGTTCAAAGAATTGATTACATAATATAATAATATACATAATACATACACACATTACACAACTTTATATATATACTATCTTATATAATATTCCATTAATTTTTAACTGACCAGTTATTACCTAAATTTAGTGAAGAATTATATATACTGTATTATACAATTATTTAAGTTATATTTAATATAATACATTTCAAATATTTGTCTTCTTTTTAGATCTTTAATGTAATTTAAAGGTTTAATTTTATTGTCTTTTGTTAATATTTTATTTTGTTATTGTTGTTATTTTGTTTCTATTATAGAACACTAGATGGTGATCTATCTACAATAATTGGTTAACATTAAAATAGCTGCTTAACATTTGAAAAAGACACAAAATCATGTGACAAAAAAGCTTCTTATGTACAATTATTATTTATATATATATATATGGCTGTTGCATATGATTTTTTATTATTTATTATAATTTATATAAAGAACAGCACACTGGATTTCACTAATTTCTGTTTTTGATAATAAGTTCATAAAAGAATATGTTCATATTCTTTGCTTATATTAGTAGCATAAGTATTCGACATAAATTGTTGTTTAAACAATCTGTACTGTTGTTGATTAATCAAAATAAATAGTTAGCATTATCTTATGAACTTTGTATTTTATAGAAATATCATATACCATCTAAGTAAACCTATTCGTTTTTATTTCTAACTATGAGTGAAAAAAATACCCATGTTGATGTAATAGAGATTGTACTATTAGTCACAACACTAACAACACCGTTTATTTAAAAAAAAAAAAAATTCTCAATAATTTTCAATATTTTTATAGCAATTATAAAATCAAACAAAATATGCTTCATTTCTTTTCCTTACAGAATTGATTAGAATAATGTAGTATTAAGTAGATTATGTTATATATAACAAATTATGTTTTTAATGCACACACGCAGACAATGTAATATGTTTATTTTAAATAATGCTTTTTTTTTTCAGATGCATAATTTAGTTCTTGGAATAAAACTGGAATACCGTTTTTTGCGTTATTTTATCTTGTGAATTTTTTACGAGTATTTGAACATCTCTATACTGCTGTTTATGTTATTACATCTTATGGGATAACTGCTAATTTAGCTGGATTAATTGGAACTGCTTGTGGATAAATGCTATTGAATCATAATGATCCTTCTAAGGATTACACTCACCTTACTGTATTTGAAACTTTGTTTATTTGCAGTTACGACCCATAAAAACACTTCTCATTTTATATGGATGACAGGTAAGTAATTACATTATTAAAGTTATATGTTAAAGTATATACTTTTTACATTATATTCGAGTTTTCCTGTGTGAAAATTCTAAATATTAACATATTATAACTGTAACTTTTTGTACTAATATATATTTATTGACCTCACATAAAGATTTTTTTCTCTATATTTCAATTCCTCCTTTCAAGTGTGACTTTACTTAAATCCATTTTGCTTACCAGATATGAGTTAATCCTTGACAATGTTTAATTTATTGTAATTTCAGAACTTTTTATCTTCTGTAAAACATACTTTTTCAACTAATAATGTGTATATTCTAACTATCTTGAATAATTTTTTTTTTCTGTTTATATACTGGTTGTTGATTTGCATAAAATATTTTACAGTCATTCTAATAAAGTAATATTATAGTTTACGGAATACTAGAGATTGAAGTAAATAGAGATAAAAATAAGTGAATGGTCTTTTTGTTGAGAGTTTATAAGAAATTCATATAATGATGAAAGTGTTAGAACTGGAATCGAACCTTAGGATTTTAGAACCAGAATCTGACACTCCACTATGCCCTCCAGAACAAGTAAAAAAATGTATAATTGTTTTTATTGCAAGCAAAGTAGTTTAATACAGAAATACATTTATAATTTATTAATTTCATTTTAATTAGTCATAATTATTATTGGATATACTTTTATTAATAAAAGTGTTTTATTATTTTAATATCAGGCTTAACAAAATCATTTAATTTGACAAAAATATTTTGAGTGGTCTTGTTTCTATAATTGCTCCTTCTGTCCTGTCTTAACAGTTAATAATTTGCAAGAGAGTATAGTGTGTTTAGTTATGTAAAAAAATAAATAAATTAATAATTATGTCAGTATATATGCAATAGAAGTTTGTTGTTACAATTTATCCTAGTATATCAATATTTATAGCGGCTTAATAACTCTTAATGGTTTCAACCTCTTTTTTGCTGATTATTTTATTGGTCAAGTGAGATAAAAGTCTAAACTTTTAATTGGTCAATTCACAAACTCAAGTGTCAAAATATATTAATCTTTTAATATTATATTGACTTTAGTTTCATTTATAAAAAGTATATTAATAATTTGTCAGGTTATGAAAGTAAACAAATTTTTTTTCAAAAATAAATTTTTATTTATAATTATAAAAATATTCGATAGTGGCAAATCTAAAATGAACTTTACTCACCAACCAAAAAGTTTTACTGATGTCAGTGATTTCTTTCCCAATTTTACATTGCGGAAAAGTAAATAATTTTTGCTCAAGTCTTAACTATTTTTATAAAATAATTTTATTTTTAGCATATTTTATCAAAATAATTTATAATTTGTCAAAAAATATTTTTAAAATGGTCTAAAACATTCGTTTATCATTTTCGAAATGAAAGAAAATAAATCGTAACTCTTCAGTTATTGACAACCATTTTCTTTATTGTTGAAATTTAACAGCCAATCAGATTAAAAAAAAGACAGCCTTTTTCTTTTGTTAGACCTTCAATGTCATATTTATTGATTTTTTTACTTGTAAAATAATTCAAGAGAAGGCAGCATCTTACGGAACTTTTTTTAACCTTTAAAAGTAACACAAAATCTTAATGGTAGTATTAAAAATGCCAAAATTAGAGAGAGTTGAAGCCGACATCAAACAGTCATGTTTTTATCCATAACTAGCAAAAAGTTGTTAAATGTAGCTGTAAAACCAAATAAGAATCCTAATTAAATGATCATATTCAGTTAACATCTTAATTTTATATCCAAAGGTTATTTATAATTACAATGTGAATTGCCTTTATAAAAACAGCATTTTAAATATAACAAAACAGTAATTTCAAAATAAAAAAATTAAAAATGAAAAAAATCTATAGTTATTATTTCTTCCTGAAGAATGTTTTAATCTAAGAATGGCACACCTTCATCCAAGTAAAAGTAAAGAAAATTAATTTATGTCGCCATGTTTCTGAATGTTTAATAGTAATATAATTGAATGAATTCATTTCTTGGGAGTTCATAAGTAATTCAAGGATCAGAAATAATAGAGAAGAATTTTGCTCAATGAATATTGAAGTTCAGAATGAGCCATTTTAACACTGCACCAAAATATTCAGGGCAAAATAATAATAGTGATGATGATAAATAATAATAATGATGATGATAATACGAAGTCGATTGGTATAGTGAATCGATAAGGAAATGTTTATTTGATATCTTATAGTTCTATTTGTCTACAAAATGAATTAACGTTTTAAATAAATATTTTTATTTTCCAATTGGTATATATTTCAATTTAATTATTAATAATAACTGTATATTGTACTGTTACCTTGGTACAATGTGTTTTTAGCATTCTGCTAAGAGAGAGAGAGATTGCTAAAGAGAATATGTATTTTTAAAAAAACAAAAAAAATAATTGTGTTTTATTAATAAGCAATAAAGTTATTTGTTTGATCACCCAGATTAAAAGAAAATGTGCCTGAAGATTTAAAAGTGATAAGAAAATAATGTAATCAACATAATTATCAATAATTAGTGGAGGGAAGAGTGTTATATCTCTTCTCTTGCTTGTTAAACATGGCCAATTGGAATGTCCATCAGCAACAAATGTAATTAAAAATTTAGTCAGTAAAAATATGGTATATATAAATTGTATCTATTAAACATATTTTTTTAAATAAAGTAATCATTTCATTAGCTGAAAAGAGTATAATATTTGTGCAGCCAAAAATGAGTACTATAGTTAGAATTTAAGAAAATTATGTATTTGATCATTAATTAAATTTGAAATAAATGATAAGGAAATAATCTTGATGGGAATTAAATTCCTGAAGAAAGAAGAGGTGTGACGAAGTTGATGCATGAGAGATTGGCTATAGGTTATAAAAGGTGACACTGAGAACTTTTGTTAAAAGATTATGATTAGTATTTTCTTGTGGAGAGTGTTTCTATTCTTCTTCAGATCGAAAATCACATAGAAAAGACCTAGAGAATGGCATAGAATGATTTACTTCATGGTTGCCTTTACCTTCAAAGAAGCCACCAACAAAATGCATTTCTAGGCCTCCAGATACAGTTGCTGATGTCATCTTCCTGTCGTGCTATCAAAATAATACATTGATTTGATTTACATTGCCTATATCATACTAAAAACCCCAACAAGTCCAGTAGGAGATGCTTCACTATTAAGGTGTGGATCCAAATATTGCTAAGAAATTGAAATCCATGGTCATGGGCTTTATGTGTCACACTTATTTACATTAAAAGAAATATTATTGGTAAGATGAATGAGAGCTCTTTATATATATATATTCAACTTTTTATTGAAATATATAAACTCTTAATGGACTGACTAGTTTGTTGTTTAATAATTATAATTAACAATAACATTATTAATAGATGAAATACCCAGGCTTATATATACCTGTGTCTATATATGTAATAGACAGGGTATGAGCACAGACTTTCATATGATCCACCACTCTCCACACTATCTCATAATACTGATACACCTGAACACACATATGTCGAAAAGATAAATAATCACCAATATAAGTATTTCATGCTAAAACAGCAATCATTATTATAACTATTAATGTCTGAGATTAATTCTGTAGTTTGTAACCTTTTTATTTATTCTCAATAATGTATGATGTATATGCTAGTAATGTTTAATAAAGTGTGTATGAATGAATAATGTTATTTCTTGTTATTAAATACTATTTTAAAATTAAAATTCAGAAATCTCTTCAAGTTAATTTCCTCAATGAAAGAAATACTAATACATTTAATGACTTATCTATATGAGCATAATGAAAAAAATCCTAAGAAAAAAATTAAAATCATCCTGAATTAATTAACTTTGTGACAGTGTGTTCAATTAAACAATCCACTGAACACTGGCGCCTGTAAAAGAAATAAAAGCAGAGATGAGTCTTTTTTAGATCTATGATTGTTATTGTATAAAAATAGGATGTAAAATATTATTCAGAATTTGGATGACCAGTAAATATAATCATATTTTCAAGATGCTTTACTATTGATTTATTTGTAAAGGAAATGTGATTTGGTCATACAAAAATATCATTAACCATTATACCTGTACATAACAGTCGATAAATAGAACGAAACTATATAGATGCATGAGTGTGTAACATATATATATGTATTATGGTAAATTGTGTTAAATCCCACTAGTCGGGTATTGTATAGACTATAGCAAGTGGAGATGACCCAGTACAATACATTTCTAAATTTTATAATAACTTTGAAGCTACATTATTACTTCCATATTTTAAAATATTTCATCAGGACTTAGATGACTCTCCACATTCAAACTAATTGAATAGGTAGGTTGGATATATTAAAAATTTTGTTCCATATTTTTGCATCATTATTCAACAAAAGATCAAAATATTATTATTGTCATATAGAACAGTGTTTTCCATGAATATTTTTTAGGCCTACTGTCCTTTCAGTGCATTAAAAAAATCTATGCAAAGATATCAGTAAAATGACTGCAATATTTTTGCAGTTGTAATCCACTGAATAATTTTAATCTTTCATGTTAATTATTGAAAATATGACTTTTGTATCTTTATATAGCACATAAAATTTCATGTTTAACATATTCTTTCAAGCAAAGTTACTTCTATTATTTTTTGATGAAAACAGTAATAATAGATGCATTGACAAAAAAAAAAAAACAGAATTTAAATAAATAAATAAATCCAAGAGTAGATATTTTTATTCTCATAAAACATTTTTTAAAAGAATTGCATATTTTACTAAAAAAAAACATTCTTGAAAATCCACATTGGCACTTTTGATTTTTTGTTTATACCTCTATGCTATCTACTGTAAGTTCTAGTAACTAATATATATGTCAGATGTTAATGCTTAATAAATACTTATCCAATGCTGTTCTATCTAATATCCCTAGATTAATCTGAAACTTATTGTTCTCATCAGTGAGATGATTTAAATCATGGAACAGTGAACTTGGATCTGTAAAATCTAATGCACCTTCCCCCTAGCAGCTATCATATTGAAAAGCACAACATTGATAGGGATTTATTTACCATCCAGCATCTGTAAATAACTAAAACAAAGAGAAGAAGGCATAATGGTGTCAAGAAAAAATATATACTGTTGAAGTAGCAATGAATAAGCTGATATCATGTGATAGAGTCATATAATATTTTATTGTTGATTTTTATGTTTAATAACTCTTGAGAGAATAAGCATAATTTTATACCAATATGGTTAGAATTTATTTTTAATGCAGCCAATAATTTGGGAATGTATTATTGTTGATTTATTAACATAAGTGTTTATATAATAGGAATTTTATTTCATCTCTTCTCAATTAAATTTTTTTAAAAACATGATTGCATCCAAATTCTCTTTTATAGTGATATTTTTTGCTTAAATAAATTGTGTGATTATCAATTCATGTATTGTACAAACAATTATTTACACTAAACAATATAATTCTACACAATTAATGTTAGTTCTTCACTAATATTGGGCAACAGTTTACTATTTCTATCAACACATAAAGTCTCACAGAAGAAAAAAAATTACTTTTATAAAATACCATTCATAAAGGATTTTTTTTTTCAGAAATTATCTGTACTTATTATTCAACCACAACATCATTTAAAATGGGTATGGATAATATTACACCAATTGTTTTAATACTGTTGTCTTTTCGTTGATACATTTAACAATTCTGAACAGTGAAGGAAAGTCTAAACTTTGCAGCAAATCTAAACAGAGCAGTTTTTATAATCTGCACTATTTAAAAACTGTTGTAGTTATCTATTTGTTTATTAAGTATTTTTTTATGTGGAAAATGGCTTTCACTCAGAGCAATTATAACAAACGTGAATCTTGTTCATCTCTTATCCACAATAATTTGCATCCTACTAAAGTTTTAAATACTGTGCATCTACATTTAGAAAAATTTTAAATTCCATTACTTATTTTTATTTCTATCAATTAGTTCTTGCTTTAATATAATTATCATTAATGATTTCATGATTATTTCTATCATTTTGATGATTGATCTACTACGCATAGCAACCGTTCTAGTTTGTGCAAGATAAACCATGTTTTCTATGTTCTTTTATTTTTGGAATAGAGATTATTAACATTATCAGCAACAACCATTAGCAAATGCATTTGGTTATTTGAACTTCATGACAAAAATGATAAAAAGACAAACTATACAAATCAATTTATGAATGACAAATGCATCCTTATATAGAATATGCTGCTCCATTATTCTGTTTATTTGCTATTTTGTGATGTGGTCTTTTAACACCTGCAAAGAACTTTTAGTTTTGGAATACTTCACTATCTTATTTAACTATAGTTATACATTATAGTCTACTTTCCATCAATATTTTCCCAATAAAATAATCAAAATTAGCTTCTTCAGAATGTTTTGCAATAATTTTTATAATGTAAAAGGGGTCTTCCTCTTTCATGAAAACTATGCTTATGTTTCCTTTAAAATACCCTATAGGAAAGACTTTTATTGTTCATATATTTTACACTTCCAAGCTGACCAAAATGTGATATTTTTTAATTTAATATCCAGTATGAATTAAATATATTTTCATTGCAGAATTAAAACTTTTGTTTAAAGTGATTTACTACTTTTTACAAAAAATATCATTGTGACAATATTATTCAGTGGATGAGTGGTGATATTAAAGTTGTAGGATATATAATCTCTATACTAACTCAAATAAATAAACGTACAATGAAAATAGTATGGGCAATTTTTATCAGAAAAAGTTTTCAAACTTATGATGAGCCAACAGTGTGTTTTACAATATAGTACAGTTCCATATTACTTAATCAATAATCACAATTAATTTACATATTTAAAGGTTTATCCATAAAGTCCATCATTAGGCTGAATGCAGAAATCATATTCAAATTAATGTCATAATAAGAAAAAGAAGTTAATTTGAATAAGTCAACATTGACATCTTGATTAAAATCCATATTTCTAAAAAAAGTATCGTTTCACTTAATTAGACCGTTAACAGTTACATGAATATGGTATGTTATAATAGGCTGAAAAAATCAAATAAATATTGGACTATTTGAATGTTCTCAAATACCATTTTCAAACTCCCTGGACCATCATAAATATGTTTACATATGATAGTAGGTGAACTGAACATTTAAATTCCCATGCTAAAATTTAAAGCTATTCATTTATTAGATTGCTGTATGAGATTTAATAAATTAACAGAGTTGATAGATTTAAGAATTAAACATTTCTGTATTGAAACTCATTCTTTCACATTTGTGTTCAAATGTCATATGACCTCATGAGCAACTAATTATTATATTAAACAGATTAATTGGATTATTCTTAAAACTAATTTGAAAAAAAAAATAATAATACAATGTTCTATTAACATTATTTTGATTAGTAATTTTTGGAATTTGTTATATCTATCTTTCTTTTAATGTTATGTCATCTGAGGACATTTTTGTAATTTATTTCTGTGTGCAATTTATTATACTAATATTCAAATTTAAGTATATTATCTATACTAAACTTAATGTAATTACAAGAGATTTGAACTCAGACTTTTAAGTTTCCTACAACTATGGACTCCATCTTGTACAACCAATACAAATGACCACATACATGTGACAAGGAAAAATGATCTCCAATATACATATTTCATACTAAACCAGAAGTCATCAATTGGTCCAGATCACCATCTCCCACATATATATATACAATCTGTGCTCAGTTCATATTAAGATAAAACATCCTCAAACTTTAATGGACAAGCTTCAACCTCCTCCACACTCTAACTCTTCAGCCATCCATATTATTGAAAAAATCTGATGGATGAAAAATTCAAAGCCCTTATTGATGCCAGTATTATTGTAATATCCATGTTGACAATAATATTGGCACCAACAATGGGTTTGAACATTCAATCCTCAGATTTTCAATCATATGGATGGTCGAAGAGTAGGAGGATGAAAAAAATTGAAGCTTGTCCATTAAAGCTTGAAAATTTGCTATATTAATGTGAATTGAGCACTGATTGTATATATGTGTAGGAAATGGTGATCTAGACCAACTGATGAGTTTCTGGTTCAGCATGAAATATGTATTTTGGAGATCATTTATTTTTTCTCACAAGTATGTGGTCATATGCATTGGTTGTATAAGATGGAGTGCATAGCTATAGAGAGGTGGAAAGTCTGAGTTCAAATCTTTTCTAATTAATTTATTAATTTATATTTATATATGCATTTTTCTTATTTGAGCATATAATCTGTAAATTATTACAGTGTTGGCTTTTAGGAAGAAAAAAAATGTATATTACAGTTATTATGTTTAAAATTTCAAACAATTTACTTATTAAATTATTGATTCAATAATATTACTTACAATCACACATATATTTGTGTGCGTGTAACATCAGATAATGTAATTTTAAAAGAAGTTAAAACAGTTTTGATATTAATATTAAATAAATTTTTAAAAAATAATGATCTGCTTTTATCTAAAAAGCAAAGATGATACGGTTGGTGAAATATGACAATAAATTTGCAAAACCATATATATAACCTTCATAAGTTATTTTGAATTAGATGGGTTTTTTTTTATTTTTTATTTGTTTTGTTGAATAAAAAGTGTATATATTAAAAACTTGTCTATTAAAAAGCATTCGTTAAAATTTAAGATGTAGATAGGAATGTAAAGGTTGTTATTAATTTCTTTAGACGTATTTATAATAAATGAAGTAGGTTGTTTAAAAAAAATGGCCATTGGAAAAAAAAGTATATAATAACATATCTGAAAGCATGGTATGGGTTTTTAATAGACAGCAGAAATACAATTTGTATAAAATTTGGAAAGAAATACATATGAAGATTAAATTCAAATATTACTATTTATTATTGAAAATTGCTATCACGAATTAAAAAATTTAAATATATATAAAAGAAAAATTAGCAATATTAGAATGGTAAAATATAAGATATTGTTTGCAAACTGTTTAAATATTGAAAAAAAAAAAAAAAAGAAACATAAATTTTAAACGAAACGATATTTTGTATAAATAAACAACAACAAAAAAATTAATTTAATGTTGCAATGTAGATGGCATATTTTTACAATGCTGAAATACAGTTTTGAATATGGAAGCATGAATCACGTGATTAGATTTTGTGTATTAGTAGTTTCAACAAAGGCAAATAAATACTTTGATAATAATTTATGTTTAATTGATAAAAAAAAAAAGGTTATTATAGTTGGGTTCTACTTATAAAACTTTTTATTTCATTCTACGTTAAATTTTATAATATTACAATATATATATAATTTTTGTGTTTTTATCTTTATTCTGTTTAATATCATTTGATAAAATATTCTTGTGTATGATAAAATTAATAACGTTTAAATTATTGTGAATTGTAATAGAATAAATGATAGTAAAGTATTTAATTAATTTTCATAAATTGTTTAATTACAAATTATAATACATACCAACATTATCATTAATATTTTTTTATGTAAAGAATTCAAATGTTTAAATTAGTTCATCTAAATGATTGTAAGAGTAAATCCGCTAGAGAATGAAGAAATATGCCAAAGTTTTATAGCATTATTCTTCTGTATTTAGGTAAATGTTATTTTGATGATGATATATAGTACATATATAATAATGTTATCCAGAGATGTTCTTATTAATCTTCACCTTTCAAAATTTACCTGGGGATTGCCATATTTGATTTGATTCACACCATTATATGTTAATCCCATGTTAAAATGGTTGAGTCCATAAAAAGATGGTGAAAATGTCTTACTTGAATGAAAATGTTTTAGAATTATTAGTAATAAATCCCATGTTAAGAGGTCTTTTAGTTGTTAATCATTTTTAAATTTCACAGAAGTTATTATAAAGAGGTATTTTACAATATCATAAACTAATATCTTTTTCATGATACTAACTTTTGTAAATTATACAGTTAATCTGATAATTTTTTATTTATTGAATAAACATTAAATATCATATTAATGAAACCTAAATTACTGATGAAAGTATTATGATTTTTCTTCTTTGCCATTTGCAATGATTGGATGAATTTTGTTTGAAGAATAGTTAATACTGTTACTCATATAAAATGGTCAACATTGGAAATGTAAATAATGAACTTTTTGCCAAGTGAAGTAAATATAAATGGGATGAAAAAGACTGAAAGAGATTAAAGTTAAGTCAATAGAATCATCAAGTTAGACCACTGAAAGCATAATTATTAATAAAATTCACAGTCTTTCTCAGAAGAGCTACCTTCTTATTTGTTTACATATTGAAATAAATTTATATGATGTAAAATGACTTCCTTTAGATAAAATCTAAAGTTATATAGTATAGTGAGAAATTCTAGTAGCCAAATTAAATAATCCTTTTATATAAAATCATTATTATGCCACTACAAATTGACACTTTGTCCACAATTTTCTTAAGATTACCAAAAATTATGATGGCCGGTATGAGAGCATCACTATACATATAACCTAGTACTAGATCATGAAGAAACTTCAATGACTGTAATGGAAATTTGGTTACATATGGTGGTCACATAGTAAATTTTAAATAAATGTAATCTTATGCAGACTTTAATAATTGCCTATATGATCTTACCCGTAGACATAATAGATATTAATGTTTAACTAAATTAAACCCAAGGCAAGAATGACTTTAAATATTTATTATATTCATTTTTCTTACTATGTTCCCATTTCTTCCTTCTACAGCATCCAAAACTAACTCATTCTATTAAAAGACAAAGTACAAGCATAAATTTGAACTCAATCTTTATCTTTTTTTAAATATGGTCCAAAAATTTAATGTATATTCTTTATCTGAGAGACCATATATGATCTTAAATCCTACCAATGATAGCAAGCCAAATAGATTATGGAAACCCTGGTCCAAATAGATGTGAAACTCAAGGGTGGTTTACTAAAATAATGTGCAGTATTCACAACATTCAAAACATCTCCCTTCTATGTTAAATAATTATTTTAAACCTTTAGGGACTGTGAACGTGTCCGCTGTTTGCTTGCAACTGAAAAACATCCCTATTTCAAACACCAGATTCTGATATAAGATTCCTGTGTTTACTTATTAATGGAATTATTAACTGAATTTTACCCTCTCCCCCTAATTCTCCACTTGCCTTACAAGATTAATCAGTTCACATTATGGGAAATCTAATCTTCTTACATTTGAATATAACAAAAATGTGCGTATATATATATATGAACACATTTAAGCAACCTAATACCATACCCCCCCCCATTTCAATTTAATTAAATTAACATGATAAAATCCCCATTAACAAATCCATGTTCCAGAGTTGAAACTTTTCCATATACTACAAACCCAGGTTAATGAAGTCTAGAATTCTATTACACTAATTGGTATAAAAGTTCATTAAGTAACAGTTCATATTTACCTCGGTCAAACATATGTTTAACTTTCACCAGGTCCAGAACTGCTGTTGTGAATCTCCCTTTTGTCTATTGGTTCTTGAACATGTCTACACCTAGCTAGCAGGTTACATACTTTACTTAGTTGTGAATCATTCCTATGGATCCAGGTGTGACTTGGAGATGTTTTTCCCAGGGAAGGAAGTTCTTGATGTTGATGAGCTGGTGAATATTCTTCTGGTGATGTCTTTACTTTTGAACAAAAGAAAACTCCAAAATTTATATGTTTTGCAGGCAACAGGATTTACACATTGATTTATTTTAGCTACATTTCAGCATTTTGGTTATTTCCTTTTTTTAATTATTGGAAAATATTCTGGTTCAATTAGTGTAATAGATTACAAAATACTTTTAATATTTCAAGTTTCAACAATAGAGTTGATTGCTGAAATCTATACTTTTTTCTTTCTTCAACTCACATCTTTCTAAGAATTACAATTTTAAAAAAACTTTTAAGAAAAAATTATCTCAAGATTTTATTTTACCTCAAGATTTAATTAATTTGTAAATGAAAAAACTCCATTGAAGAAATGCTGATTTCTTCAAGATAAAAAAAATTAAAAATTGATTTAAAAGATTAAAGATAATACATTATGTAAAATTACAAAGGAATCAAGTCATATGTCACCTGACCTAGTACATTATATATTTTCTTTTGATAAATATGCAAAAGAAACAGTATTACCATGATATATATTTTATGTCTATTACTAATCACATGGGGTAAAAAAACTTTTGATCTTTCTTTTCTCCATCTGCTCTATTTAAATGTTTCATTTTCAGAAGAATGTTGAGGGCACAAATTTTTCATAGGCATTATAATTAATCCATAGTTGTACATTAGAGTCAAGCTCAGGTAGTAGTTAAAAGTTTATTACATAACTCTGGGTACACTTTAAATTAATCAGCAATGCATTTTCTGTGGCCTTATTAACAAGTAAGAATTATAATCCATAAATCAAAAGTTTCTGTTTCTGGATCTCAGTAATATATTTTTCCAAACAGTGATATATTTTTCAGCTATGATTTTAGTTCACAAAGGAAAAAGTTCTTTCTGCTCTTTTCAATAATTAGAGCTATACTGATTTTTTAAAAAAAATTCTTTAATCCCATGCCAAAGTAAAAAATGTGATGTCTTCTTCTCAAAACGTTTTTTTAAGAATTTTCCTACAATTTTCTTTTTTAATTAAAAATACACAATACATTAGTAATTAAAAATATATAATAAATTGGAGACTTTTTTCTTATCTTTTATTTACTATTACAAGTAAGATTTGGAGATTTGTTATTTACAAATTATTTCAAGCTATTTCGTTTCAATTTAAATGTCCTTACATGGACAAAATCCCTCTATTAAAATTTATTTCAGTAAATGTTATAAGACTTACTTATATATTTATTTATTTAACCCATGCAAAATTTATTTCAGTAAATGTTTATTTATTTATTTATTTAACTTATGCACACACATGCATGTAAATTTCAAAAAAATAATACAATTAAATTTAAAAGAATTTCAAATAATTTTCATAACTCAACACATGCTTATTATATTAACTATGTATTCTGGCTGCTTACCTTTTCAGACTTTTATTTCTTGCATATTGTAATGGAATGAATGAAGGATATACCTGACAAACAAACCTTCAAAGTAAATAAAATGACCAAGAACAAAGTGACAGCATTCATAAACCATTTGTAGCAGAAGTCTATGGTGGTCTGTGGTGATAGTAATCATCATCTCTAAATGCATTCACAAAGCCTCAATCAATGAGCATGAATAAAAATCACCAAAAATTAAATATAAGTAATAATAAACATAAAGATACAGAGAAGTAATATTAATTGTCAACAGTTAATCCTTATGACTAAATATAAAATAGATTAGATTCATTGTAAAATAAGCTACTTATCATCTAGCCATCACCAATTTTAAGCAATATTATAAGAGCAATGTATATAAAACTAATTCTATATTTAAAATGCTGGAATAATTCTAGCCCTCCTGAACATTGTCAATGCTCTGGCCATCAATAAATTGTAACTAAATTTAACTGAGTGGATGTTATAAACCCATTATGTTCAAGACTAACTTGGGGATTGCAAGCATAGTTGATTTAGTAATGCTCAGGTTTTAGGTATAGTTTAGCACATGGTTCTTATAAACTTCATTTCAAAAGTCAGTTTTTTATTAACAGAGAGGTCAGATTTATTTTAGATAGCTTTTTAACTATCCATCTCTTCACAGCTGGACTGCTATTGATTTTATATTGAAGTCCACTTTTTTAGAGATACTATATTACCTTTAAAATTAACCTTGATATCCACCCAATTACAAGACTATCTCAGACATGACAGCATTAAATCATGACCAATTACTTTTATTTTTACAAAAAGTTTTCTCTTGCTTTTTTTTTCCAAAAAGTGTTTAAATTATATATTTATTGTTCAGAAAATTCCTTGATGTTTTTTTCTTTCTTAATAACTTGAAACAGATGACACTCCTTTTAATTAATAATCTTAAAAAATGCTAATATCTTTTTTTATCAAAATTGTTAAACCTCCTTTTAAATATTCTACTATTTTTTTTATTTTTTAAACAAAACAAAATAAATAAATCAAATTATTAAACTTATTTCATTTTTCCATCTCCTTTTTACATCTGTTTCTAATAAGCATTATATATATATATATATATATATATATATATAATTTAAAATGTATTAATTTTGTCACATGATCACTTTTTGTATGTAAATCTTTTACTAAGTTTAATAATTGGAACCTAGTTAAATTTTTATTAAATTTAAGCTATATTGAAACTAACATGAGAAAAAAATAATTCTTCAGAATATTTCACATATTTTTCAGTCTTACAATTCCACATTGTCTTTACTTACACTCATTTTTTATTATTCTATTTTTTTTTCTTTTAACTCTTTATTTAATTTTTTTCCAACATTTGTAGTTATGCATCTATAAATATATTTTTAATTATTTGTTGTGCCAATTTGTTTACCTATTTTAATTATTAAAACACTTTATTTATAGTTTTCCAAATACATTCAATGTTAGTATCCATTTTAAATAGTCTTGTTTTCCACTGTTCTTTAGTTTTTGTTGTCTGATCTTTGATAATCAAACCAGTACATGTTCATTACTATGTATTAAATTCAATGTAACATTCTAAGCAATGATGGCCTAGTTAGTTACAATATCATTTTAAATTCATGATTTGTAAATCTAAAAGTTGTTATTAGCTATCAGTACCTACAAAAGAGAAAAAAATAAAACTATTCAAATCATCATATTATATATTAACCTGTTGTGTTAGTACTAATTGTTGGATGTATTTTGAAAATGAAAATATTGTTTTTTAAAAAACATTGAATACTTAGATTAGATATTTAATAAAGGCCAAAATATAATTATAAATAAATACCATTATCTCACACATTCAATCCAACATCTATAATTTATTGCTATCATAACTATCCTATTTTTTGTGCAAATACATAGATGCAAGTTCTTTATTTATTAATGTTGTTTATTTTAAATTTTTCTTGCTAACATGTTTGTTGTTCTTTCACATAATACAATTAAATAAATTAATACTTTATTTTATTTATTTATTTATAAATAACTTTATTGAAAAAACATATGTAAGAATGATACAATTGTAAATCAAAAATAATAGTTACCATGTTGCTCAGGCAACTAGATGGTCTGATGTGGTCACTGGTGTTGTTTAATCCAGTTTGATCAGGCTCCATGTGTTGTCAAATAAAAATCTGGATGAGATAATTCTGTCCTTATGGAAAATTCCTTCAGCTTGGAAATGAATGTATCTTCAGGTTTGGAATGAGGAATGGTAAATTTGTTGTGACATCTGGCTATCCAGGTGGCATAAGTGACAAAGGTCAAAAGTCTTGAGGTGACATAATCCCTGGATAGGAAGCAGCTCGATATTTAATATTTTGTTCAGGGAAATGTGGCAGTTGTGAGTAATGAATGTTCTGATTTTGTCATATGCTGGGCAATCATTAATAATGTGATAAAAGGTTTCTGAGGTTCTGTGGCAGTTGTGACACATAGGATCTATGTCCTTGAAGAATCTCCTGTAGTGCAGGAACCAGTTTATCTGGAGTAAATTCAGGTTGATTTTCACTAGAAAGTCCAGGAACCTTGGCTCCTGCTTGAGATGCTTGAAAAACCTGGTGACCACCTGATTGTTACTACTGAGGTAAGGAATGGTAGAGTTTTGAGTGGGAAATATCAGGTCATGAGCATCCCAAATAGAGATTTTCTGTCTGAATACTGGGGTTGAGTGGCCATTGTAAGCGAGAAGGTAGCCAAGTATCTGATTTAGCCAGTTTATCTTCAAAGGTGGAGGTCTGTCTGACAGAAATGATTGGTTGTTCCGTTACAATCTGGGGAAATTTTTTTTGGAGAGTATGGATGAGAGAGTGGCACTTTTGGTAATATATTGAAAAGGTTGCATGCAATGACATATCATTATTTTTCCTATGTCGCTGCATGCGTTCGATTCCTATGGCCACTGTTTTACCATTTCATAAAAGCCATGCACAGATTTGTTTGATTTTGGTGTTGAAAGTCTTCATCATGTTTATGATGGCTATATAGTAGCTAATCTTTGCCATTACCTTGATATTGAGGAGAGAGATTTTTCCCTTGCAGTTATAAATAAACCCTGGCAAGGTTTTTAACTGTTTTGGTGGCAGCTTCAATGGTGGAATTCTGTATTTGTATCAACATGGCTTGTGGTGAGTTGTATATAGGGAACCCAAAAAGCTTTGCGGGTCTGCTGATAAAGGCCTTGAGATCTTCTTTGCAGTGTTGATTTTCCATGCCGATGATTTGTTAAGGTTGAAGGAAAGTTTGGAGGATTCAGAAAATTTTTTGATTATTTGGATGATGGGTTTGAGATATATTTGGGAAGGTAGGATGACAAGTACATCATCCATATAGGTGAATGCTTTGCAGTATTTCTTCAGCTGGGGTACATAGATTCCTGGAAGTCCTGGCTCAATCTTTTTAAGAAGGGGGTTTAGGTAGAGGATGAATAGAAGGCCACTAAGTGGAGATCATTGTGGTATGGATCTTGAAGGAATAAAACCATCTGTAAAGAAACTATTCAGGGAAATGTGGACCAATCTGTTATTTAGTAGATTGTCCAATACTGAATGATTTGAGTAGGAATATCTAGTGCTGAGAGGCAATTGAGCAGGATGTTGACATCTACTGAGTCAAATGCCTCAGAGATGTCCAGCTAAACAGCAATGGGTTTGTATACATTCTTGGATTTGATATGATCACAGAGGATTTTTACCTCCCCGATTGCAGAGAGTGTAGACGAGCTCTTCTTTGTGAATTGCAACTGGGATATGTTGTCCAGAATAACATCTTGTATTTTCTCCTTGATCACCCCTTTAATGACCTTAAAAAAAATTGGGGTCATAAAAATTGGCTTTATGCTAAACAGAGCAGATTGGTCCTGGTTTTTCTTAACAAAGGGGACCATCACTATGGGATAAAGTTTAGGGATAGTTCTTTTGCTGTTTTCAAGATGGTTAATTAGTTTTAAAACTATGGGCCCATGAAATTCTCAAGGTGCATAAGCATGAACTTGGGGATGCCTTGTAGTCCTGGATGGACATTGGGAGGCAGAGTGGAAAAGCAGTTTTTGATGTTTGACTTGTTATTTCATGTCCATTGTTTTGTGATGCCTCGTGCTACTGATTTGTGGGGTAGGGAATAGTTTGACAGATGTTTTTTGAAATATGACTCAATTTGGATGAACATTTGGTTGCCAGAGATGTGGCTACCATCGATGAGGAGGGACAAAGGAGTTCTCTGTTTCTTTTTCGCCCCCAGGGCCCATCTGTGATAGCCACACATCCAGTAGTGTTGGCCAGGTAAGTATAACCTAGCATTCCTTGTTGCTATTATTTCAGTAATCACAGCTTGTTTCTGCTTATACTGTGTTTTAAGTAATAGGAGGTTGTCTATAATACCATCACTTGAGAAATTTTTAATCCTATGGTGTAGCAGATCAAGCTCATTCATAAGGGTTGTTGACCCTTTATGTTTCTTGGTGTGCTGTATGATTACAGTTTGGAGGATGCCTGTGAAGGCAAACTAGGACTCATCTGGGTTTATGTTCAGAATGTTAATTTTTTTAAAGAGTATGTAGGCAGCTAAAAAAACAGCTTCCATGGCAGCAGCTTTAGTTATAATTCTGACTGTTTTATTGAAGTCTATGTGAGTATAGCAGTCCAGACCCAGAGACGCTATCAGGGCAAGATGGTCTGAGAAGGGAACAGGTTGAAGCTTGGCTTTCAGACCATAGTGCAGTTCTGAGGTGTAAAACATCAGGTCAATCAGTGTTCTAGAGCTATTCATATAGAATTGAGTATGCATCCCCAGGAAAGAAACCTCTGCCATTTATGAAACACCTGGCTAAGAGATGAAGGTATTTTCGTGTGAACATGTCATATTGCAGATTGAATCCCCCAATAGGATTGCTTTATTTTCATTCCATATATGACTGGCTGCTTTCAAACATTTTAAATTCTCATTTCATGTTGTTCATCAAGAAAAAGCTCTATCTCACTTCTTTTGATTGGTCTTATTTGCTTACTATCATAAATCAACCAATGCATATCTTCCTATAATGTATTCAAATCTATCTGATAATTCCTTAGTTCTTTGGTTATCATAAAATGCATTATTTTCAAATGTTAAAGTAGTTATCATTATTCAATTTCATATTATTTTACATTTTTTGTTGTTAATAATATGAAATATTCAAATTTTTAATTAATTCCAATGACATTTTTTTTTGTCACAAATCGAATCCATGATCTTGTTTCATTGAAAAATTATCTAAATATTTATTTTTCCCAGGTTATTCAGAACAAATATCTTCCATTTTTCATCTATTATAATTATATTTCCTATTATAATTTTGATAACTTAGATTTTCCTCAGTGAATTTAATTTTTATATTTTTTTCTGTCATTCCATAATTTTTAAAGCTTACTAATTTTTTAAACTATTTTAAATATGCTATGTTATTGCCTCAAACTGCATTAATTGTTATATATTTATATCTTTATTCCCATTGTATATTTCTATGAATTTTATTAATCTTATTTACTGTTTAGAAGTATTTTATTATCATGATATTATCAACAAATTACCGTTTTTTGTCATTGTAATAATGCACCTAGTATAAATTTTAGTAATCCTTTTCAAATGCATAGGCATATTTCCTTTTAATATTGTTATCTGTATTAAAAGCACCCTATCCAAGTTTAATTCTACAATGAATTTCATTTATGTTGATTCATCTTGTGTTAATAATTTGATTAATGTATTTGTAGTTCTTAATTGTAGTTGTTATTCAGTTATCTAACTTTTTATCCGAGATATACAACATTAAAATAGGAATTTAGAAATATAAAATTAGTAAATTACATAAATAAAAATTGTAGTTTGGTATGGATATTATATATGCATATCAAATTTTACTTGTATTTACATAATATCATAAGTTATACATTCAAAAGATCTGTAATTCATATTATAAAATTGTATATTGAAGAGACATGAAAATAATTTATGGTCATTAAAAAATATTAAATGCTGAATGATTCTTTGTCTTTCATGTATCAGACAGATATAAATGCAGATTCATGAGTTTTAGCTGTTGGATTTATAATTTATTATTTTGTGGAACTACAAAAAACAAGTATTGTCATGTATATCCTTAAAAAAAGTGATCCAGTTAATATCCTGAAAAAAAATAAAAAAAACATTAAAAACAAAATATGTGAAATAAGTAATCATTAAATATATCTCTTATATTCTATCTTTATATGTATCTTGCAATAGTATTTAGATTCTAATGACTTTCTCTTGCACTTTTATGTATCTTTCAATAATAGTTTTCAGTACTTTAATGTTCTTATCAATAGCTTTTGTACTCTAATTTCACAATCTTGTCTTTCTGCACTAACACTCTAATGGCATTCTATTTCTTTATATTTCTTTCAGCGCTAGGCTTTAGAAATCTAACTGCATAATATTGTTTCTCTATATCTCTCTCAGTAGTAGCTCTAATTTATCTAATCATATTATTTTGTCTTTCTACATATCTCTCAATAATAAGCTTTCACTTTAATGTCTCACTATATATCTTTCAACAAACATCTAATATTCTTCTTGCATGTTATTATGCCTCTGTTTTATAATATATAACTTATGAAAAACATTCAATGCATAAAATATTAATTTAATGAAATGAATAATAAATATCTTACCATTTTAGATACTTACATATCAGGCCTGTTGCTTGTGGTTTTCTGGGGGAAAAGGGTTTTTTTTGACAGTAGAATGTCATATTAAAAAGTCACAACTACATGTTTTTATTTAGTATCATAATGTTTTTATTATTTTTGTGTACAAATGTATACTTTTTGTATTGTTAAAATATTCACTTTTTAATATGACATTCTGCTATCACAAATACCCCCTCCCCCACTGGAGAAAGGTATGGTATCCTACCATTACAAACATAAACAACAGGTCTAATATGTAAATACGCCACTTTTTTAGAAGTATAGTCCATTAATATATTTAAAAATTAAAAGCAAACTCATTCTTAGAACACACTTTTTCTTTTCAAGTTTTTATTCTATTTTATGAACCATTCTTTATTTCAGTCTTCCTCCTACATTTTGACCATATTATATAGTCATTATCAAGGTTTGATATATATATATATTCTAACAAAAGTAGTTTTTCGCTAGGGGCTTGCTGTTTATAGGCGTCCACATTGTAGCCAAATCTAACTAATTGAATTTTCTAACTATCGGAATTATCATTGTATAAATTAAATATTTTCTGAGTATCAATTAAATATGCGATGTATAGATTAATATATTTCATACGTATAAATTTAATATAATAATTTCTCGAGTACAATGTATAATCTCCTTCGTGCGACCGCGTTACAAGCCAATTGTAACTAAATAAAAATCAATTCTAACAAATGAAAAGTTATTCTTTATTTTTTATATTTTTTTAGCTTTATAAAAACTTATTAAATTAACATGAAACACATTTGCAATCTCTCTATCGGTCATCCCCATTGTGTTTCAAATAAAACTAAAAAGACTGGGAGAGCTCACAAATATCACATATATTATTGGATAGTTTAGGCTAATTATAACTTTATTCTAACCAATGAGAATTTTTTATTCAAATGGTCGCACATCCACGTTATGGATTGATTGTACTATATTCAAATCTATATGGCATTTAAACACTTGCAGCTAAATTGCATGCCAATTATAACATTTTAAGGATGGATCGATGGATGCTTCATCATTCTCAGCTAACACTATTTCTCAAGTCTACTGGGATGATGATGATGGTACAGAACCTCTATAATTTTAATTGCCAGGGCGCCAAATTGCAACTTTAACAAAATATAACGGTTAAATCTCAATTCAATACTCTTAGTAATAATATTTCCTGAATGGGTTAATACATAATCGACTGAGAATGCATTAAAATCTATAACATTAATATCTTTGGAAATTCTTGGTTATTCTCAGCACACTCCCCATTCACTATGGTTAAAGCTACAATTAAATTTTATTCTAATTATAAAGTTGCATATCCATCTCCACCCTCCTCATCCACCACTCCGTCTACTTCACATCCATATGTCTATTACCCTATTATTTATTAGACTATTAAAATTTACATTTTGCTAGCTCATTTCCCCTTATAATCTCTTCACTGGGTTTTTACAATAATTAGGTGTGGAAATCAAATAAGCTGTGACAGATTATTGGTGATAAACACTCCTCTCATGATCGCCTCCAAGGTGATCTTGGTTGTCTTTAATACAGTTTAATATCTATTCATATTAAAGTTCGGAATAATTTAAGCTTATTAAATTTTTTTATAAACACATCATAAACATATTCACGATTATAACAAAATTATAAAGAAGTGTGTCTAGAGAGGGGTTTGAATACAACGGATGGAGAAAGGATTTTATGCCCACCCCTGCACTCGCTATCACTCAATACTATCTCTATTCACAGTTTATACTTCAACAATATTAAATTATTTGGTAATTCAAAGTATTTGAAATTAACCTTTTAAATAATTTTACTGAATATTAGTTACGGACATGATAATTCAAATATTAATAATAATATATTGATGTATGATTGGATTGGAAATATCTAGATAATAATAACCCACAAAAACATTGAGACATACAACAAATTTTATTTAAAACAAATAACAAATTTTATTTGACAAACTACAATTTCATACATAAACATATACATTATATTTACGCTTTCATTTTATCTTAAATCTAGTGAATACCAATTTCTGGCGTGTTCAATGCTTTCCCTTTTATTACTGATTTATCTTACAGCTAATTTCTCCCTTAATTAAATATAATAATTTTATTTAACGAATTTAAGATCAATATTTCTTCGCAAATTTTTTTTATTTTTTATTTTAACCTATCATCTTGATTAAATATTCTTTTGCCCTAATCTTTACAACAAAGATATCTTAAGAATAGTGAGAAGTCATTGCAAATAAATCGGCATCTATATCAATCATCATCATAGTGCACACACTCTATGCTCATGTTCTTATGACATAATAATATTTTAACAATGTTACCTTTCCAGCGAAGTTCTCATCTGGCTATGTAAATATTTATCAAATAAATTTATATACGCATTGCTTACACCTACGCTTAAACATTCGTAAGTTTTATTTAACCCTTAATTTCACATTTATCAACTTTATTATTTTTGGCTCGAATGATAAATTAAATCTACAAAACAATATTTAAGTACACCAATTGCACATACATTAACTGCATTCTGACATTAAATTGAGTTTGCGACTTTGTCTCCGACACTTATAATAATGCTTATCATGGCTATTTCTCATACACTCGTAAGAAATATCAAACATTAATATGAGGCAGGCAGTGACCCGAATAAGAGAGAACCTTTTCACTAAGGTTGAGATATGCTAGGATTTTTATTGCTAGTCATACAAAACATAGGTATACCAATTACTTCTGGCCATCAAAATACGATGTACAGAATACTCAAGTGGGAAAACTCTTCCACTAGTTTCAAATACTTTATGAAAATAGCATACATATCTTAGTGAGCTAGAATTCACTGGCTTTGTGGAGACTTTGTCTATCCACACACATACAGGTCGAAACATCAAATTATACAAGTAAAACTTTCACACCTTTAATATTCTTGCAAATTAGTGCACTGGAACATGAGGCCATAAATTTTCCAAGCATAAATCAGCTTGTTTCTGTCCTTAAATCTGTGATAACAGTAATAATAAATAATAAGAAATGTGTATAAAATTCTCAAAACCATTTCCATGCACTTTTATAAGAAAATGATGGTGTTGTGGCTCAATACACACACAATTTTATTTATAAGTCTAAGCATTTGATAATAACTTCTGATACCAATAATAATATCTCTAAGTGTTTTCTTTTTTGTTTAAAAAAAATGTTTGTAAAGCATTTTAAATAAGGCACATCAGAACGACATGATATCAATTTCACCTACCCCCAAAATGACAATAATAGCAAAAGGATTTAAAAATAAACACATTCAAAATTATCTAATATCAATATCTCTACCCCCAAAATAATACAATTGTAATTATAACATGAATTAATTTTAAAATAGATGATATACATGATACACTACAAAGAAAGAAATTCTTTTTCTTTTTTTTTAAAGTAAATGTCCTACACACATAAAGAGCGAATAGTAAAAAAAATTATACTTATATAAAGTTCTTTGGAAGTGTCCTCCAAGTTCCTAGTTTCACTTTTTTCCCTTTCCATTCCTCCTTGATCAGTTTATAAGAGCACATAAGTCTTTGTATCAAAAAGTTGTTTTGATGGGATTTGATTCCTCTCCCATCAGATATACAAATTTTATTTTGCTGAACTGCATTCCTCATTTCCAATTCTAAGCAGAATACAGTTAAACTTTTTAATTTTATGCAGATTAAAGTTAAATAGCATTCGTTTAACTTTTTCACAATATAAGTCCATTTCTAATCGTCCTTTTCTATCCTTAGATTCATTCTATATTTAAATGTATAGACGATATCAAACTCAAAGTTTAATTTCTGTGATTTAAATTTTTATTACCATTTGTTGATCCAGCAATGACCATTAGTTAACTTCTGGAGATTAAAATGTGTGTACCCACTTAAAATTTATTCACTACACATTGTCTTTTCTTAAGACAATGTTAGATTTAGCCAAGTTATTCTTAAGAGAAAAAGTAACAATAAATGATTTTTAAATTTTATAGCACAGTTTTTCTGTAGGTCAATGAAAGAAAAACTTGCAAAAAGAAAGTTTCAAAAAAATAGCTCCTCCCCTCTGCTAACACAGAGATTTTATAGGGAAATGCCACCTGGCCATCTGGACATTCTCTTAATTAATTGACTTGTTCCTTTTTCTCTAGTTAATTTTTAACCTTTTTGCTTTTTTAGAAAACCAGGCCCATTTCATGTCTGTATTTTAACAGATGACCACAATTAATTTTACAATTCAACAGCTATAATTACCACTTAATTTTTGACATTTCACAGACTATCATAGTTAATTGCATACTTAAATTCTTTGGTGAGACTGATATCATTTAAAGACTCTGATAATTACTTTGTAATATAACATGCTTGAAACCTACACTAAAAGTAAACAACAGAGAGTTATCTTACCCCCCCCTTTTACTTTTTTTTCCATTAAATAATGAAACAAAATATATATTTGCAGCCCAATTTCAAACCCAGACCTTTAAATTAAATTTGGCTGCCAATATTAAACTTATTAAAATGATTTAATTTCTTATTTAAAGATTGCTTTACAACATGACAAGGAATGATTATTAATTGTGAATTTTACAATTATGATCCACAGTTAGATTACATAGCCACACACATCACAGGTATATAATTTTTTAATTAACCTTTAATACTTTAATCCTTAATTACAATCCTTAATTATTATAACTATATTATTATTTTTTTTCATTTACTCTCATGACTATTTATTTCTAACTTAGTATAAAATAATGTCCATTCATTTTCATTCTCTAACATAGTTTTATGAGTCACACATCTCCTCCCTTTTCTCAGTCAACTTCTCAACAAATGTATAAATTTTGCTTTTCTAAATATGTTTTTAATATTAACTTGACCCATAAATTAAACTAAAATAATCTTCTGGATAGAAACAACTTAATAATAAATTTTTAGATTGCTTACTAAGTCAAACATATACAATGCCTTTAAATATGGGTTCAAACTTAGTCTTTGCTAAAGTCTTCTTATTAAAGAGAAAAAAATACATACATTATGAGGAAAATTTTGATTGAACCTTCTCTTGCTTATTTAACTCCAAAACTGAAGTCTTGGAAAAATCTAAGGGCTACAATATATATATAGATATATATATATATATATATATATATATATATATATATATATATATATATGTATATATGGCTGCAGAAAGGAGTTTGCTAATAACTGAAAGGAGACCCTTTGATTCCTCTTGGAGGCCTTAAAGGAACCGAGCAGGGCAAATTCCAAATGTCCACTCCATACGTTCTTGTCGTTGCAGCTGTTATTACTATATGTTTATTCATATAGTATACGAACATGGATGGGCTGCTCACCAACATGCATTAGCCAGCGTGGTGAGTTTATTGGCTTTTTACCTCTGAGTTTAAGATCAAGAAACACCATGGTCTTTCTTCTCAGTGCCTGATAAGGCAGAATGAATGTTTGTGTAAATGATAAAGATTTTTCCCAATTATACAATTATGACAGACAAAAATAAAGCATGGCCCTTAATCCCAGGAGGCTGTAAAGTCACCAACCAAGGCAGCGGTTGGTGGCCGAAGGCGGAGGGTGCTAAGAATATCCTGGAGGCGGACCCAGGCTGCCATTTGATGACGACTTTTTATTTAGGTACTTACAACTGCAGATCACTTTCAAGTGAAGGAAGATTGCAAGAATTAGAAGAAGAACTCTCTTATATTAAATGGGATATTATTGGACTTTGTGAAGTTAGAAGAAAAGGTGAAGAGACAATTGATTTAAAAAGTGGACATATGCTCTATTATAAAGGCACAAATATTGGAAATACAAGTGGAGTAGGATTCATTATAAATAAAAAGTGGAAGAACAATATTGTGGAGATTGATGGTGTATCAGACAGAGTGGCAAGATTAGTTATACAACTTAATAGCAGATATCAAATGCAGATAATTCAGGTTTATGCCCCAACAAGTTCTCACAGTGATGAAGTAGTAGAAGATTTTTATATGGATGTACAAAAGGCTTTTGATCAGAGTAAACAACATTTTAAAATTGTTATGGGAGATTTTAATGCTAGAATTGGTAAACAAATGAAAGATGAAAGTGTTGTAGGTAATTTTGGTTATGGTAATAGAAATGAGAGAGGACATAGACTTGTGGAGTTTGCAGAGAAGGAAAAACTTTATATTATGAATTCTTTTTTTGAGAAAAATGTTAGAAGGAAATGGACATGGAAGCATCCAAATGAAGGTACAGCAGAATTGGATTATATTTTGACTAACAGGAAATACATATTTCAAGATTGTAATGTTCTTAATAAATTTAACACAGGAAGTGATCATCGATTAGTAAGGGATAAGATACATGTTAATGTAAAACTAGAGAGACAAAAATTATTAAGAAAAACTATATTTACAGTTGATATTCCTAATCTTCAGAAACATTCTAATGAATTTAAATTAGAACTTACAAATCGGTTTCAAGTATTAGTAGATTTTGAACATGATTCAGATTTGAATGAAATTAAAATGAAAATAACTGATACACTTTTAAAAACTGCAACAAAGATAGCTGGTAGAAAAAAGCAGCAATTGACTAATAAAATTTCTACTGAGACTAGAGAACTTATGAAGAAAAGAAGGAATATGAAGATATGCAAGAATGATGCATTAAAAAGAATTGAATATCTCGAATTTTGTAAAATGGTGCGGAAAAGAGTTGAAAATGATATAAGAAAGTATAACTGTGAACTAGCAAGAAAAGCTGTAGAAGAAAATAAAAGTCTTAAGAATGTAAAACAACATTTTGGTATTGGTAGGAAATTTATATCTGCAATAAGGAAAAAAAGATGGAATTATTACTAAAAAGAGGGATGACATTATGAAATTGGTAGAAGATTTTTATCAAGAATTATATAGTAATAAAGAACAAGTACCTCCTATATCTATTACATCTTCCGAATTGCCCAGAATTTTAAATGAAGAAGTGAGAAATGCAATTAAATGTATGAAAAAAGGAAAGGCTCCAGGTAATGATGGAATTATAATTGATATATTAAAAGAAGCAGGTGAAGAAACAGAAAAAATATTAGCAAAGTTATATACCAAATGTCTAAATGATAAAGATGTACCGGATGATTGGAAGAATGCAGTAATAATATTAATATTTAAAAAAGGTGATAAAGAAGATATTAGAAATTACAGACCTATCAGCCTTTTATCAGTTTTATATAAAATTTTTACCAAGATAATCACAACTCGTCTACAGAGAACCTTGGATTTTCACCAACCAAGAGAACAAGCTGGATTTAAAAGTGGTTTTAGTACAGTAGATCATATTCAAGTATTGAGAGAAGTTATAGAAAGGACAAATGAATATGAGTTGTCATTATGTTTTGGATTTGTAGATTATGAAAAGGCATTTGATTCTATAAACATTTCTTCAGTGATTAAAGCATTGGATCATCAAGGTATAGATCCAGGATATTGTCATATTTTAAAGAATATTTATAAAAATGCAACAGCAACAATTAGATTACATAATGATACTGGGAAAATCAACATTGAGAAAGGTGTAAGACAAGGTGACTCCATATCTCCAAAACTTTTTACAGCAGTGCTGCAAGAAGTATTTTGTGGATTAAAATGGGAAACTAAAGGAATGAAAGTAAATGGAGAGTATTTAAGTCATTTAGATTTCGCAGATGATGTAGTTGTTTTTGCAAATAATGCTTCCGAGCTGCAGGAAATGTTGCAGGAGTTATCAGATGAAAGTAGGAAAGTAGGACTAAAGATAAATGTTAAAAAGACTAAAGTAATGTTTAATCGATTTGCTCAAAATATGAAAATAAAGATTGATTATGATGAATTAGAAGAAGTTAAGAGTTACAAATACCTTGGTCAAATTATTAATACAGATGGAAACATAATATAGGAAATTAATCATAGAATTAAACTTGGTTGGAGTGCTTTTGGTAGAAATAACTTGATATTAAAAGGAAATATGCCTATGTGTTTGAAAAGAAAGGTTTTTAACAAATGTGTTTTACCAGTTCTTACTTATGGATCTGAGACTTGGACACTTAATAGAAGATCAATACAGAGACTTCAGACCACTCAAAGAAGTATGGAGAGATGTATGTTGGGAGTAACAAGAAGAGATCGAAAACGCAATGTATGGGTAAGAGAACAAACAGGTGTTACTGACCTCATTGAAAAAATTAAAAGATTGAAGTGGAGTTGGGCTGGACATATTGCTAGAAGAGATGATAATAGATGGACAATTGAAATTTTAAACTGGATTCCAAGAGATTGTAAAAGACCCAGAAGGAGACCACATGTAAGATGGATGGATGAAATAAGAAAATGTGTAGGGGTGATGTGGAGAAGAGAAGCTAAAGATCAGAGAAGATGGATTAAACTTGGAGAGACCTTCATCCTGCAGTGGATTGATAATGGTTGATAATGATGATATATATATATATATATATATATTGATAATATATAATGATATATATATATATATATCAATATATATTGGGAGTAACAAGAAGAGATCAAAAACGCAATGTATGGGTAAGAGATCAAACAGGTGTTACTGACCTCATTGAAAAGATTGAAGTGGAGGTGGGCTGGACATATTGCTAGAAGAGATGACAATAGATGGACAATTTAAATCTTAAACTAAATTTCAAGAGATTGTAAAAGACCCAGAAAGAGACCATATGCGAGATGGATGGATGAAATAAGAAAGTGTGTAAGGGTGATGTGGAAAAAAGAAGCTAAAGATTGGAGAAGATGGATTAAACTTGGAGAGCCTTCATCCTGCAGTGGATTGATAATGGTTGATTATATATATATATATATATATATATATATATATGACTACAGATGGCGTTATACCAAAAACACCTTCAAGCGTTTGTTTACATAAACGTCAGAGCGAGTATTTCACTATCTCTAACTTAATTTCCACCTTCATATCATGATTTTAAGCTATTGGCTATTGTCAGTGAAGGACAGGATTAAGAAAATTGATCTAAAACACAAACTCTGAGCGTTTAAGAAACAGTTTCTATTCAGCTTGCAAGCGTGAATCTTTTAGACATGTAATGTCTTCAAACTCAGCATCGCATGCCAGATAGCTACATGTGTCTGATATCAGTTCAGCATCACCACATAGTAGAAGTCTCTGCAATATATATCATTGCAAGAAAGACCTCAAAGGTACATTTATGAAAAACAAAAAACACAAGTTAAAAACTTGCATACGCTTGTATTTATGACTATAGTCATAAATACAAGAGTATGCAAGTTTTTAACTTGTGTTTTTTGTTTTTCATATATATATACACAAACAACAAATATATGTTTACAAAGAATGTATAAAACAACATAAAAAGTAATTTATCATTTAATTTACAATTTTTTAATTTACTAACTTACCTATTTCCATATGTGCCTTTATACTTTTACACTGAATTTTTTTTTTTTAATTTATATTTTTATATAAAATGTCCTTCGATTATTATAATTACATTTTTATAATTACACCAGATTTTTAACACTTTCTTTTTAAAAGCAATTTTCTTATTTTTATATATAATTCTTTTTAATTAAAATTTCTCTATAAGATCTCAAAATTTCCAACATCTTTTATTGAAAAATTAAATGATTAGTTTCTTTCATATATATATAATAATAAATTTGTTATTTATTTAATGCTGTTTGATATCTCAGCCTTTCAATTTTGCAATTATTAAAAAATTAGATTGTAAACAAAGCAAAATACTTCATCATTTGTTGGTTAGGAAAAGAGATTTATTTTAGAAAAATGAATGAAATCTTTTTTATTTGACATCTATATTTAAAATGCAAATGAGCAAATATCAATATCTGATAAGTCTATCAAATTATGCTCTTAAAAGTTTTAATATTTTTAATATTTTTACAATATATTCTAAAGCACCGTTAATGATCTTATGCTATTAAAGAGCTTTTCCCCATCTTTTCATAATTTTCATTGTCAATATTATACAGAAAACTATATCTTATTTTTAAACATAAAATATTTATGTACAAAATAAATTTGTAATTATATATTCTTGCATTTTAACAATTATTTTACAAATATTGGGCAAAAATATATATGAATCGTAATATACTTCACAAAACAAATCAAGTTTTGAGCTTTTAAAATAAATTATCTCGAAGTAATTTTGCAAAGCAAGTGAAATCATAAAAAACAATGAAAGGGGAGTTTTAAAAATGTTTGAGGTCATCACAGTTGAGAACTTGAAATGAAACTATCATATTAAATATATGAAAATTAAAGAATCTAAAAAAAAAGTTAGCAAAATGTTTCAATAGATGGCCCTATATGCAAATTGAGGTTATATGTAAATTTAGTTTCTCGGTTTCTCATACAAAATGCTTTAGTTGACCAGATTGATATTTTAAAATCATATTATTAAAAAAAAATTCTTAAAATTTATTTTCATGCATTATTTATGTTTTGAAAATGGATAAATTAGCTTTATTGTCATATTTTAAAGAGTATTTGTAAAAATGCAACAGCAACAATTAGATAACATAATGATACTAGGAAAGTCAACATTGAGGGTGACTCCATATCTCCAAATCATTTTACAGCAGTGCTGTAAAAAGTATTTTGTGGATTAAAATGGAAAGCTAAAGAAGTGAAAGTAAATGGAGATTATTTAAGTCATTTAGATTTTACATATGATGTAGTTGTTGTTTTTTTTGCAAATAAGGCTTTAGAGCTTCAGGAGTTATCAGATGAAAGAAGAAAAGCAGGACTAAAGACAAATGTTAAGTAATGTTCTATGGATTTTCTCAAAATATGAAAATAAAAATTGATTATGAGAAGTTAGAATAAGTTAACAGCTACAAATACCTTGGTCAAATTATTAATACAGATGGAAACATAATGGATGAAATTAATCATAGAATTAAACTTGGTTGGACTGTTTTTGGTAAAAATAACTTGATACTAAAATGAAATATGCCTATGTGTTTGAAAAGGAACGTTTTAATAAATGTGGTTTTCCAGCTCTTACTTATGGATCTGAAACTTGTACATGTAATAGAAGAGTAATATAGAGACCTCAGACCATTCAAAGAAGTATGGAGAGAAGCATGTTAGGAGTAACAAGAAGAAATCAAAAATGCAATATATGGATAAAAAAAACAGGTGTTACTGATCTCATTTTAAAAATTAAAAGACTGAATTGGAGTTGAGCTAGAGATACTGCTAGAAGAAATAGTAACAGATGGACAATTGAAATCTTAAACTGTATTCCAGGAGATTATAAAAGATCTAGAAAGACACTATGTGTGAGATGGATGGATGAAATAAGAAAGTATGCAGGGGTGCTGTGGAGAACAGAAGCTAAAGATCAGAGAAGATGGATTGAACTTGCAGAGACCTTCATCTTGCAGTGGATTGATAATTATTGATGATGATCATGACAGCAAATTATAGTCCAAGAAAAATATTTTTTTGATTTTTAGTGCCTTCATTTTCAAATTTAAAAAATAATTTTGTTTAATATTTAAATATATTATTTTATATAATATTACTACATCCATTATATATAAATTCTTCATGTCTTAATGAAGCTTCTTCTGCCATCTACTGTTCAAAAGATTTTTAAATTGTGATTAAATTAATTTTATGTGTTGTTAATTGGCCATGTTTATAATGTAATGAATAGATTAACCTATTGTTATCTATACTGTTATTAATTGCAGGAATGTTAATGAAAAAAAAAATTCTTTGCAATAAACTTTTGTTAATCCCTTCATTTTTTAATGTTTTAAAATATATTTTAAAACCATATTATCAAAAAAAAAGATGTTAAAATTTATTCTCATGTATTATTCATTTTGTAATAATGGATAAATTGGATTTAATGTTTTTTATGACTGTTGTTTAATTATGATTAACTTCTGTTTTAAACGCATTAGCTATGAAATGTTAATGAACCAAATGGATGTTTGTTAAAATATGCAGAGTTAATTTTACTTCATACAACTATAAAATTTCTTTACTGCTCTTATATCACTATTTGAAGGTCTGGTGCAGTTCTTTTTTAATAGATGCAAATTATAAGAGAAGTATTTGTTTGTGTGCTGGAAAAATAATTTTTGACATTATATGTATCTTTTATCAAGTATAAGTTTTATATATATATATATATTATAACCGGATATATATATATATATATATATATATATATATTTAAATTCAAGTATATTATCTATACTGAATTTAAAGTAATTAGAAGGGATTTGATTTAAACTTATAAGTTGCCTACAGTTATCCACTCTATCTTATACAACCAATACACATGACAGCATATTATAAAAAAAGTAAATAATCTCCAATATAGATATTTTGTGCTGAATCATCTTTCATCAGTTGGTCCAGATCATCACACACACACACACACACATATATATATATATATATATATATTGAAACAGATACACTGTTTCACATATATATTTAAAAGATCTCCCACCAAATTAAAATGACATAAGTTAAATTTAAATCAGACTAGCAGTATTTCAAAATTAAAAAAAAGACTAATTATACTAAATATTTTAAAGAAGAGGAAGAAATAATGAAATTTGACCACAATTGAAAATAATGTTTTGATCAAATTAATAGGAAAAAAAAATCGAACTTTTTAAAATTAAAAAAAAAAAAAGCAAATACATTTATATTTGCAATTAAAGAAAGTATAAATCTCTCTTTATTAAAATTAATAAATTCAAAATTAAAAATCATTTAAATAAAAATCTCTTTACTGCTTTCAGATTGTTCTATATTTCATAAGAATAATTTGTAAGGCAGAATGGTAGACATTTAACAATAATTAAAAGCATTTCTTCACCATGAAAAAATTAAATAAAATTTAAAAACATCTAGCCAGATAAGTAAAAACAGTCTGATCCCACCAAAATACAATAGCCAATGAACTGGAATTAATAGCACAAACACAGATGAAAACACACCAAAAAACAATTGGATTCAGCAGACACATCAGGTGAATCTGTTGTGATAGAGAGAAAAGTATAAATAGGTTGGAGTATTCAGAAAAAAAGACAATTTTATTTTTGAGAGAGATGATTGTTAGATCATTATTCTATACTTAAAAATCATGAGAGACAACAATTTTTATTGATTTTTAGATAACTAGAAAAGTGAATTGAACCATCAAGCAGCTCTATGAAGAATCAATGTAATATGAGTGGTTAGCTCATTTTTCTCTCTATCAGCTACCATGAAGTAAGCCTCCAGTGCCTGTCAAAAACTTTAGTACCGTTCAAATTTAAGACCTTCCTCCCCATTATTTAGAAACAGCAATAAATGAAGACATTTGTTAAAAGGTAAGCATTAGAAAATAATTCAATTATTAATTTTATATTAATTTATTATTTTTTTTCTTCATTTTTATTTTTATTATAAAAAAAGACGTCTGGTTTTGTAAATTGAAAATTATTTGGAAATATTTTTTATAAAAAATAAATATTTAACAAAAACATAAAATAATTATATTAAAAGAAGAAAAAAAACCCTCCTTCTTCTTATAACTTAAATTTTTTATATAAGAAAATATAAAAGTGTTAATGAAGGGGGGACTACATAATAGTCACTTTAAATTACTATATATAATGTCTGTATGAATGGCGCGAATGAAATTTTCTACTCTTATATAAATACTATATCATGTGGTTGTTCGAAGGTATTCATTTATTAACAACATTCTCACAGCATCTGCGCAATTTAACTTAACAGGCTGTCATTTTATCGTAATTATAATCGCACGCAAGACGTTATAAAATAAATGCTTATTCGTATATGATTTAGTTTCGTTTGGAGTGGCGTTCAGTAAATTCTAAAAAATTTCATTTGCGCCATTTATACAGACATTATATGTAGTAATTTAAAGTGACTATTATGTAGTCATGCCTTCATTACAACTACTTTAGATTTGCTCATATATAAACATTTGAGTTGTAGGAGTAAGAGGGATTCCTTTTACTCTTATATAAATACTATATCATGTGGTTGTTCGAAGGTATTCATTTATTAACAACATTCTCACAGCATCTGCGCAATTTAGCTTAACAGGCTGTCATTCTATCGTAATTATTAATTTTATAATAGTACTAATGTTTCACCTATCAATTATTAATTCTATGATAAGTTAACAATAGAAAATTAATGAAATAATATGAAAACATTAATTGCATTATATGTTCAAAATTATAAATGTTTTACAAATGTGGAATGGGTGATAACAAACTTATGTGTAAAATATATATGTCTGTGTTTGACTGAATAATAATTATCTACAAACATGAAATGGTTATATTTTAGAATAATTAAATGATGATGATTTATAAATGTATAAATGCTTACCTGAATAATACACATCTGGATAAAGTGATAAGACCTGTTCCTATGTTTGATTGAATAATATATATCTTAATCACAAGAGTCCCCCTTAGTGCATTGCTGTTTGCCTTCTACATTAACCCTCTCATTGAGAAGATCAATCAAACATTTGAGGGGATCATCATACCTGCAACAGTGCAACAAGTGACATCCCTAGCTTACATGGATGACATCACAGTATTCCTGGCTTCCAAAAAACAGATACATATGCTACAAAAGATAATTGATAATTATTCCAATAGAATATGGGTTTATATACACAGGAAGGCAGTGCAAATCCATTTACAAAGGAAAGCCAAGCCCATTCCTGGGGTTTTCATTTTATATGAGAGCCACAGAAATAAGATGCTACATACAGAACAAACTAAAAAAAGAAACTGAAAAAATTACAAAATCCCTAGCCAAGGCATACCTATCATTACATTCAAAAATACACTTGATTAATAGATTAATCACAACTAAGATAGCTTATTATATGCCAATAATTTCTTTTTCCAAGGCATTCAAATCCAAGATAAACTCAATGTGTAATCAACTTATTTGGTCCAGAAAAACAGTGGCAATTTCCATAAAAAAACTTAGAAAACTAACAGATATAGGTGGACTGGGCCTACACAATATCACCATCTTTCACATACAAAAACTTAGAAATGTAATAACAACAACAATAAATCAATTTCCCAAAATAAAACCTCTACTACAAATAACCCCTGCAGACAGACCTCCACCCAAGGGTTTATATATTGAATTAATGATATACAAATGTAAAATAGAAAAGAAAATCCCAGATCAATACATACAGAAATACAAATACTGGGAAATATACAATCCTATACACACAAACAACAATTGAGTCAATAAGACAACACCAATAATAGGAATAACCAATAAAAAATGATTAAAGAATATAAAAAATGGAAATTGGAACTAAAGTTTTTTGATTTTGTCCTGAAAATGAACCTAGATGCACTACTAACTACCAATTTTCTATTCCACAGAAGGATGTACATATCTATTGATCCTTTATGTGGATTATGTCATGAAACAGATGAAACATGGCAGCACATAATGGACCACTGTAGAGAACTAAATCAAATAAGAGACATAATAATTAACATATACCAGAAAAACAATACCAGGATTGAACAATTAATGGATGCTTATAAGAGTAAATCAATACCCACTATCAGAGCAGCAACATTTCTACTGTATACTCTGTGGTCCATCAGGTGCAAATTTCTAATTGGGAAAAACACTAGACAACATCCTTCAACATTTCAAAACAAGCTAATGCAGGTACAAAATAGGGACAAATTGATCACACCCCCAGACATATATGCAGCCACTTGATTCCCAATCAAGCAAAGATCAAGGCTATAACAAAGCTTCAGATGGCAAAACATTAAGAACAAAGACTATTAATTTGATTGTAAATATACAAATGAACCCATGTACAATCTGTAAATCAGTGTACTTTTTCTGGTGATACCATATGTAATCTACTTATTGTGCAATAAAGTATATTGTTGAAATCTAAATATCTATAATTAAATGATGATGATTTATAAATGCTTAAATGCTTACCTGAATAACCCACATTTGGATAAAATGATAAAATTGATGTAAAAATATACATCTTTGTTTGACTGAATAATAAATATCTATAGACTTGGAAGTGCTATATATCAGAATAATTAAATGATGATGATTTATAAATGTTTAAATGCTTACCTGAATATTCCACATCTGGATAAAATGATAATATTGATGTAAAATATGCATCAATGTTTGACTGAATAATACATATCTAGAAATATGGAAGTAGTATATATCAGAATAATTATATGATGATGACTTATAATTGTATAAATGTTTATCTGAATAATACACATCTGTATAAAGTGTTAAGGCCTATGTCTATATTTAACTGAATAATAATTATCTACAAACATGAAATTGTGATATATTAGAGTAGTTAAATAATAATGAATTATAAAGGCTTCTATGCATATCTGAATAAACCACCTCTGAATAAAGTGACAACACTTATGTATACGTATACTTGCTAAAAAGCTTTTTGACTTTTTCACACAAGATGAACTGAGCTTAGTCTGGTAATACCAGATGATGGTAAGTAAAATTATAGTGAGATGGAACTTTCGCGGCATCATTTGGAAAACCAAACACATAAATTTCTAGAAGCTTCCAGTCTCCATGGTGCAACATCCTCTGATAAGCAGGTAATATTGTTGTAGTTGGGGTGACATCTGCATTGGGGAATACCAATCAATAGTTCCTTGCTGCAATATGCTCATCAGAAAATAAAACCAACAAAGAATGGGGTTGGGTATTGTCCAGTTACATTTGGCACCCAACATGGGGCCTGATTTAGCTAGCCTTCCCATAGGCATAAAATCTAGAAAATATAAAGAAATATAATAAATATGGTAATCCCAATCTTGTAAACGTTTTTTAGAAAAAATATGTTATTTTAGTGTGTTATTTTTAAATGAATAGAAATATTACTCCTGATCTATTCCAACATTATCATAACAGAAATATCATAGTCAAAATAGGATTTACTTATCCTCAAGAGTTAAACTTATTACTGCATCAATAATAAAGAAGAGAACCATGAGCTAGAAAATGCTCATTTTCCTAAAGAAAAGCTGAAGAAATGTTTTTTTTCCCCATACAACCGAAAAAACATCAAAGTGGCAGATATTAGTGAGATTTCAATACAGTATTCTTTTTATGGGTTATTTTTGTCTAAAATCCCTAACAATATTAAAGTGGTACAATTTCAGGGAAAAAGCAAAAGAGTTTTTGTGACTTTAAGAATTCTTTAAATACTCTAAGAGATCATTTCATTTGTGGAACAAAAATAATAGCCTTAGGGTCAAATTTTTAATAGACCCAAATACCATTTTTGATTTGGAAGTCTACAGATGTGTGAAAATGGACCATAGTATTAAATTTGTCAGTCAGAAAACTGGGCCTTCTGACCATAATAGAAATAGAAAATTTTCAACTAGACATATTAAAAACTGCTAAAATAAATCAGTAAAAACTAATGCAAAACTTTGCTATATATATGTCAAACCAAAACATGCACATATTGAATGTTTACATAAGTATCCACATCAATATACAGTAGAAAACATATTTAAAAAAAAGAAATTACAAAAGAATGGAAAACATCATTGTAAAAAGTGCAATGTAAAATCAAATCAAATAATATCTATATAAATAATATAAGAGGCACTAATTCAGCTCTTGAAACCTAAATTACAATCTACAATGCACCAATAATAGCAATGTCCATTGTATAAAAAGCAACTTGGAGTTTCATTAATAAAAAGTGTTTATCTGCTGCAACTTAGCAGCCAAATACTACTCTTGAGTGAAAGAAATATATTTGTTTGTTATTGCATCAACTGGTCAGCAAAGCAATCAATCAGGTCATGATTGATTCAGTTCCTGTAACTATCCAAGAATTGATGCAAACCAGCTGACAAAATGGACTATTGATTTATAATACATTAGGTTGGTACTTTAGGACAAACCTGTCAATCCTTAGGCCTACACAGAATAGTCTTAAAAAGAATTGAATTGCTGAGATGCAGACAGGCGCTTTAGTTCTATGTCATATATTCAAATTCACCACTAAATGAACTTCAGCAACAATAAAAGACTTGAAATTCAGACTATTGACACATCACAGATGCAGAGATTAGTTGAGTCTAGACTATGAGTACCTACAACAATGAGAAGTTCACCAACCATATGAAGAATCCACACCAGATGAAGAATTCAGTCTAGCTGAAGAATTCATAATTGATGATGAAACCAGACATGAAAAGTGATGAAGAAATAAGATGACCTAGATGTCCATCAGACTATTTTAATGACTATGTACTTTAAATGTTTTGGTGGGAAGGGGGGATGCTGTCAAACATCCCTAACTAAGCAAAAACTTAAACTTCAAATAAATATTTTTACTAGTACTAGAATGTTATCAAGAACAGATTCAACTTACAAATAAAGCTGATCAATGAAATAGTAATTAAAGGAAATAAATAACAAATGACATAAACAAGCCAATTGGAAAGTTAATTCAGTGCATCTTATTGCTGCCAATAAAATCATGGATTTTGTTATATACTGAGGTTGATTAGAGCAGGAAAACAGACAAATTTCAGATACTCAGACATCAGACAACCCTGAGGTGTTGAAAGGCAGTATTTATATTTGCCACAGTATTATAGAATGCATTGAGGTATACTAATGTTTGGAACTTGTATTTCCACATATGGCAATATTCCTGTTGAATAGAAGTATCAGGATCTTAAAGGAAGGTTTTAGAATTCTTTCCAAAGATTAACTATATCACTAATTATTCAACTTTGATAGTTCATTTGTAATAGCACAGAGAACCATTATCTATCCTCTATACATATAAACATATTGTTATATTTATTTTAAAGTTATGTGTTATTCTTAAATGACTAGGAATATTACTTCTGGCCATACTGTGGTATGAACATAACAGCATTGGAGTGTTTATATATTGTTAAAACAAGCAAAACTCACTATACATATTGCCACACTCAGCCCTGTTTTAACAACAGCTATACACAAGCATAAGAAGTGGTGGTCATGTAATGTTTATATATATTATTCAATTTTTATTTTTAAAGTTATTAGTATCTTTTGGGTGGTTTATTTTATTTAATGGGTCATATATTGCATTTACCTTTATTTTATTAAATTAAAATTAGTACTATTTTATTTTATATCAGGGCAATCATTATTCTGTTACTAATAAAACTGAACAACATGCCTACATATATAAATAACTGTGTACATTATAGCATGTTATGTTCAAACAAATTTAAATCATTTTTATTGATAAATTACAATTTACTTTTAGCCAACATTATTTGGTAAACTTTTATTTTTTATTTAAAATGGATATTCCATTTGATTTTTTGTTTTAAAATATCAACTGTTTTTCTTTTTAAACATTCAATGTATTCTAGCCAATACCAAGCTTAATGGATTTCATTACTCATGTCCAACATACTTCTGACCTTATAGATTGATCAATTGAGCAGATCCAACGCTAAAATGCATTAGTAGCACCTCCTGAGGGAAAAAAAAATCTAACAAGTCACATGACATAGTACTTGCAACCAATAATCTTTTAATATGCAATTATTGGGATTTCATGAAGAATTTTAGTTAGAAAACACTCAAGAACTGAAAATGGCAAAAAGAAAAAAAAAATCACAATAAATTTTATTTTTTTAATTCAAAAAGTTAAAACAATAAAATAATAGATTAGAGAAATTAATTAAGAATCTTCCACATTGTTATTAATTTGTGGATAATTTTAAAGGATTAATTATAAGAATTTTAATTCAAAAATAATTTATCAAAAATTGTGCCTTTTGATAAATTGGATTTTAAAATACAATTTTTATTTACAAGTTCAGATCCTATTTTCTGTCACAAGTAAACAGCTGCATCTCAAAGCATTTCATTCAAATTAGCTCTGTCAGTTTCCTTTTTTAATGCACTGATGTCAAAAATTTTATCAATTATCCTGCATAATATTATGTATCATACAGGATGAAAGTCATAAGAAAACTACCACAAAACAACAATAATCACTTGTCAATAATAGTCTTTACTATCTTTAGGAAGAGAATTTAAAACATAACCGTTGGTCAATATGAATTCATTCTAGTCCTTCAACATGGCATTGTGGATTTGACCAATGATGTGACTTTTATCTGTCCATGGTAAACTATCTGCTAAAATTACCAAGTGCAATGCACACAGACATATCTCATATATTTTCTATATCAGTAGCTGTTTTGAAGCTAGAATATCACATGGCTTTCCTAATATACTTTTCTACACTGAACATATCTGACTGTTGCCTACATTTTAATGTGACAAGTGTTGGGCTAATTAGTATTCCCTTATGGTAGAACAAATGGCTATATTTACCTCAATATAGTAGCTGTTTTATTCAGATTGCTGCTCAGCATCTTGAATAATTAAATGTCTTTAGAATGTTTATTCAAGATGAATTAATTCAACAATTATATATTAAAACAAATTAATGTTAGAATGTTTTGGCATTAAATTCCACGTGGCTTTATTGATTTCCATTTCTGTATTTCCTGAGAGTGTTTTCTCTTTAGTCACATTTAATTATGTAAACATTGATTTCATTTATAAGCAATATTATGCTCCTGTGGATTGTATCAGAGTTGTTGTTTTTTTTATTTAGATTATTACATTTACACACCATTATGTTTCTGAGTGACAAAATATGTTATTATTGTTTGACTCATGTTATAAACTCTCAGTGATTTTATTAAATTTTATAATTTGTATATTTTTCACTTTTATTTTGAAAAACAATGATTGCAAAGTATATTAATATTTTTTCTAGTATTAATAGAAGTGTTATGAAGCAATTGACTAATTATAATATCTCTTAAATCATTTTGCTGATATCATCATTTGCATATCATTACTAGCATATTAACTCCTTGTAGTCTGCAAAGAAATGGAAGTAATAAAAGTGACATTCAGTAAACAATATAGATTTGCTTAAACAATTAGATGTTCACAACTACTTTGATGAAGAGAAATGACCAATTCATTGATGTTCTGAATGTTTGATATCAGTGCAAAACTCATGTTACATTTCAATTACTCTATTGTTTCATGACTTCCTATTATATGTACTTGTTTTTTTCCTTTCACAATAAACTCTAATTACAAATTTGTTTACCTTTATTATAACAACATTTTTTGCAGATTATATTATAAGATAACAGATGTATAATTATCTAAGTTGTCAATGTAATGATAGTCTTGGAAATTGTAGTCCTGCAAGTGAAAATATATTGCAATTTTTTTATCTTTTGTTTATTTATATTAGTGATCACAGTGTCTTTACTAATGACCAAATTTGTTGAAGATTTGATATTTTCAATTTCTTTTCCAGTTCTATAATTAGTGAGAGATTAGTTTATTGAGATAATTTGCATTTCTTCTCATTAAAATATTCTCTCACCTTGTGTAGTGTTCTTGATACTATCTTGGATAGTATTGGGTTTTAAGAATTTCAAATGTTGAATTTATGACATATCTCTACAATGGTGCTTATTCCATGATTAAATTTTTAATTAGTATTATCTAAATTGGTTTTAACAGTTTTGACACCCATATATATATTTGTCTTTTCTTCCTGTAATATAAATTTCTTACACTAAGGTAAATCATTTCCCCCTCACAATGATAGGAGACAACTACTTAGTTTTCCCATAAGAACTATGTCAGATAATTTTATTATCAAAGTTATATTTTTGCTTTGTTTGAATTTTTCATGTCATTCTGTTTTGAGATAGAATAAGTTTGTTCTTAGAATGTACTTTATAAACAATTCAGTTTGATTTTATTCATAAATAAATTTGGCATAGAATGCAAAGCTAACAGCACTTTGGTTAGATAGATATTTCAATTTTCAATAGTGATTTTTTAAAGAATGTGTTCTTTTTAAAGATCACTTTCTCAGTCTATCTTTTAATCTGAGTGAAAACTAATTGATATTACTATTAGAGCAGAATCTTAAAATAGTTTCACAGTGAACTCTGTGATGTTACCAGATAGAGGTATTTTGGATATCTCATAAATAGTTAATAGTCTGTTGGGTTTCAACTATCTGTAGCTATAAAAAACTATTTATATTGCAAAAAGTAACTTGAACAGTATAAATTCTAGTCTAGATATCATAATATTTAGATCAAAGGCTGGTTTTGTCTTTTAAATTTGGCATATTTTGTTTTGGCATGAAGTTCCAAAGTAGTACTTTAGACTCTAAATCTGTATCTAAGCTTAGATAATATTATATAAGACTGATCTAATATTTTTCCTAAAAACTCTTAGACAACATATATGCATTAAGTTAAACTTTTGGGTTACTATTACAATGATAATCATTTTTAAAATATCAATAATAAATTGGTAATTATGAGTAATGTCAATCAATTCATCTTCATCTTAGAAATATTTAATATTCGATCTATTAAGGTTTCATTATATACAATAAAGAGTTAATAGTTTTCTCAGTACTCTATTCCTTTTATCATAAAAATAACTTCCTTTAGCCTATTTACACATTGATTTAATTCAGTTTATTCAACTGACTGACTAAATCTCCAAAAATAATTTTCCTTTTGTAAAGATAAATTTATTAGAAAAAAATTTACTTATAATAATCATCTTATGCCAACTGTTTGTTTATTTTGTGTTTATAGAATTTAACCACTCAGATATCACATAGTAATGCTCTTAAGCAACCAATTAATTTTTCTTTCATTATTATTATGTCATCTGGTATAGATGATCATAAGCTAGAAACTATTTGAGGATATTAAAAAGGACAACATAGTGTGCTGGTCAAAATCGTGTATTCATTCAACAAGACCAATAATCCAAGCAAAAGTACCTTGAATCCAACCATGCACAAGATACATATGTCAGGACAAGGATGAATCCTAACCTATTTGCCTAAACTATTGCCTCTCTGACTAATGGATAATGTTTGTGATGACACTACCACTGCTTGGTTTTATTCCGTCCCAGCTGGAGGTCATGGTTCACATAAAGACTCAAAATAATAAAGAGTTTATATGAAAATTTAATGATTTAATGGATTCTGATAATTGCAGAATGGTACAGATATGATTTGATAGATTACTAATGGTTTGAACCATAATAATGATAATTTTTTCTGGCAATATTATAAAGAAGTGAATTTAAATCAAGGAAATATTTAAATAAATAGAGTAATTAAACTTAGGGATTGGGAGTGATGACAAATTAAGCTTATTTAAAATAACAATATTATAGGAATTTATTAAGGAATTTAGTACAAAATAAGCAGTCTTTGTTTATACAACTTGGTTATTTTCTTTAATTCGTTTTGATGCGGCTTTGACAAACAATGTAAAAGTTTGTTAATTGGTCGGCCAAAACCAATCAGCAATAAAATATTATTAGCCTTCTTCAAGATATTACAAATAAATCTGTTTTATATATATATATTACAAGACATGAAAGATGGGCATTAAAATCATTTGTATATAATGAGTGTGGGAAGCAAAATAGTTCTTAAATAAATAATTGACAATTAAACAGTCAGATTTAATTAATTACGAAATTTGTTTGTGAAGGATGTGCCATCATGGCAGAGAGCATTTCAGGTTTGCTAAATAAAGATATAAAATGATGAAGAAGGTAATATGCTATTATACATTACAACAAAAATAAATGAGGTCTGTTATGAAACTCTGGGTGGCTTTGCTAAAGGAAATTCCTGATATGTACAGGTAGATAAGAGAAATGTTGGCCCTCCAACCAAAGCATGTCTCTGAATAATAATAAAATATTTTTGATGTGCTGGACTTCCCATAAACATCTTAAATGGCAATGCCCAAAAATGGATCCCTTGGTATGAACTACGTCTACTTTGAGGGAGTGTGAAAGATTGGACTGGTCATAGTTAAATTTCCGAAGGTCCTGATGAGTAAGTAGCAAAGCAAAATAATAAATGAATGGTTGTAGCTATAAAAACATTAATGCCTTAGACATATCTATCTATATATATATATATATATATATAGATAGATAGATAGATAGATAGATGATAGATAGATAGATAGATAGATAGATGATAGATAGATAGATAGATAGATAGATAGATAGATAGATAGATAGATAGATAGATAGATAGATAGATAGATAGATAGATAGATAGATAGATAGATAGATAGATAGATAGATAGATAGATAGATAGATAGATAGATAGATAGATAGATAGATAGATAGATAGATAGATAGATAGATAGATAGAATAGATAGATAGATAGATAGATAGATAGATAGATAGATAGATAGATAGATAGATAGATAGATAGATAGATAGATAGATAGATAGATAGATAGATAGATAGATAGATAGATAGATAGATAGATAGATAGATAGATAGATAGATAGATAGATAGATAGATAGATAGATAGATAGATAGATAGATAGATAGATAGATAGATAGATAGATAGATAGATAGATAGATAGATAGATAGATAGATAGATAGATAGATAGATAGATAGATAGATAGATAGATAGATAGATAGATAGATAGATAGATAGATAGATAGATAGATAGATAGATAGATAGATAGATAGATAGATAGATAGATAGATAGATAGATAGATAGATAGATAGATAGATAGATAGATAGATAGATAGATAGATAGATAGATAGATAGATAGATAGATAGATAGATAGATAGATAGATAGATAGATAGATAGATAGATAGATAGATAGATAGATAGATATGATAGATAGATAGATAGATAGATAGATAGATAGATGGATAGATAGATAGATAGATAGATAGATAGATAGATAGATAGATAGATAGATAGATAGATAGATAGATAGATAGATAGATAGATAGATAGAATAGATAGATAGATAGATAGATAGATAGATAGATAGATAGATAGATAGATAGATAGATAGATAGATAGATAGATAGATAGATAGATAGATAGATAGATAGATAGATAGATAGATAGATAGATAGATAGATAGATAGATAGATAGATAGATAGATAGATAGATAGATAGATAGATAGATAGATAGATAGATAGATAGATAGATAGATAGATAGATAGATAGATAGATAGATAGATAGATAGATAGATAGATAGTGTATCAGTAACAAAATTAATAACTTAATTCCTGATTAAAATAATCGTCTCCTTAAAATGATGGAAAGTCCCAGAGGCCTTAGGCAATTACTGACCGGATCATAAAACATAATATAAAAAAGGAAGTCAAGAATTAAAATTTAAAATACAAGTTGTTTTCCACACTTTACAAATATTTCATTTATCAATAAAGTTATTAAATAGTTTATGAAAGATTACAAAATAAGACTTTTAATTAACATAGACATGGCATTGAATATCAAACTCACTTCTGATGAAGTTTGACAATATAAAGCATAATAAATTATACATCGAATTTTTTTACTATTTTTGACAAATAAAAATATATATGTATGAAACATATACTGACAAAATGCTATAATAGATTTTACTTAATTGATTCACTAAAATTCTTTATTCTTTCAGAAATAATTAGAGGGCTTTTTTAAATGGGAGGCAATAGTAAGATACTTTTAAAATAAATCATTCAAAATAAATTTATATATGATATACAAAACTAAATGAGCTTTTCTATTAATTAATTTATGGGAAGTAAGTGTCCTGTAATGATTTTGACTGGAAAAATAAGAGGGAGAGAATTTAAAGTTAATAGCTCATAGAATTTTGTACTTGGAAATTTCAGTAAATCAAATATTCTAAATAAACCAACAAAAATTAATTTAATTTGCCACATCAAAATAATGTAAGATTTTATAAGAATTGATATTTTAAATTTAATAAAATTAAAAGACGCATTTTCAACCAAGCTGTATAAACATCACACAGATATATAAAATATAAATTAATATTGATTTGGAAAACAAGTAAAATGGAATCAATGGCTTGCAGTGAATTGAATGTTACCTCAGAATCAATCAATTGGCATCCCATGGCTTGAAACAGGCAGTTAATATAGTCAGATCATTTCAGGCTTCCTCCACACAGTCTCTGGCTAGATGTTTAAAGCACTGGAAAGGCATGGATGGGCTGGTGGGACAGAGCTCTGGAATGCAAGGGTGAATCTTTTTAGCCAGTCAATCTTTAATCATGATGTACTGAATCTAAACTACACTCTTCACTGAACCGCTCTCAGTAAAACTCAATAATAATCCTTATCAAATTTTCCACTATTTATGTGTTCTGATCTTTATCTATAGGATTGAATCTACAGTGACAACTGCCAATTGCAATCGCTCTAACTGTTTTTCTGAGGTTGGTGCCTGCTTTGGAGGGAAAATCTATAACTCTGCATGAACATGCCCCAAGGGTTGATTTGCTAATTAAAAAAAAACAACAAGCATATTAAGTTTATCAGTCATTGTACTAATAAAATATATTTAATTAAGGTTTAGATTAACAAAAATGTAGATTTTATTCAGAAAAAGTTTAGGAATTTGGTACAATGACTTTCAAACATATTTGACATAAACTTAAGCAGAAATTTACAAAACATTTCTTACAAATATTACATTGTTGAAATGATTTATTCTCTAATGTACATTGATTAAAAGATAAATATAAAATGTTAACAACTGATTAATTGAAGAAAAATGAATTTTAATAAAAGAATTTAAAATATTTGTAACATTTTATAGATATCCAGGGTTCAATTCGATTTAACAAAATAAACACAATATACATTTTTTACAAATACAAAATAAATAAACTATCATAAAAAGATTAGTTTTAATTATAAAATAAAATTAATGAAATATAAAAGATTATAATATTAAAAATATACTTCCAACCTATTATGAGATGGGTGTCAGTTAATATAAGATTGGGTTTAAACCCATACTAGTGCTGATGACATTGGCACTAGGTGAAGCAGAAATATGTACTATATTTCCAGCTTCAATAGGATTCATTAAACATTATCATCTGACATTTTCCTGAAAGGTTTGTGATGATAGTGTTCGAATTATATTTCTATATTGGATTGTTTCCACCATCTAATATGTGTATTGAATGTCTTTAGAAAAATTTAACTTTATTTAAATATTCCAAATACTTTCAACTGTTAGTAATAGCATAGCAAACAAGTTATTATATGCACCAACTGTTAGTAACATCACAAAAACAGGTTAATATATGCACAATGTTTCAAGAGGTATTTTCTCCTTACTTCTTCAGGTGTTTCTGGCCTGACCAGTGAACTAGTACTAGCATGGTATTCAAACCTGGGTCCTTAGATTCTGAAGTATAAATTTTAAGGTAATGTTCTAATTAACTGATCCATCCTGTCAAAGGCAATAGTCTGTAGTAATTTCATATACTTATCTATGAGGTTTCTCCTGATTTATCCACTTTTCATAAGAGAAAAGTTGATTAGTGGTTTTCATAATATAGTCATACTAGATTGACTTATGGGATTTTTTGCCATTATCATGTGAGCAACTTCTTTAAATTTTCTTCTTTGTACCTTTTTTTTCTATCCAATATTTTTGTATTTTACCAATTGAACATATGTTCATTGGCACATATATGTTCTGCTACCTTAGACGCATCTATTTTCTCTCTTCTAATCATCAATTTGTGTTCTTGCAAGCACTTTTCAATGGGATGACTTGTCTCACCAATGTATTTTTTTACACATTTACATAGTATTAAAGTTTGCACTAAATAATCATGATTAGAAAAGTAAAAATTGCTTCAGATTATAATATTTACTCTAACAAAATTTGTTTCAGTTGTTCACAAAAATAAATATATTTGATTAATCTTCAGTTACAACAATGATTTTTCTGTAGTTGTATTTTGAATTCTTTTATTGTGATTGATTTATATTATTGACTGCATTATTTCTACTAATGACTAGATTTGTTGAAGGTTTGCCTTTTTCATTCTGTGTGTATTTATTGTTTTTGTTTTGTTTTTTTATTTTGTAATTAGCTGACATTAGTTTTTTATCAAGTTAATTTGGTACTTATGTATTACACCTGTTGTGATGAAAGTTGTTGGCACAAATAAATGTTGAATAAAACTAAATTGAACACATTTGAAGTGTTTTTAAAAAGAAAATACTTTTGGGGTAAATTTTAGATAACATTTCAGTCAGAAATTGTATGTATATATTTTGTAAACATTAAAATCATAAAACTAAACTAGTCAATAAATAATCAAACTTATCCCAAATCCAAATCTCGACCAAACTTGCCAAGAAAGTAAAATCTAAAACACTACCAATGGTGTCACTGCTACAAGTAGACCTCTCAAGTGTAAAGAACTACAAAACAATACATATTTGTATTAAACATTAGCCACAAATCCATTGACTTTCCATTCAACCTTAATATTAAAAGAATTTTTAAAGAAGTTAATTGCTTCAGAATCATACATTCTTAATAATAAAGATTCTTTAATTATTTTTTTATTTCATTTCCCTCAAAGAAGACAATCTTAGCTTCATCAAAATTGATACTTAGGCCTGTATCTTTTTTATGGACATACAAAGCAGAACTAAGATATTTATTTCTAACTTTACTTTTATGGACTTTATACTTTCATTTAAACTCAAACTATTCTGACCTATATATACCTTTTTACAAAAGCAATGGGTAATATCTACTATTCCAGGAATAGACTTCCTATTAAAAACTTCCTTTGTATTATTTAATAATTTATTCAAAGTAATACCCTTTTTCTAAACAATTTTTTTAATTTCCAAACAAATTACTATTTTTCCTGACAATTTTATAAGAAGTCAATTTAAATGACAAGGAAATAAAATCATATTTTTCATTATCCTTTACATCATTACAAATTGTACTATTAAATAAAATATTTTTAATAAATTTATC
>JAQFVV010006217.1:272459-506752 GCA_028023455.1 Epiperipatus broadwayi | reverse complement strand
CTATTAAATAAAATATTTTTGGTACTTGCGGATAATTCAACCGATGACATATTACCCTTAAGGCATATCAGTCTAATCTTGCGATTTTTAAGATAACGTCTCCAAGTGATCTGCAGACACATTTAGTCACTAAAATGTGACCGCAGATCACGTGAACATGGTATATTAAAAATTGCAAGATTAGACTGAGATGCCTTCAGGATAATATGTCATCGGTTGATCATGTTATAAAAACAAAAAAATAGACAAAAATGTGATGCAGGTCATGTGATAAAAATTGAAAAAAATGGAAAAAATATAAAAATACGGTCACATGGTTTTTTAGATGGCTTCTTGGCGGGCAGAAAACGAACACCACCATGTTTCTTGGTCCTGAAAAAAAAAATACAAAATTAAAAAAAATACAAAAAAAACAAAAAATTATTGAAAATTTACATGCATGAAATACAAAATAAGGTCAATACAAAATATAAAAACCAAAAATTATTGAAAATTTACATGCATGAAATACAAAATAAGGTCAATACAAAATATAAAAACAAATAATTATTGAAAATTTACATGCATGAAATACAAAATAAGGTCAATACAAAATATAAAAAGGTACTGTATATTGCTAATTTGAGTTAAAAAATTATTGAAAATTATTTACGTAATTAAGTGGAAGTTTGATAAGTGTAGAAATATTAACAGAAATTTTTTGTAAATTTAAAAAAAAAACAGATAAAAAACACTTTACCCGAATTAATGTGAATCTGGCATTAATGGCGATCTTGTATAAAACGTGTCATCACATGCCGTAGTTTTGCATACATTTTGGTAATTTTAAAAATGTACTGTATATTACTAATTTGATTTAAAAAATTATTGAAAATTATTTACAAAGTAAACGTAATTAAGTGGAAGTTTGATCATTGTAGAAATATTAATAAAAAATTTTTGTACATTTAAAATAAAGATTTAATGTGAATATGGCATTAATTGCGACCTTACTTTTACATGCATTTGGATTACTTATTGTCTATATTCAATAATATAATTAATTATAACATTATAATTATTAGAAAAAAAATTAAAATTACTTACAAATAGCATTCACTGCGGAGGACTGAATTGGGATATATGTACCAAAATCGCAGCAAAAGGACCAGCTTTATACGACTGCCTCCACATAAACTCGCTCAAATATGAGTCCAGGTGCTGATGTGCTGTCCCTCTGTGTTTTTTATTACACCATTTGACCAAACCCCACAACCTTTCAACATTTTGTGTATGTACACCAGTTGTGGGGTCTACGAAGTTGTATATGTGATTAACACAATGGTGTTCATATCCAGCCTCGTAACTCTTCGCTCTTATATCCCTTCCAGCAATCACTGTAGATAGTTGAGCCTTCGTGTACATTTTGCAAAATTTCTTGCATGAGAGTACACACACTTCTATCTCGAATGGCTACAATAAAACATTCGTCAGTCTTTCTGCATATGGCACCAAATAACCATTGCTGTGGTAGGACTCTTCCGGCATTGTTCTTCCATTTTGTGAAGAGGCTTTCATCGATTTCCATGATTGTGTTGGGACCTCCAATTTTCCACCTTTCATTTCTTAACAATCTCCAGGTACAAACTTCACAGAGGTAGTTGTTCCAATCGATAACAGTTTTCCAAAATATTCAATTCCTCTGCACAAAATGTTATGGATGTTAATTGTTTGGACCAACTGTAGATGAAACGTAAGCAGTCATGAAAGTCATTTTGGAGCCAATGAACCACGTGCCTTTTCTCATTGCGATGTGGGATAGACAATCTTTCAAGTTGCATTGCCATTGTTTCACCGAATTAGGTCCCGTATTGTGAACACACTTTTTCATTTCATGACCATTTTGACACAATTTTTTTTTGGGGAGAAGTCTGTGGTCTTGTAAGAAGACGATTGCTTCTTCCTCCGTAGTTGGTAAATTAAATAAGGTTGTTGTAGCTTCAGCCATCATAAATGCAAATAATGCAAATATCTCAAAGTAGAAGAGCTCAAAAAAGTCACTGTGATGCCATGGATAGCAAAATCACAATAGACAGAAAAATCAAAAAAATTCCCAAACCTCTCTCCAAATTTTAAATCTTTCAGGTAAAAAAAAAATTGACTCTCTGATGGATTAATCATGCCAGTCACTTGGTTGCCATGACAATGTTGTCATGCAAAAAATGTCAATATCTACCGAAAGGGAAATTGGCAAGTCAAATACATCATCGGTTGAATTATCCGTAAGTACCATATTTTTAATAAATTTATCAGAATAGTCAACACTCAAATAATCTTTATAAAATTGATCTTTCTAAAACAAAGCTATTACACTAGAATTATTTAATCTTTTATTTCTATAACAATAACTTCTTAAAGCAGCTACCTTATAAGCTACAGATTGATAGCTATCAGGTTTAATTATAGACCTTAACTCTTTACTTTTGGAAGAGGAATTTATTATTAAAAAGAATTGTTTATATTTAAAGTTGTTTGTTAGATATGTGAATGATTGTTTGTTTGTAGCTGAGAATGATAAATTGAAGGAGTTTGTAAATGAGTTTATTTGTTTTGATCTTTCTGTAGAATATGTGGTAGAAGAAGTGGAGTTAGATTTTGTTAAATTATTTTTTTTAGATGTATTGGTGATTGGAAATGTATTGACTAATAGTATAATATGTAGCCATTATGTTAAAAGAAAAAAGTTAAGGTCTATAAATCTGATAGCTATCAATCTGTATCTCATAAAGTAGCTGCTTTAATAAAATTATTATTATAGAAATAAGAGATTAAATAATTCTAGTGGGATAGTTTTGTTAAAAGTATTTTATATGATAATATTTGTGATAATGTAAAGAATAATAACTATTTTATTTGTTTTCCATTTAAATTGTCTTCTTATAAAATTGTATGCAAAAATAGTAATTTGTTTGGAATAATTCATTAAATAATACAAAGGAAATTTTTGATAAGAAAACTATTCCTGTAGTAGTGTATATTATTTCTTGTTTTTGTAAGTAGGTATATATAGGCCAGAGTAGTTTAAGCTTAAATGAAAGAATAAACATAAATAAAAGTAGAGTTAAAAATAAATATCTTAGTTATACTTTGTATGTCCATTGAAATGATACAGATCACACTATTAATTTTGATGAAGGGGTGGTTGTCTACTTTGAGAGAAATGAAAAAAAATGTTAAAGAATTTTTATTATTAAAAATTTATGATTCCAAAGCAATTAATTTATTTAAAAGTTCTTTTAATATTAAGAGTGGATGGAGAGTAAATGGAATTGTGGGTAATATTTAATTACATGTTGTTTTGTAGTTTTTTATATTTGAGAAATCTTCTTGTAGCAGTGAAACCATTGGTAGGATTTTAGATTTTATTTTCTTGGCTAGTTCAGATGAGTTTTGGATTTGGGATAATTTTGATTATTTTTTAAATGTGTGTAACTAAATTAGGAAATTTTGGTTGTTTCTATTCTATCATGTCAGCCGTTTGATGGCATTAATGCTAATCAAAAACAATGCATACTATGATTCCAGACAGGCCTGTGATTCTATATAAATATTGGCTTTAGTTTTGTAATAGGAAATTATAGTAACTAATAGTAAATACTATTACTATTTAAAAAATAAAATTTAGAAATTCACATTAAATTTTAAAATGATACCTGAATAATTTATGTTTTTTTGGATAGTAATTAATCATAAAATGGGTTGTTTTTGTTTGTGTATATCTATAAAAAGTTAGGGTATTTTTAATAGAAAATAATATGCAATTATACATTTTTCAGTTCACACAAAATTTCTACATTCAAGCTAAATTTAAAAATAATACCCGACTAATTTGCTTTATTTTTTTTTGACAGTAATTAATCAGAAAGTGGGTTCTTTTTGTTAGTGTGTATATATAAAAAGTACTGTTATTTAAATATTACATTTAAAAATGATACCAGACTAATTTGCTTTTTTTTTGGCCAATAATGAATCAGAAAGTGGATTGTTTTTGTTAGTGTATAGATATCAAAGGCCGTAATATTATTTAAATACTAAAGTTAAAGGTGATACCTGAATATTTTTTTTTTTTTTGGTATTGACATTAATTAATCAAAAAATGGGTTTTATTTTCTTTGTGTGTGTGTGTATATATATATAGTTATTATATGTATAAAAAGTTATGGTCTTTTTTTAATAGAAAATAATATGCAATTCTACATTATTCAATTTACCCACAACATTTAAAAATTCATACTAAATTTAAATGATACCCAACAAATTTGCTTTTTTTTTTGGACCGTAATTAATCAGAAAGTGGGTTATTTTTGTTAATGTGTATATATAAAAAGGACCATCATTTAAATACTCAATTTAAAAATGATACCCGACTAATTTGCATTTTTTTGGACAGTAATTAATCAGAAAGTGGGTTCTTTTTGTTATTGTGTACATAAAAAGTAACCGTAATTCAAATACTAAATTTAAAAATCAAACCCGACTAATTTGCTTTTTTTGGACAGTAATTAATCAGAAACTGGGTTATTTTTGTTAGTGTCTAGATATAAAAACTAATTATATTTAAATAATAATTGTAAAAATAATACCCGACTAATTTTATTTTTTACAGTCATTAATAATCAGACACTGGGTTGTTTTTGTTTGTGTGTATATATCAAAAGTAACTTGTCATGGATGAATTCTTTCGAAAATGTTACTTTTCTTGTGATCGTCAAAATACTTCTCTACCGCACTTTTAAAGGCAAATTTTTGAGGGTTACCCATTCGTAATGGAACCTTCATGACATTGTTATTAAGTTACAATGTAACAGTAGGTTAGAGCACTTGAAAAAAATACCTTTGTAATGAAATTTTAAATAATTATGACAGGCTAAAATCCACACACTCTCAAACGAAAGTATAGAGAAAATACACAGTCTAGCATTATGCTAAAGTTAATAACACAACCAACTATGGCAGGCAATAAAGCATTTGTCTGTGCTTTTAGCATAGAAAAAATGCCCGACTGACTAGTTGGCAGGGACTCTTTCTGTGTTTTATCATAGAAAGAAGCCACTTAGGTTGGGTGAGGCTGCTGTGAGGACTCTCTGTGTTTTATCATAGAAAGAAGCCTCTTAGGTTGGGTGAGGCTGATGTGAGGACTCTCTGTGTTTTATCATAGAAAGAAGCCTCTTAGGTTGGGTGAGGCTACTCAAATGATATATTTCTAGGAATTGACCTAGAAATAACACCATCATGTGGCTGACATGATAGAATAGAAAACAACCAGAATTTTTAATCATTCCTAAAATGAAGTTAAAACCAAATGTATGATATGTTTTTATATGATGTTGCAACAATTAATCTTTTAGCAATATACATTTGTTCCAATAAAAAGGCAAAGCAAAAGATTGGTTCTTACAATCTCTGGGACAGACTGAAATTTTTTATGACTTGCAAAATGCAAACAAAAGCATGGCTATGAGTTATGTGAAAATGTTTTTATTCCCACAGCTAGCAAGTCATTACTTTTGCAGGAGTTTTGTGTTTTTCTAGGGGTAAAATGCTTTACATAAAAACTCACAAATAGTTATTCCAATCTATGAGCATTTTTTAAAAATAATGCATCATCCTCAGTAGCAGGCAGTTTTTAAATTTTAATCATTTCATTGGATAAAACATTTATTCTAAAAAACTCATTTGTCAGGACTTGAACTAGACTGTAAGTCATGTTTTCCATATGATTCCCACATCCTTTCATGACATCACAACATTTTAAATTATAAAATTAACAATGAAACCAACATTTTTAGCAACAACTTTCTTTTGATTAGAACATTAACTAATATTCACATAAAAAGTAATTATTTTTCTTTTTATAACATTGTACATATCTTCAATTCAGTCTTCATTTAGGTATTTGTCCATGCCACCGATTTTCATCATAGCAGGTCTAATATGCAAGTACAGTTAATTATTGTTTTAAATTCTCTTTATTGATCTGATAGAGATATTTTGCTGATTCTTCCTTATCGGTATTATTTATTATATGACTTAGCTTTTTATGTTAGTATTTTTTATACTCTGTTGAATTTCTATTTTATAATCTAGTCTATTAATTGTTATTAGCCATTACATTCTCATTTTGTATTGTTATTATTATTATTATGTATATAGTTTCAACAATAGAATTTTAATTTTATTTATTAAATTATCTAACATTTTGTAAGTATTTTATTATTATTGAAATAATTTTAAATATATCAGTTTTTAGTTCTATTTAATACTTAATTTATTATAATTATTTGCCAGCAGCTTTACATATTTTTTTAAAAATAATTTAATTAAAGTTTATAATAAATTTTACTAAGAATATTTTTTACACTAAAACAATTTATTACAGCATTTCATTATGCTTATTTTTATTTAAAATTTTATTATATATTTAAATTATCAACAGGTTAATTTCAAAAGTGATGGAATTATTATAAACGTTAATCCTTTAAGCTTCACTAAACATATAACTGTATATTCGAATTTCGATTTAAATAATTTTATTATTTTAACTCTTATAACAAATATCGTTTCGTTTACATTTTTGAAAATTTATATAAATCATGTTTTTTATAGCAATATTTTTGTAGTTCTTTTTACTTTCAAATAAGGAACTTGTCCAGATTACGTTCCTATTTTGATGAAACCTATTCATTGCTAGACACCAATGAATATATGTATTGATGAATATATGTATTGACAAAGTATAGACACAACATTTTCAGAAGATTAGATATAATTCCAGAATTTAAAAATAAAAGATTGGAAATGAAATATTTTGACTATGAAGATGGTTTTGCTAATCTTGCAAAACTGCTCAAAATAATTTTTTAGTGTAGTTTTGAATGAAGCAGAATAATCATTGAAACAGCGATAATTAGTCAACTCTTCTACAATTGTGATAATGAAAGAATAGAAAACTGTAATAAAATACTATGTTAATTACTTCAGACTAATAACATTTATGATCAATAATAGAAGCAAGACTCAAAAACAGACTTTACATTCACTACAACATAATGTAATTTCCAAATGTCTAAATTATATGTAGACCATCATTCTGTTAAAAGCCCTACTTTATTACCACTACTACTAGGAAGTGCTCTTGTCTGAGGATTTCTACATACTGTATGCAAAGACTATTTTCTTTGTTTGCAATCACTATAACTAGAAAGTAATCTTGTCTGAGATAATGAGCATGCACATCTTAAATGCAATAACAACAAAAGATGAATAAAATTATATATGCACCCACTTTAATTTTGAGCCAATATCTTTTTTGATGACAGGAATAGTATTCTACTTTGTTCACTACTCTATCATAGTGATGTCACATATTATTTAGTGATGACTTATCCCTCATATAGTTGTTAATAGTTCAAACTGGTATAAGGTGTTCAATGATAGCATTAATGATCAGTGAATTTGCATTTGTAATGAAATAGTCATGTGAGTAATTAATCGGCTTTCCATGACTGACACATTGTTTATTTAATAGAAACCCATAATTGATTTATTTTGTTACTCATTATTGGCCTATTCAAACATTACTAATGCATTGCTCAAATGTTGCCATTATGAGTGATGATCTCGACACCATGTTTGATTCCAATAAGCTACATTCACATACTGCTAAGTTTTGTTAGTATTTATAAAGATTCAGATGCTTCAATGATGCACTCACTTTGTGGATATTTCACCATTATGAATTAACAGATAATACCTAAAAGCATCTATATGAACTCAATAATAGAAATGTAGAGGACATTGCACACCCTCTTTGCATTTGATTGCTTGAAATAATATATAATCATTACTTCACTATTATCATACTCTGCACATAGTAGATGTATCTCATTCCACATTTGACTACATCAGTACATTTTATAGATATTAGAAATTTGTCTCTTTACACATGATTTTATAATAGTATAACATGCTTAATTTATGCATTATTAATTAAATATGAATCTTTTTTTACTTGTCATTTTGAGGAAATCTTATTTGTTTAATGTAGGATCATTTTTATAGTAAACACTATCTATATTAAAATATCATTTAGACCATTTTCAGTTTGTAGGAATTCCATAAGTTTTGAATTTTTTATATGCTCTTAAAATATCCTGTTTTATCACAATTAATAAGTATTATTGCAGCTTATTATGAACTTTTATTAATCCAATTTTTTAATATTTTTTGTTTATAGTGTTTACAAGTGAAGCATTAGTACATTGTAATAATCTTAGTTCTTTAAAATGAAGGCTAACTTGAATGTATTAGGATTGATACAAAATAGTTTAAAATCAGTAATCTATACCAGTGTTCTTCAACCCTTGGTCCGTGGCCCGGCACCGGGCCATGGAACTTTTCTGCAGGTCCACATGCTAGACGGGCAGTAAAAAGTTTGTAATAATAAATAATAAGAGTTTAAACTTTTAATTAATATAGCTAATTTTTATTATTTTTTCATCTCATTTTTACCCAATTAAAAAAAAAAAAAAAAAACAGAATGAAAACAAAATCTAATCAATCATTCATAAATTAATTTGTTTTTCTAGTTATCACAGATGTTTTTTTTTTTTTGGGGGGGGGGAGGTAGAATTAAATTTTTTATTACTTTTCTAAAAAAAAATTAAAAAAAAGTTTTTTATTATATAAACTCCATATTTTTATATAACTTTATCTTATATATTTAACATTGTTGTTTTGATCAGTTATAACAATTATGCTTATCTTTAAGAAAATTTATCTATAGACTTCTGCCGGTCTGCGAAATCTTATCTTTATTTTTGCTGGTCCACGAAACCGTATCCTTATTTTTACCAGTCCACAGGTGTGAAAAGGTTGAAGACTGATCTATACAATATATTGATGGCTACAAACATGCAGCACTTTATATGCAATACACAGTCTTTAAACATTGTACACATTTCAATTAGAAATTACTTTAAAGATATCTGTCTTAATTCAAATGTCTGTTAATACAAAAAAACAACAATAGGTGGCTTTGTATTATTTTTTATGTAGGAATAGTCTTGTAGTTATTCTAATTGTTTTCATTATGTTTGTTTGGCTAAAATCTTGTAACTAATTTGTAACATATTTCCACTGAATGAATTTTTTTCAAATTGCGTACATATGTTAGGTATCAATGACAATCCAATATTTCAAAGCTTCCAGATGCCTGCTCAGACTAACAGAGTTGGCAAGTTGAAGTGTAAACTGTATAAATATATTGTCTTCATAAGATCTACTTTTTATTTTAAAAATGTGTTGCGATCGACTTGTTGTCATAGGCATAGTCTAGGTGGAGGGAGGTATGAAATACATACTATTTTTATATATCTACCTAGTAAAAAATAATTATTTAATGGGCCAAAAAACTCATGTCCGGGAGAATTAAAGCAACATGAGTAATTATTAACAATATTTATTAATTCAAATTAGCTACATTAAGTCACGATTAAAAATATTACTTTCAATAATGATACGACTTAGTGAACTTCTCCTATCTAAAATTGAAAAAAAAAAAATTAGAACAAAAACAAAAATAAAAAAACTTGAAAATCTTGACTTAATTTGTTTCACTCGTTACCCGACCGCTCTTGCCAGATTGGATCGACTAAAATTGGCTTTGAGATTGACCGGTCAACTTGTTGGCCATCCCTGATATAGATGGTAGTATAATGTTTAAAAATACAGTTTCACTGAATTTCATGACTAATTCATTAAAAAGCTTTTACATTTTTTTTAAAATAGAGAAAGAAAAGACACAAGGATGAAATCTTAATTTTTTTTTATTGTTGAATTAAGTTTTACTTTTTAAAAAATGCTGACTTCATATAAATAAAAATCTTCAAATTTGGGTATTTCAGTGGCATTAAATTCAAATACAATAACTCCAATGAAAAATATACGAATATTAAAAAATAAGAACTATACATATAAAAATTATTTTAGAAATTTTTTTAAAATTTAATTTGATTAATAGTACTCTAAAATCCATTTTTTCCCCCTTTAATCACAATTTTGATTGTTAAATCTAACTTGAAATAAAAGTCTTCAAGTTACATATAAATAACGAAAATTGTGGTTGAAGAAAAAAAAAGTTTTTTAGCGCATTATTCTGATCAAATTAAATAAAAACACTTTCTTATAAACATTTTTTTATATACATTATTTATAAACAATATTTTTTCCTGCACAATTATATTTACTTTTATAATTACATTGAGGTTGAATCGAGACTATTTATATTTATTAAGGCAAAGTAATTTCATTGTAATCTGATCCTTATATCTGAAGAAATACATATAAATTATTTTGCTTTGCCTTTGTTAGGATCAAAATAATAGCAAACCACTATGAAAATGGAAACTAATACAAGAATTAAAATTTTTTAACCATCACAGTATTAGTGATTATTAGACTGCAAAGTTTCTTAGTTATTGAAGTTAAGAAATAATGTCTAATATATATTAGAACTGCACTTTTTGCTTTTCATACTTTCTATCTTGTTAATAGTCAAATCTCTAGGACAGATTTCATCTTGTAATCGTTTTTTATCTCACAGTTCATTTCCTTCATAAACAAATTATTTTTTCATTTCATATTAGCTGTTGGATCATATTTAGTGAATAGTTGTGGTTTGAGGGAAATATTTTTGTAAGAATTCTCAGACGCTGATAAACTTTTTATTTTAATAATGACAGCAGAAAAATTCCACTTTCAGGAAGTAATTGGATATTGAAACTAAATTTAAAATAAATAATATTTTATCAACACTTTCCTTTTAAAAAAATCTTATAGTAATTTTTAAAAATAATAACAAACACAGAGAGTCCCACTTGAATTTAGCCCCCGGACGTTGTTGTTTTTATTTTTTAAAAAGTTAGAATAAATTTTAATACATTTTATTTAAACATAGCTCACTGACTAAAAGTATTAAAATTAGAAGATTAAATATATTGATTTTTAATAGTAAATGAAAAGAATGTTGATACACGATACTTGGACATAAAATGCTAATGGTTTTATTGATCGGGAGTTCATAAAAGGTAGGATAAGAATCGATCCAGAAAACTTCCTGATCCCGAGTTAGATGTTGTACTAGCTATCCCAAGCTGCATCCATAATATTATTTATAACATATACATCAAAAATAGAAATCCTTTATAAATTAATGTATGTCATAACATTGATGTAATTTATAATTAATGACTTCTTTCATTTAGACTTTATTTGATCCAACTTATTATTTCTAATAAATATTTAAATATATAATCACATAGAAATAATATATTATACTGCAATTATTCCTAAAACATACACTAGCTAAAATACAAACAATGCATAACATTAACTCAAACCTATAAAAAAACATTTGAAATGCCACAGAGCTATATCGTTTCAGCCATACTCCCTCTTTAAATAAAGAATGACTTGAATTTTGCTAGGCAGGAGAGTGTAGCTGCAACAGTATAGCTATGGGAGATTAGACTAACTAAAATATATCATTTTTATGTAATTATATGCATTTAAATATTTTATAGCTTGAATGAAGACCACCAGCTAATCAAAACCACAAGGAAATAGTTAGCAGAATCACTATGTTTGCATTGAACAAAGTGTAAATGAAAGAAATTATTAATTATATTTGTTGATATAATTAGTGCAAAAAGGTAAAACAAATAAAGAATAACTATATTTAAAAAAAAAAACAACTAGGTGTAATTTCAATTCAGATGACTAATCATTTTTATAATATGCAACATCTTAAAATTATGATTCACATGAGTTTTTGATAGAATGCATACATAATTTGATTTTGATACATTTGTTTCAAACTATGTTGCAAAAAAACACCATAATTTTAGATAGTTCAAATGTTATTCTAATCATTATTCAAATAGATTTATTTTTATGTGCACAATATTTACACACCTAATAAAACTTTCCCAATCTGCTCTTTCAAATCTTTCTACATATTTTATATTTATATGGGATTTTAATTCTCATAATAGCCTTTGGAGAGGTGCATTTGAAAATAAAGGGTGTTCTCAAATTTTAGAGTGAAAAGTTCTAAACAATCTAATCCACCTTGTGATGTAAAGAGTAACTTTCTATGTAAATCAGGTGGAACACAGAGAAAAGTGATGATATATGTTTTGTTTCAGTCAAAAATAGTTCAATATTTCCTGATAATATCCTAAACATTGATTATTTTATGTTTTAAAAGACAACATAAATCCTAAGACTCTTGGAATTCAAATTCCTGTAGATAAAGTCACCCTATACTGAAACAAATGGGTATCATTATACTAGTTATTTTAAAAGAAATATTAATAAGATTTCATCAGTAAATGTATTTTACAAACTGTTCATATCTGCCAAAGACTAATACTTTGAAAAGTTTAATAAATTCATCATTATTTCCAATATTGAAATAATTTATTCCACAATTAATTTTTGAATTCCAAAGATCCAGAAATTATTTACACCATATACATTTTTTAATGATTTTAAAAAAGAAAAGTGGATTTTAAAAAAAAAAGTGGAAAGTTAGCATAAAAACAAAAAAAAATTGCAAACATTATTGAAAGGCTTAATTATTACATAAGACTTAATGAGTATGGAAAAAGAATTATTATGTTACTTCTTGCATGTTGTCAATATTTTATTTTAGATTTCTAGATATATGATTAACAAAATTAGAAATTGCATTATTAGAGCTGAACTATAAATTTCTTTTTCACAGTGTTTATCTAATCTTAACTTAATAATAGCAGTTGATACTAATAATGTTGAACATGTCCTTAATTGTTCTAAATCTGGAAAGATTCCAGGAATAGATGGTAAATTTTTGGAAGGTATAAAAGATTTAGAAATTAAAACCAAAGTATAACTTGAAAAAAACTATTCAGCAACATTATTATATAGAAATTGTAAACAAATTGATGTAAAAGTAAAACTACGTAATTTTTAAACCCTAATAAACTAAATAGGATCTCCATATTATTATCCAGTATTATAAACAAGATGTTTAAAAGAATCTTAACATAAATACAGGATTTAGACCAGGATATATTTATTTTAAACAATGTTTTAATTTTAACAGCCACACAAAAAAAAGTTTTTCTGGAATAATCAAATAACTGATGCTGATTTGGTCTAATGTCAGTTTATAATTCTGTCTAGAAAGGAATTTCCTTAAAATTCTCTAGAAATTTTAAATGCAAAAAAAAAACACATTAATTTATTTGAATATAAAAAAAATAAAGCATCCCTAAATAATAATCATTGTACATACAATTTTTTTCAATATGATCTTGCACAAGATTTACTTCAATCATCCATTTTATTTAGTATATTCATCAGTAACCTGAAAAAAATGTAGGAAATTTGTTTATGCTGATAATATTAATGTGTCTTCATAAAAGAAAGCCTTCCTAGAAATCAAAAAGTTTTTTAATAATGTTATAAAAATAAGGTTTCAAGGCTTAGAAAATTATACATAATTCAAAGATGTTATGTCCAAGTTTTCATCTAAACAACAGGAAAACTTTATAAACTAATAAGAAAAGACTGAAATATACTTTTCTCCATGATAGTTAAGAATAATTTTGAATCATAACCTATATCTCTTATTTATTGAAAGTTAAAAATAAAATAATTTTTAGATCAATATTCTTGAAAGTTGGCAGGAATGTTTATAGTTATAATAAAAATATTATAGGAGTAGTTTTCTTAGTACAAACATATTTTCTTCTGAACACGACATTTTTCTTTCTTTGGTGGAAGAATTTGTACAAACTTCTAGGTAGACAATTAATTAGCATATTACTAACATATTGACATTATTTTTTTCACTCATTTTTCTATAAGTTACCTTACAGAAAATATATATAAACTGTTAATAAATTGTAAACTTGCATTAGTGAACAATGAAGATAACTAATTATAACTTCCAGAAGATACAGGTGTTTTATTTTAATATATTGTTGTTAAAATATGATATTTGTGAGTTTTCAAGTAAACCAAGATGGATGGCATCCCATATTTTTAATAAATGTACAGTTTTGAGCATCTATAATTTACTGAAGATGTGTTAACCATTAACTTAAAACAAAGTTAATAAATTGATTGCTAAATTTAAAAAAAACGAATAAATTATGAGAAATTTCATTAAAAAAATTGTTTAAAAACATATCCTGGATGGATACCCTTAACATTGTCATACATTGGTTTAATTCAGCTTGTTTCTTTTTATCATCAATTTTTTGAGTAAATTGTTATAATGATCAAAAAAATAGGAACTTTACTATCATAGAAGATGATGTAGTAGTATTTCCAAAAGTATAAGATCATACCCTTTCAAAAGTATGTATTAATGGTCACAATATGATTGCTCATTGCCAAAATGAATAAAATGTAAATAATGAATTTATATATTTTTTACCATTTTTTTGTTAAGTTAACCAAAAAATAAATAAATAAAATAAAGTATAAGTCTTGTAATTAATTTTTCCACAGTGATTTTTTTTTTAAAAATAAACAGAAATAAAAAAAATAAATACATTGTTTCCTAGCAGGCATTTTTTTATGTAAACATTTTGTGAGATCCTTGAATCTGTCAATTTATTAAAAATATGGACTGCTGTCTTGGTTTACTTAAAATCTCATAAGTAATAACATTTTTTTTAGATTTTGAATATATAGTTGAAAGCTCTTTCAACTTTATCATGTTATTTTCAAAGCCATATTTCAAAATTTAGCTTAGTAATCAAATTTTAGTTATATATAGAGTAGTTAATTAATACTTAAAAAAATTCATTTTAATATTACTGCAGTTTTAGTTCATTCTGTATTTTGTTTTCATAATAAACCATACCTCTATTATTATTTTTATAGCAGATTCTCTCCACATAAATATATTGACTTAGAAGGACAAAATCTCTGCCCCCTGCCTATATTATTATTAAAGAAAATTGAATTATTATTAAGAACAGGTTTGCTCCTAATATGCAAATCATGTATTAGGTAAACTTATTGTTGGTGTTTCCTTTGTCTTTCAATATGATTTTTCACAATTTAAAAGTTCCAAAAAACTTTTTTTTAAATTTAGTAATAAATTCTTCTGAACATGACCTTTCTAGATGTTACTGGAATCTGATCAACAAATTTAAAGTCTCTCTGGTTGCTGCTTCAAAAATGAAATTTTACTGTTTTTTACTTATGAAAATATGTCTAAATACAATTTACAAAACATTTATTTAATGATTAGTAAATATTTTCATACATTGGCACAATTAAAGTATTTAATAAAATCAGTTATAAATCTATCTTCTTATAGAAATTTCTGTGACAACCAAATATTAAAATAGTAACATATATATATATATATATATATATATATATATATATATATATATATATATATATATATCCCAGTTAGTGAGAGAGTAATTATTACCCCAAAATTCATTGCAAATCAAACACCTCACATAAAAAATAATCGATTATAATGAGTTCCTGTGGGAAAAAGGAAAAATTAATTAAAAAGTAAAGCTTAAATTCAAAAAGTATTAATAAATGAATAAACATTTTAGTAAGCATATTTTAAAAGATGCTAACGTGTGGATAAATATACTATATAAAAACATTTGAATAGCTATAATTTGACAATCCACCATTTTGTTTTTTACACAGTAAAAAAATATTTTTAATTTATGATTTGCTAAATTAAAATAAAACATTAAGACAAAAATAATAACTAACTGCAATATACAATTTAAATTTTTTAAAAAAAGTATCACTATATACATTTTGAAATTTATTTTTGTTGCATTTTATGTTCCATTATCAAAGGTTTTTAAAATTGTAATTAACATCACTGCTATTTAAAAAAAAAAAAGATTCACAAATTATATTTATTTTCTATAAATACAATGAAATTAAATAATAATTTGATAAAAAAATGTAACGTACAGTTGATTGTTGAAGTTTAAATAATCTAAGCAACAAATTTATATATTGCTGTTAATACATTAACTTATTTTTATTATTAATCAATTTAATTTCTGTTTGCCTATTGAACTCACTCCAAATATTATGCAATTATCTAGGTCTGTGATGTGCAGGTGTGGCAGGGTGTGTGTGGCACAAAGGTGCTTTATCATGGAGACACCAAGATATTATGATAATAAAATTTATATGTAAATGAAAATGTTTGCATTTTTGAATCACTTCATTATTACAAATATGTCCTGACTATAAATATTTTTATTTAAATATGAAAGAAATGCTTTCAGTCTCTAAGTATAAGACATGAAATATACTATATACTTTTAATCATTATGTTAATCTGAACAGGATGACACGACTTTGTCAGATCATCAATAAAACTTATATGTAAATATTTAAATTTTTTTATCACTTTAATCTTAGAAATACATTCTGATTATAAATATTTTTTTATTTAAATATAAAAAGAATAGTTTTTTTTAACTTAGACATGATGCAGCAATTGCTTGAGTCTCATATATACTCTACCTTTGCACAAACTGAACACCATTTATTGTCATTATAATTAATAAAATGTATATGTAAATAAAAATGTTTAGTTTTTTTCCAAACATTAATTTCTATAAAAGGAACACATTATTATTAATAATTTATTTTAAAATAAAATTAACTTTAAAAATATTACCTCACAATTACAGTAATTTCACATGTGATGAAATTAAGTTTAACAATAATATTTTGCAGATGTATGTAAAGATAATTTAGCCTAGAGCATTCATCCCTCAAATGTTATATTCTTGGATCATTTCTGCTATGTCACTTGTGGAATGTTTTTAATAACAATGTATTTTTCTTCCCTTTTTTATTATGCCATATTATCTTATTTACATATTTTATTAAACAGCTTTTTGTTAATGCAAAATATTTAATGACGTTTAAAAACATATTAAATAAGCAATCTAAGTAAGCAAATTTTTAATTTTTTCTTGGCTAAATGTCTAATTGTTAGGCTACATAGTAAAGTGTATAATATACATAATACAATTTAGTTATTAATAAGTGTTAAAAAATAAAATTACATAGAAAGTAAATATATTTTATTGAACAAAAATAAGTGGAGTAAAGAAGTTTTGTGTGAATTAAAAATAACAAAAGGATTTTTAAAGCAAAGAACATTTTAACAAGAAGGTGTAAATGGGATCTAAGAGTTTTATCAGCTGTGTTATTTAAAATTGACTTAGTTTGGCTAGTTTTAATAAAATATTATTAAAATTATATGATCAATAAACAATGTAAGTATAAAAATTTAAAATATCAGATTATATATATATAATAAATTGTAGTTATAAATAATGGACAGCACTACATAAAATATTAAATAATAGTAATAGTTAAGATTTTACTTCATTAACGCTTAAATAAATTAATATATATATGTGCTCTGCGCACAGTTAATGAAGCTTCATTAACTGTGCGCAGAGCACATATATATATATTAAATAATAGTGTAAATATTTTATTATTGAAGGAATATAATTTTGATAATAGAAAGCATGATTTAGAGATTTTTAATGGGTTTTAAAATGGACAAGGATTGAGTTTAAATGAATTACTGATGAGAAAGTAGGCAGGGTGGAGCTCAAAAGTAAACCATTCCAAAGAATCATTCTGGATGTACATAACATTTGGTAAGTAACTTATATATTATTTAATTATTTTTATGTAATGTCAGAGCCAGCACAAGAAGGAAAGAATAGCAGTGGAATGATTTTTTGGGTAAGTGTGGTATTGGTAATTTTTTAAAAATATAACAAAAACACTTAAATATCTAAAAATGGTTGTATTTGCAGATATTTCATATTTGTACTAGAATTTTTTGCAGAAATGTCCAAAAAATAATATAAACCTTTAAAGAAAAAACAATTAAAATATAGACTGAAAAATCCTAAATTCAAATCCCTCCAGTTACTTATATAAAAACATTCAGTATACTGAATAAATAGGTTAATTAAATAAATATTTTGTGTTAAGGTATTATTTAATTATTTTTTCAAAAATTATTTTTTTAAACATTAATATGTTTTATTTTAGCATGTTTTTTTCTTCTTCATGTTTATTTTAGAGAAATAAGTCAATAAAACACATAGGTATTTACTAACTAAAGCTATATTTTCAAGTTTTTTTCTAAAATCTCCTTTAATTTACAAATCTAATTTTATAGAATGTAGGAAGTGTGTACTAAAAATTTACCTTGCACAAAGGCACTTCTTAGCCATGCCGTGGGCTTGCTGTTATCATCCACTATACTATTAATAATAACAACTCTGAAAAATCATGCAACCCAATGGGAACTTGCAGGATTAATGGAAGTAATTTATAAATGATAATGATCAGGCATTGACAAGTTTTTCAAGAGTACAATTTAGAAGGTTTGGTATCTTAAAGTCTCATTTCTTTTTATTTATAAAAATTGGTAAAGAAATTAAAAATACTTTTGACAGTAATTGTATTTAGTTTAATCTTCAGTGCTAGGTTATAAGTCATCATAATCAATGATGTTATGTTAATAGTATTGTATGTATTTGAATTTAATCGTTTTTAGTCGACTGTATATAAAATAAATATAAATATTTATTATTTTTGCATACCTGTTGTTTCTAATATAAATATATATTCAGTGGCAAGAAGAAGACTTTGCTTTTTTAATCAATTAAAAATCACATCATCCAACTGAGAATAATTAAATTTATTATTCTTTATTAATCAACATATTAAATATAATAATTAACTTAGCAATGTTTCGGAAATAAGAGAGAATAAATGTGGAAAATATATAAATGAAAATAAAAAAGTGTATATGAGAAAAAAGATAAATGAACAGTGTGAAGTAATAAAACCATAAGTTTATAATTAATACATTAGGGATTAAATTAATTCATGACTTTATCATTTTAAAATATTGGCTCTTAACTTGAATATTTAAAAACTGACAAATTGAATATTTTTTCTTACCTCTAATATAGACATGCCAATAAAGTCGATACTAATCACCATCCAAGAAAGGTTTTATTTAATGCTTCATAGCCTATTGATTGAAAAAGTCGTGGACCTATTCGTAATATCTATCTATAGACTACCAGAACATGGAGCATAATTAGAAAACGGTTAGATTTGGTTAATTTCAAATGAGAATATATATATTGTTAAGATAGCTTTACTTTAAAAAAATCTTTTTTTGTTCTGACATTAAATTACACTTTACGAAAATCAAAAAATGTTCAATACTTTAAATAATAATAATTTAGCTAAATAAAACCTAAAGTATTTCTAAAAGCTACGGATTTAGTCACGTGAGATAATTCACCAAAGTTTCAATTGAATTATCTTGAACCACTTTACATAACTACAGCTATCGGAAGAATGGTTCTTGGCAGGATTAGGACAAGTCGTTTTAGTACATAACATAAAACTTAATTGCTTTACTGAACAAGAGTAGTGGTAGGCCATCTGTCAGTGGCAGAAATAAATGATTCTTTGATTACCTTGAGGAGAGTATACAAGATAATAATTTTTAGCCTTTTGCAGCGTTTAATAATATAATAGGAAAAAAAAAAAATACTAATCAGTTTTAGCGTTTTTATTTATAAAAAGATTAATAAAACAGTCATTATAAATTTTATTATATTGTTTTAATTATTAAATGTTACGCGATATTTTATAATTTTGTAACGTGTATCTTGAATGAGTAAATATGTGTCTGAGTAATAAACTCCCGCATGAAGGGTCCGTAATTAGTTGTCAGCTGCTTAACATAATTAAAAAAGGCTTTGCTCGGATTAACAGAAAGGAAGTGTTAAATGATTAATAGAGTGCTGGAATGTCGTATATCCGCACAAACAATTTGCCATGAGATTAGTTTTAGTAATTATATCATATTTACATAGCGTAGTGTGAAGCTTAATACTTTTTTTTTCATATGTCATAGCATCGGCCGGGACGCGAACCCACAACCGTCTGCAACCAATTACTTGCTTGCATGGCGGTTGCGATACCTCTCGGCTAACAACGCAAGACTGAAGCTTAATACTTGTTTTAAAATTATATATAATTCACATATTCTATTCCTTAAAAGAAGTCATAGACCTTCTCTCTGTAAGAATAATTTTTTGATGGCTTGAAGTTTATAAGTTAAGTTTTATTATGGAAAATTAAAAAAAAAGAAGTTAGTTTACTGTGCTGTATAAATTTGAGTCATATGCGAAAAACAATATTTTCGATTGTTAATCCAAAAATTAGACGTAACAGGAGTTCAAATAATAACAAAATAAACTTTTGACTTATGTAAAAAAACATTATAAATTAATATATAATTATTAGTCTTAAAATAAGAGTTTTGTGAGAGTTGTTCCCCACAAAGACTACTTTATACCTTTTGCAAAGTATCTCCATATAATATTTAACCAACATATTTTCATTAGAGTGTTATAATCATAATGACTAAAAAGAATGCATTTTATAAAATGATTCAACAAAAACTTTTACTGATTATTTTCTGGTTAATTCAAAACAAAATTGGTGGTCGAGAGGTCAGCAACAGCTGTTTTACAAGCAGTTGTCACGAGTTGCAGGTTTCGCTTCCGGCTGATGCTATCACACATGAGGGAAAAAATTGATTTGTTAAGAAGAACAAAAGATATAAAAAGGTAAAACAAAACTTTTTTACAGAAGTTTCTTATTATTTCAGCATTATTTTTATTTTCCAGTTAATTAATAAAGACAGAAGTTCTGGAATGATACCATTATAAGACTGAAATTGAGACAAATGTTCATCATTTCTTTTATTATTCAACATCATCTTCACTTAATTTCTTCAGAAATCAAATTTTTATATGAATGCCATATAGAAGAGCTTTGAAAATGTAATAAATGTGACTCTGAGACTATTTTTTCAGCAAATCATCAATGTTTTCTTGCAATTCTGACTGCAATGAGTAAATATAGTTGATTTCTTTGACAAAAATAAATCTATAGTGATCAGTATGAAAGAATGCTTTTACAGACAACTATAAGATGTGGCTAGATATTATTGATTTCTCAGTAAATATTTTTGAATAAAATCTGAATCTACCCATATTATTCTTTTAAAAATAAGTATTACAGTAATATAGTGTGAAAAATAAATCATAATTATATAAATAAACTATATAAAAAATATATCATTTTCAAAATCTACAAAAAATATTGACAAAACTAATGCAAATTTTCTCACACAGAGGGAATGAGAAACTACCAATGAGTAATGTTATAGGCTGGCTGTTGATTTTTTTATATAAAATTTTTGTAATGCTGCCATTTTGAGAAATTTTTTAATTAATAAATTCATATTGTTTTAGTTCCAGTTTTTAGCATCAAATAAGTCACAATACTCATAAGTGGCTTTAACTCACTCTCAAACTGCTAATTTTTATATTATTTTGTCAATGTTACAGTAATTTTATCAAGAAAAATGTACCATTTGATTGCCATCTTTATAATTATTTTGCAACTAAAAAAATCAATAATATTTAAATTTAAAGTTATAACAATGAGATAAGGCCTGCCTTTCAAAGTGCTGATTGGTGGTTTCTCATTTTCTACACAAGAAAGCACTTGTCAACTATTTTGACAGTTCTAAGTTCTTTGTTTTGATTTTCAAAATGAAAATATATGTTTTAGAGTATCTTTTTTACATATTTATTATTATTTCATAAAATATGTGTGAAAATATAATTGTTTTCAAAGAATAATTCAGATTTTAATAAAAAAAAATATTTTGTATTAGCTGAAAGTAAATTGAGAAAGAAATTAATGGTGTAGGCTGCATTTTGTAATAGGTTGAGAAAAGTACATTTTACATCATCCACTGCAGATTATTTTTATCACTTATAAATATAATTTTTTTTAAAACTTTTATTTACTTTAATAATTTGATAAATTATTAATGTGCTTTTTAAAAACAAAAGTACAATGAGTATAATTTTAAAAGACAAATATATTTTTACTGCTGATTCTGTAATTGACCAATCAAAAATTTAAAACTTTAATTCACACAGCTAATAGGGATTTTGAACATGGTAAAGGCTAATTAATAAATACTTTTTTCAAAAAATGGGAACTCTTACTTTTTAAATACACTTTCTGATTTAGATTCTGAATGTGGTTACTCTTACTTCTTAAATACACTTTCTGATATAGATCGTGAATATGATTTGATTTTTCTTTTCTAACAAAATAAGATAAAAAATTATTAATAATTTGTTTTTAAGTCTTATTTTAATAATATTTATAAACATGCAAAGACAAAACCCAATACTTAATACATTAGGTCAATTTAATCTCATGCACACATTCTATATGCACATGTAAACATATCATGAAAACACACATGTATATGTATACACACATAATTATTTGACTAAGTGTTTAACTAACTAATATTTTAAATTATAATTAATATTGTACTGACAAATAATTTTATTTTTACAATAAAAAATAGTTTTGCATCAAAATATTTCATTCTTATATAATGTAATAATATAATAATTAAATTGTATATACCTGAATACCACTATCAATTTCTTCTAATAATTTTATATGCAATTGTATTTGCTCCCCCTCCTACCCCTATATTTTTTTAAATGTATTTTTTACAAATATTTTAATAATTAAAAAACTAGAAATTCCATTGCCATTTGTAATATATGAAATCAAAGAAGAGAAAAATATCTCCAAGATGAGATATTATATAACCAATAAGGCATCACATAATTGTAGCTTAAACATTGCTATTCATTATTCTCACTATTTTTATGATATCAAATATAATCTTCAGTTGTCAGTAGATACTAGATGATGGTATTTTACAATTTCTTATCCAGAGCTATGCTATTGAAATATCTCCAGACTAGCTTTTAGTTTAAGTGAACTGTTGAGAAAATCGAAAAAGTTCCTTACTAATGGATGCCATAAACTATAAATTAGCCTGACAATGTATGGATAAGACTGCAATGAATATTAAGCATGACTATCTATTTTTTATTGATTATTAAAACTTTGTTAAATGGCATAAAAGTAGTTATAATGGAAGAATTTGCAAATAAGATGGATCATAAGAGCTATATGTATGGTGCAACATGTGACTTCTTACACTTCTGGAAAAAATGATTAACTTTGAACTTGAGTATTCTGCAGTGGTGAAATGCCATGCAAAAAATGTCTACTGCTAAAGTTATATTTTTTTTAATTATTAAACCTCATGAATGATAATTAATGTTACTAACATCTATATTGGCCTAAATATGTCTAAATAATATTTTATTTAGTCTGCTTTGCAGTAAGTAAGAAAATTATTAAAATATAATTAAATACAAATTAGATATATATATTTCAACATTCTTTTTCTGTTATGCTACCTACTACTGCCAATAGTCTCTAACAAAAGTATCCATTTCCCATTTTCTGTGATTCAGAGAGCTTCATGTTTTGGAGGACTCTATTTTCACAAGTATCTTTGCAATCTTTGTTGACAAATTAATATTATATTTTTTATTCAAATTGTTTGTATAAACAATAATAAAGTATGTCTCTTATTGGGCATCGTATATGTAAAATATATCCTTTTTAATGAAAATTGTATTTTCCAATGTATTTATGGCATTTTAGACAATTCAAACTTTTGGAATCTTTTTGTCATTTAACAGATCAAAGTCAGGCTGCTGCTTGCAAAATACACTTTAATAATATTTAAAATAAATAATAAATTAGGCAGCCTTGGATGCTACTGACAAAATACATTTCAAATAAAATCAAAATGGCTAAAATAAATTTGCATCTATATTTTATATCAATATTGAGTTTCTCCATCACTAATAAAGTGGGATTCTAAATCTGTACTGTTATTATGGTCTGACTGTGCATGTATATATAAAACAAAATGATTATTAAAAAGTAAAATATTATAATTTACCAAACTACATAATTTTTTTATATTTTGAACACTATTATAATAAAGTGGAAGTTAGAATGTGATTTTTTGGTTTTCATCTGATCCTTCATGTCAGCCACGGGTGGCACTATTTCTAGCTAAATTTCTAGAAATATGCAGTTTCCATGGCTGCACCCGAGCCTTTAAGCATTCTTTCTAAAATAAATCCTAGAAAAATTGTTAACTCGGAGTTAAGTCTTGTTTCTATGATAAAATCTAGGAAGAGTGTTAACTCGGCTTAGCGGCTAATGGTGTGGCTTTTTCCGATGCTAAAAGCAGAGGAAAATGTCATAGTTGTTTGTGTCATGCACTATATCATAATGCTGTTTTATGTATTTTATATAACAATATCGTACAAGGGTGTGTTAATTTGATTGTGTCAAAAATATTTAAATTTTTATTGGAGCTTTTTTTTTAAGACAAATTGATGTACTGTTATCTTTTAACAATTTAAACAGTGTCGTGATTGTTTCTCATAAAGCTATAAGCCTCCTAAATTCTTGATTAGGGTGGGGTAGTGTAAAATTTTTAAACTGTCATGCTTTGAGTCACGTTTTAGCAAAAAAATTTCCGAGACCAAGAAGATGGTTAATTTAAACAACAGAAAACTTGAAAAGATGGGAATTACCAGACACAGAAGCCAGCACTGGAATATTTCTACAGCAGAAAAAAAAACATCCTGCTGCTGAAAGAAAAGATTGAATTGTGTGGCAAATATATGCAGATTTGAGGTCCAAAAACATCTTTCGACTTTTATTTGTAAGTCTCGGTGTGGCTGATGGAAATGTTCACTTTGTAAAGGCAAGCTTGTTTGAGGAATTCCAAATGGCCTTCGTCAAATGTCAAAAATAAAAAAATTAACTTCAATTTTTATTTAAACATACTTCCCTTCTTCTCCCAATAATTGTTGTCATCAGCAATCAAATGTAAAATAAAAGAAGTAACTAAAATTTTTATTTAAACATAGCCCAAAAAACCCTTCTTCTCCCAATAATTGTTGTTGTTGGCAATCAGAAAGTCAAATAAAAGAAACATCTATTATTCTTTAATCATATAGAAAAAAAACCCTCCCACTAATTGTTGTTGGCAATCAAATGTAAACCAATCAAAGTAAGACAGTAAATTATTAGTTAAACATAACCCAAATTACTATTTGAACATACACCAAAAAGACCCACTCTTGTCAATAAAAATTAAAGAAACAACTATTATTGTCCCATTGTCAAACCGAATATTATTTGGGAAAACCCAAATAATATATAAACAAAAAAAAAGAAAGTCAAATCGGTTTTCAATCAAATGGTAACTGATAAAAGTCACTTAAATTTGGATTTAAACATACACACAAACAAAAAATAAAATGTAAAACCCTTTCTCCCAATAATTGTTGTCGGCAATCAAATGTAAAAAATAAAAGTAACGTACAATTATTCTTTAATTGTACACAAAAACACCCCTCCCACTAATTGTTGTCGGCAATCAAATGTAAAGTACTAAAAGTAAGGTAAACCAATTATTTTTTAAATGTAACTCAAATTACTATTTGAACATACACCAAAAAAGACCCGCTCTTGTCAATAAAAATGAAAAAAACAACAACTATTATTGTCCCATTGCCAAAAATATTAGGTTTTGGGGAAACCAAAACCATAATTTATAAATGAAAAAAAAAAAGTCAAACCGGTTGTCAATCAAATGTAACCGATAAAAGTAACTTCAATTTTAATTTAAACATACACAAAAAAAAACAACCCCTTTCTCCCAATAATTGTTGTCGGCTATCAAATGTAAAATAAAAGGAAGGTAAATTAGTATTTAATCATCACCCAAAAACACCCACCCCTCTCACTAATTATTGTCAGCAATCAAATGGACACCACCACTAAAAGTAACGTAAACTACTATTCTTTAAACGGTTACACCCCTTCTCCCAATAATTATTGTCTACAATCCTACACACAAAAAACACCCCTCCCAATAATTAGTGTCAGCAATCAAATGTAAACCAATCAAAGTAAGACCGTAACTTATTTTTTAAACGTAACCCAAATTACTATTTGAACCTACACCAAAAAACACCCTCTTGTCAATAAAAATTAAACAAACAACAACTATTATTGTCCCATTGTCAAAAATATTTATTTGTAGAACCAAAACCATAATTTATAAATGAAAGGAAGTCAAATTGGTTGTCAATCAAATGTAAACCGATAAAAGTAACTTTAATTTTTAAACATACACACACATGAAAAAAAAACACTTCTCCCAATAATTGTTGTCGGCAATCAAATGTAAACCTATAAAAGTAATGTAAATTATTATTTAATCATACACAAAAACACACCTCCCACTAATTGTTGTCGGCAATCAAATGTAAACCTATCAAAGTAACGTAAATTATTATTTAAAGATCCATCAAAAAAACCCATTCTCTTTTAAATTTTGGCAATCCAATTTTACAAAAACAGTAATACTATTTTTAAAAAAAAACAAATTACTATTTGAACACACACCAAAAAAGACTCTCTTGTCAATAAAAATTAAAAAAAAAACAACTATTATTATCCCATCGTCAAAAATGTTATTTGGAAAAAATAATTCAGAAATGAAAGAAAGTAAATTTTGTAAACAAACAAAAAAAAAGTCAATATTAATAGAGAATCGCTAGCCCAGGAACTTTATATTAATGTGTTTTTGGTTAAAAATCATGCCACCCACAGCTGACACGAAGGATCAGATGAGAACCGATTCTTTAGTAGTATAGAAATTGAATTTAAATAAATTTATAAGATATAAACATTACATGATGACCAAGACATCATTTATCTTTCCTTAAACATTGTTTTTCATTAACATATTCTTCTTTTCTCATTACTTTTATGTCATGTAGGATAAACTTGAATAATTAATAGATGTCACATGGCAGCATTTAATAAATATTTATCTATTGCTCTCATATTCAAATATCCTAGACTTGTTTCTTAACTTATGACTTTCGTTAGTTTTGAGCTTTTGTTACTATTTTTAAACAGTTCACTTTTGGATTTAATGCACCTATCTTCTATCAGCCATATTTTGTACTACCAAGCTTCTAGGCCAAGATAAACAACTTTTTTTTTAATCGTAAATATATTTGCTTCCATAGTTATGTAAAAATAAAATCAGTTCCATTTCTATGTATTATAGTGGCCATTATTTTTATAAACTTAGGCACTTTCATTTTTTTGTCTGTAAAATTCAAAAAAATCCAAATAGCTTCTCACAGTTAAAGCCATAACTGAGAAATTATTCCAAGGATAAATAGTCAAAATGAGAGTCATAGATCACATGACCCTATTCTATTAAGCTTGTAAGTTATAAACAATGAGGATTGCCAATTCCTCAGAGATATTTTAAATGCTTTCTCTAGCTAAGCATTTATCACAAAGCTTGTTGAGGAATTGGAAATCCTCATTGTTTAGTCCAAGGATATTTGAATAACAGTAGATAGATTTAGTAAGGACTACTATCTGACTTTTATTGATTATTAAATCTTACAGTAGATGACATAAAAGTAAAGAGTGTAATGGAATATGCCAATGAATAGCAATGTTTAAAAAAATCGAATGATGTCTTGTTTATTGGTTTTGTATCAATTGTATGTAATGACTTAATGTGCTTAATGTTATGAAGAAGTAATGTTATCATAGTAAATAAAAACAATTGAATTTAGACTTATATAACTGTGCAAGCAAATAGGCTTGAATTGAAAAATGAAATATTTTTTCCAATCTGTGCTGGTATCTTAATAATATAAAAAGTAAATATTATATCTTCCTAAGATTCAAGTACACTGGTCTAAAAAAATCCAAACTGCTTTTCACTAATGAAAGTCATAAGCTAGAAAGTAGTCTGGATATAATTGGATAGACCAACACTGCATAAAGATTTATTAAACACTAATATCTGACATCTATTGATTACTAAAGCCTACATTTGATGGCTTAAAATGAAGAAGAATAGAAAATATAATTATATTAGTGCCTTAATCCTTTCATGTTTCACCATTTTCTGCATTATCACCTAGTAGCAGTTTGAGTTATAGTTTTACATTTTGTTTTAATATTAAAACTTTTATTTTTTTATGAATCAAAAGGCTGTATTTGGTTTACTAAAAATATAAGTTTTTCAAATGAAAAACATTCTAAAAATATGTTTGAAATTTGTGAATATATAGGGAAACAATGATAATGTGAAATATGGAATAGGAACAATATTTTTCTCCCATTGGACCATTACTACATCACTGGTAAAAAAAAAAAAATTAATGAAACCATAGTTAATTGAACTTGATTTTTAAAATTTTGAACAATTTGTTGTTAACTCATCACAAAGCTATGCAATTCTGTTTTAAAATTAAAAGTTGCATTTATAATTATTAAAATAACATGGAACTTCTGTTTGTAGTGTTTAGCAAAATCTTAGCAATCATTGCTTCATATTAATTTTGTATTTTTAAAAATAAAATATATTCCAATGAAATCTAAGTATAAGTGCAAAAATATTTCATTTTAAAAGTTACTGTACAAATATTTTATAAAAATAATCATAAATATATAAATAAACTATAAAAAATGTAAATGTTTTGTTCTTTTCTTAAGTCATTAGAAGAGGTATGTAAAAGGAATATTGCAACTGCTTACTCAAAAAATCTTTCAACTGTGTATTGTTAGACGTTTGTAGGATTTTTCTTGAAAAATAGTGACATCTTTAGATTTATTTTAAAATTAAAGTACAATACTTATTTTAGTTTCAGTTTCTGCCATCAAATGAATACATAATTTAGAAAATAGTGCTACAGATAGCCCCAAGATAATGAAAAAATGTTGAAAGGGCAGAAGAACATCAAATATTTTATAATACCATGCATTTGAGAATTTTGACTTGAACTTATTTAAATAAAATAGCATTAGTATAAATACATCATTTTACTAATTTATTTTGAAAAATAATTTTTTTACCTACAGTATAAGCTTTTTTCATATGTGCACTTATGTATGTAATATATAGGGGGTTTGAACTCAGACTTTCACATGACTCTCAACCATCCATGCTATCACATACTGTTGATATATTTGATCACACACAGGTTGAAAAGATAAATAATCACAAATATTTGTATTTTGTGCTAAACCAGCATTTGTCAGTTGGTCCAGATTATCATCTCCACACATATATACAATCAAAGCTCAGCTTATATTAAGATAGCCAATCTTCATACTTTAATAGACAGGCTTCAAACCACTCCACCCCATAACTCTTCAGCCATCCATAAAAAAACATTTAAAAAATAACAATTGAATGCTATTTTTAGATATTAGTGAATTTCTGATTTAATAATTTCTTAAATCAATAACTATTATAAAGTGAATCAATTTGTGGGCCCCTGATTTTTAGGAACTTTTTGACTAATTGATAAATAAATCAAATTATGGAAATAAACATATTAAACTGGATGTCATAAACCTTAAAAAGAGCATATGTTCAAGATTTTACATAGAAGCTAAAAATTGTAGCAATGCTATTGAATGTGGCTGAAAGAAAAATTTGTCGTAAAAGTTTTTATGCAATGGTGATTTTTGTTAGTTGCATAGATTGAAAATATTGAGTCTATTATTTCAAGTCTTTATCATATATAAGAATGAAGAAATTTAGTTTGCTTTGAAATATTAAATGGGAGTATTCAATAAGCTGACTTAAAGATATATTGAATTAAAAAATATTATTCTGGATGAAACATCTGACAATCTTATGACTATAAATCAATATCCCAAAGAGAATGGTCCTCAATCTTTGATATTTTATTGAAATTTTTGATAGATGTGATGATGTGATGTGATGCACTGTGACTTCTCCTTAAACGGAGTCAGGAATATCTCAGCAGCTATTCCCAGAGAAACTTGTTAGCCACTTTACCTTCCCTTTTCCATTGTCTACCCTACGTTTTCCCATGATCTGGTCCATCCCATTTTCACAACATAATCTTTGTCAACTCCATGACCTTCATATCTAAATCCCCCTTATATTTTCCCAACCCTAGCATAAAAACCAATAACTCACTTTCTGTATAATCACTTTGTTCATACCTAATCTTCCATAACTGCATTATTTGTACCCTTATTGCTTCCAAGCATATATATATATTGAAGCTGTGCATATATATATATATATATATATATGCTGGCTTCACCATTCATTCACTGTGGACTAACTAAGACCCTAAGTCCAACCACAGTGAATGTATGTTTCTTTTTCAAACTAAATTTATCGTTTTCTCAAATAGTTGCCTAAATTAAAAGATTTAATAAAATAAAATATAGAAAGTTAAAATTATAATTGCAATTATTTTTAAAATATATTTGGTAGAATTTGATGAATTTCTTAATTAAATAGAATCCATTAAGAAAAGGAATTTAATTAGTAAAACATTTTTCTGAATTAGATAAAAATAGATAACAGGAAAAATTTGAAACAACGGGCATGATTCGCTACTAATTAGCAGATTAAAAACATAATGGAAAAAGGGTATAAATAAAGAACTTTTCTTTTGTTCTTGGTCTTATGCTTGCGGGTAACCTGTGCTGAAGGTCAGAGAGAAATCTTAAGAATTTTGTTGGAAGAAATTTTGCTGAAAGATTGGACACTATAGCGAACTCTTGCTTGCTGTACTTACTTCAAGCTGCACTCTATTTTTTCAGCATACAAATAAAAGAATCCAGAAATGTGTTGTTCTGCAAAAATGCAGGGGTAACTTCTTTGCCTTCGCTCTCCTGAGCTGTTCCTGAGGTCGGAGTCATAATCATGTAAGCCAGCCAGAGAACTAAAGTATCTGTCCTGTATCCATGAAAATCTGCCCTCAAAAACATGGAAAAACAAATTTGAAGAACTAAGAAGACCTGCGGGGAAACATCAAATGAACTCATTTTGACCCACTCATCTAGTTACCGGTAACGTTCCCATAAATTATTAAAATATCTTTGTAATTTGCAATTTCAATGTATATTTATGCTTTTCTATATATATGTTTTTTTAAATCTATGTATTCGAATCTTGTGAAATTATATTTCATTAATTGCTTTCTTTTCTTTTTTTTTTTTATATCGTAATGGGAGGGGTTATTATATATAATGGCGGCCATAGTTCTTATTAATTTAATTGGAAAATACTTTAATTTTCCGCCATTATACTCAAATAGTTTAAGTTATTTTATATAAATATTTTGGAAAGAAAAGGAAGCAAATCATAGAAAGTGCAAAACTCTATTTTAAAATCAAGATTTAAATTGCTAGATATTCTATTATAAAACTTTCCAAACTTTAACTTAGTTTTTTTTTATATACATATAAAAGAAAGATCCTTATCAAATGGCAGTATATTTTAGTCAATGAAGGGTTACAAATTTAAAGTTATATTTTAAAGAGCGTGAAATAAAACGTTCGCATTTATATTTTAGTACTAAGAGAGAGTACATTTTGACAATATGTATTAAAAAATTATTAAATAGCATTGGCTTAGTGGTAAATGGGTTAAATTTCAACTAAATAAATAAAATATCCACCCACTTGTTCTTTTTATTAATTCAAATTTTATAAAGGTGAAGTTACTATTTTTTTGCGGATTTTCAGTGATAGTTGAGCTTTCCTAAGATATATATTTTGCAGAGGGTTTCTTTTTTAAATTTAAAGGTCGCTGACCGTATTTATATGGTATCATGCCTCGGGTGATCTACTGGGCTGCTCAGCATAAAATGCAGTGTTTCTTTTGCCAAGTTTGCTTAGGTTAACATACCTACATTTGGACCTTCTGAAAAATAAATAAATTGTTCGGGATCTCATGTCGATCTCAGTTCCTTAAATGTACGTAACTGGACATAAGCAACAAAAACTCCGATCCTGAATCTAGGTCACGCGTTTAGCGAATGGATTCCATTTTCTCTCTAACCTAGTTTAGAGACGGAGAGCTATTCGGTCTTGTGTTAACCTCTTGGTAACTGTTATGTCTCAAGCCTCACAGCCCACTATATGCTATCGCCTGTGTGCATGGTCTTATATATTTATATTTATTAGGAAATCTTTCTCAAAATATCGAAATGTTTCAATTATAGCTGGAAATTCCTGCTGGGGTCACTTTATCATTCTTCTTAAATCATCAGTAGAGCAGTGATTTAAACCTGTCCAAAGTGTTTAGTTGAGTTTGACCACCTATTTATTGCTGTTCTCCAACCACAGAGTTAATGAATCATCTCTCTCTCTCTCTTGATTTCTTTTACGTAACACTTCCATTGGCTGGAATATTTTAAAGAAAGAAATGATAATGTAAAATTTTGTCTGTTCTTATCATTACGATCAATGGATCTTTCAAATATGTCTATCCGGTTGCAGTGAAAATAGCCTGTGACACTATTAATAAAACATTGTATGAATTCTTTTAATGTAAATAATAAAAGGTTGTGTTATCATTCATTCACTATAAATAAAACCACTTAGTATTGTTTTTCTTTTGCGACATACATATGTACATCTGATCATTATATACGTAAAAATTCCTTTTCGTGGTCTCTTCTCTCCCTGACCACCGGGCATACATTAAGATTAAATTCTAGTGAGGTTTGGGGAGTAAGTCGCTTAGAAGCAATCTAGAGGAGTAGGTGAGGTTCGATCCCCCTCTATCTGCATCTCTAGGTTAGGTTAAAGCAGCTCTACTTTTCTTACCGTTACAATATATATATATCAAAACTACCCCAAATCCAACCGTTACAATATATATATATCAAAACTACCCCAAATCCAAAATTAAACCAGACCAGCATCAAAATAATATTAAACACAACCTAATGTTTTACTGCTACAAGCAGACTTCTCAAGTGTAAAGAACTACAAAAACTACACAATATATATAATATTAAAAACTACCCACAAATCTATTCACTTCCCATCCACCCTTAATATTAAAAGAATTCTTAAATAAGTTAATTGCATCAGAATAATAAATTTTCAATAATAAGGACTCTTTAATTCTTTTTTTGATTTCATTTCTCTCAAAGAAGACAACCTTAGCTTCATCAAAATCAATAGAATGGCCTGTATCTTTTACATGGACATACAAAGGAGAACTAAGATATCTATTTTTAACTCTACTTTTATGAACCTTTATTCTTTCATTTAAACTCAAACTACTCTGACCTAAGTAAACCTTCTTACAAAATAAACAAAAAATAAAATATACTACACCAGGATAGTCTTTCTATCAAAAACTTCTTTTGTATTATTTAATAAATTATTCAATGTAACACCCCTTTTCCAAGCAATTTTCTTATTTCCAAACAATTTACTATTTCTACACACAATTTTATAAGAAGACAATTTAAATGGCAAAGAAATAAAATCATATTTTTCTTTAACCTTTATATCCTTACAAATATTACTATTAAATAAAATACTTTTAACAAATTTATCAGAGTATCCAACACTCAAGTAATCTTTATAAAATTGATATTTCTGAAACAAAGCTACCCCACTAAATGATTTAATTTAATATTCCTATGACAATAATTCCTTAAAGCAGCTACTTTATGAGATACACACTGATAGCTATCAGGTTTAATTATAGATCTTAATTCTTTACTTTTAACAAAATGACTGCACAATAAACAATTAGTTTCGACATTTCTAATCACCAAAAGATCTAAAAATTTTAACTTACCAAAATCTAACCCCCCTCCTTCTAACACAAATTTTATAGAAGGATCAAAACAATTAAACTCCTTTACAAATTCCTTCAATAAATGAATTTAATTGTTTTGATCCTATAAAATTTGTGTTAGAAGGAGGGGGGTTAGATTTTGGTAAGGTAAAGTTTTTAGATCTTTTGGTGATTAGAAATGTAGAAACTAATTGTTTATTGTGCAGTCATTTAGTTAAAAGTAAAGAATTAAGATCTATAATTAAACCTGATAGATATTAGTCTATATCTCATAAAGTAGCTGCTTTAAAGAATTATTGTCATAGGAATATTAAATTAAATAATTCTAGTGGGGTAGCTTTGTTTCAGAAATATCAATTTTATAAAGATTACTTGAATGTTGGATACTCTGATAAATTTGTTAAAAGTATTTTATTTAATAGTAATATTTGTAAGGATGTAAAGGTTAAACAAAAATATGATTTTATTTCTTTGCCATTTAAATTGTCTTCTTATACAATTGTGTGTAGAAATAGTAAATTGTTTGGAAATAAGAAAATTGCTTGGAAAAGGGGTGTTACATTGAATAATTTATTAAATAATACAAAAGAAGTTTTTGATAGAAAGACTATTTCTGGTGTAGTATATTTTATTTTTTGTTTATTTTGTAAGAAGGTTTACTTAGGTCAGAGTAGTTTGAGTTTAAATGAAAGAATAAAGGTTCATAAAAGTAGAGTTAAAAATAGATATCTTAGTTCTGCTTTGTATGTCCATGAAAAAGATACAGGCCATACTATTGATTTTGATGAAGCTAAGGTTGTCTTTTTTGAGAGAAATGAAATCAAAAGAAGAATTAAAGAGTCCTTATTATTGAAAATTTATTATTCTGAAGCAATTAACTTATTTAAGAGTTCTTTTAATATTAAGGGTGGATGGGAAGTGAATGGATTTGTGGGTAGTTTTTAATATTATATATATTGTGTAGTTTTTGTAGTTCTTTACACTTGAGAAGTCTGCTTGTAGCAGTGAAACCTTAGGTTGTGTTTTAATATTATTTTGATGCTGGTCTGATTTAATTTTGGATTTGGGGTAGTTTTGATTTTATATTGACTAGTTTAGCTTTATGCTTGTAATGTTTATATATATATATAAAATTAAGAGCATGCTAATTTGCTCTAAACAAGCTTTTTTTTTGATATCATAAATCAAAAAAAAGCTTGTTTAGAGCAAATTAGCATGCTCTTAATTTTACATATTTGTAAGTGCAAGCTATATATAAGTCATGTGACATTTGACTTGTTATTATATATATATATATATATATATATATATATATATATATATATATATATATATATATATAAACTCATTTTACTCTCAGATGTTTTTTAAGACTGCAATGCTCTTTATAGTTAAGCATATAGATAGGATTGCTGGATTGAATCTCCATCTGTCATTTTTGGTTTCCTGAAAATCATGTGACTCTCCAGAAATTAATTATTTAATTAATAATTATATGTTGTATTATTTCTTTCGTATAATATTAAATGTTGAATGTCTTTAAAAAAATGTAAACTTTTTAAACATTTTTCAAGTACATTGAATTGGTAATAATAACACACAGGTTAGTAAATGATGTAATACTTGACTAAGGTATTTTGTCATATGTTGCTGGCCTGACTAGGCCAAAATTGACATGGAAATTAAATTTGAACCTTTAGGTTTATGAATATTGAATTTAGTATAATGTTCTTGCTAAATATGCTTGGCAGAATAACCTAGTTTGTTAAAATATCACTTTAATTAATATTCATAATTCTAAAAATCCAGACTTGATTTCAATGCTGGTATTGTTATTGGTTATGTTAGTGGCACGTGAAGAAGGTAAAAGATTAATACTACTTGAGATTTTGTGTTGTATATTAATTTCTTCAAGAAGTATACTAACTACTCTTTGTTATTGCATTGACAAATGTATACCATATAATACTAAATTGTTAAAGCACTTGACTACTGTTACACAATGCCTTATTTACCATCCTTTCTTACAGTTTACAGTTTTGATTGCCCCAGCAATCTTCTTCAGAACTTTATATCTTCTAACCTCAACTGTTAAATCAAATTTTTAAAATTTGATTGAGTTTACAGTTTTGATTGCCCCAGCAATTTTTTTCAGAACTTTATATCTCCTAACCTCAACTGTTACAATTGATTGTAAAAGCTGAGGTTAGGAGATATAAAGTTCTGAAGAAGATTGCTGAGGCAATCAAAACTGTAAACTATAAGAAAGAGTGGTAAATAAAACATTGTGTAACAGCAGTAAAGTGGTTGGACAACCAAAACATATGAATATTACTGTTTTGTCCAGATAATTTTGGGCTGCAATTGTTAGGGTAGATAATAAATTATTTTACTTGTGTTTGATTCCATTTCTGAACTAATTACATATCAAAAGTTCAATTCATTTTATTTAAGAGTGTTTCTGAAAATTATAAATCATAAGTTAATTCATCTACAGGTTTTTTACCAGATGGAATATTCCTGCTGACTGTATTCACTTGATCTCATATAGTCAGTAACTGGATGACCAGTGATACCTGATATCATAACTTTTATACAAATTACAATCTTGTCTGTATTCTATCATTAAGAAAAATATTTATTTTATCAATATTGCAATACACATTACTATTTCTTTTCATATATTTGTTACTAAAGTAAGATAAGGCATAGATTAGACAACCTTTATATTTGTTCTTAGTACTTCTCATAGTGAATATTTGAATATCTTTTTATATGGATTATTAGCAAACATTATTATATTGTTTGTATTAGCTTGGTTTTAAAAAAACTCCCAGTAATGTTGAATCACTTTTTGTGTCATACATCTTTTCTCAGATAGACAAACAATCATATAGAATTTTACTGTAGATTGAAGTAATAGTTATTAATTCTTCTATCAATATAAATTGCTATTATTCTTTTTATACGTAAATATTAACTCTCTTTATTTTTCATATTTCCTTTGATATGTATTAGATTGATTTATATGAGAATTTGCTCGTTTTTGTAAGCTTAATTGCAATGTCTGATCTTTATAATGTTATTCAAGATATTAGTGCATACGTTTTTTTTACAACTATTATTGTGTTTGTGTTTAATAGCTGGATATAAATGGTATTGATGTAAAGCAGGATGGTTTATGTGGCGACATTAGAAAAAAAAAAAGTTGTCTTGCGTCACATTTTATATAAATATTAATGAAGCTGATAAACAAAAAAAAGTTCCAGATTCATTGTCATGTTATTTTGCTATCACAGAATGGAAAATAATTCTCACATAATAATACTTATTGTGCAGTGGCCCCTTAGATCTCACATAATAATCCTAATTATACAGTGGCCCTTTAGAAAAATCTTTTAGATTGTTGAGTAAATTGGTGAGCATTAATATAAAAAAATGTACTTATTCATGTTTTTTTAAATATTATATAAAAAAAGAGAACAGTGTAAAACTAGTGGGATATTTGACATATTTGAGAGTGTATATATGTTTTGTAAGTCACATTGTAACACATAATTGCAAAAAAATGTCATAACATTTTAACAAAGTTTATGATATTGAGATGTCACATTGATGACCTTTTCAGTCACATGTGGGCTATGGGTTGGAACCCTTATTGTAAATCATTACATGGTAGAGACTAAATCTAAAATATAATAGATTAAATAAGTTAAGCCTTAGGATGGGTTATATAAATGTTAATATCCAGATTAGTATTTATTTGTTGGTGAATTTGTTTTATATTTTGAAAAGTTAAGACTGTTAGATTAATTATATTTTAATATTCAAAGATGTGCAAGCCATTGAATTATAAAATGGCTTTTTTGAAGCCATGGAATGTTGACATATGATGCTATAATTATAATTCTGGTCTATTTAATATAGTGAATAAAGCTTTATGATGCGTTAAAATAGTTTTGTAATAGGAAATATGCCATAGAACTTTTCTGGTCAGCATAAATTCTACCATTAAAAAAAAAATCAAAAGCAGGATAATTTTTTACCCATTTAGTATGTGCATTCTATTACTTTGGGCAATAGGCATAGTTCAAAACCACCACTGGCACAACCAAGCAATAGAAGCTATCAGTTAATACCCTTCTCAACTATAAACAAAGTGTTCCAAATAATTTGTTTAATCATGTAAAAGTTACAATCTCTACCATAAAATAAAAAACGAAATTACTGAAAAGAAATAAATCAAAATTTTAGGAATATTGGTCCATCATCCAATATAAGTATTAAATGTCATTAAAAAATTTAACTTTATTTAATATTCCAAATATATCCAACTTTTAGTGATAACACACAAATTTGAATATGTACAATGTTTTGAGGGGAATTATTTCCCCCCTCTTCTTCAGGTGTTGCTGGCTGAACAATAACAGTACTAGCATGGTAATTGAGCCTGGATCCTTAGATTCTTGAATATTGAATTTTAAGGTAATGCTATAACTAACTGATACATTCTGCCAGTCAATAGACATTTCATATATTTATTTATGAGGTTCCCATGTATTCACTGATGAGGCCATCAACATCCAAAGAAGGGCAGAGAATAACACCTCTCAAAATGTTGTGCATATACTATTTTTTGTGCTATTATATACAGTTGAATGTATTTGAATATTTAAATAAAGTTAAATTTTTCTAAAGACATTCAAAAGTTATATTACATGATGGGAATAGTCCAATATATTTTTGCAATATTTATAGCTAATACTAATAATTAATTAATGACTACAAAAAAATTTGCATAATCATGACCCTCTCCCAAATCAATTATTAAACACATTAATATATATGGTACTATTTTCCAGTAGATTAGGTCTTATATTATGCATTATAATGTGTTTGTTAATCAAACTGAAAAAATATTCTGTTCCTGTTGGAATTCAGATATTTCTAAACATAGTTATATTTCCTGATTAACTGAACTTATATTTTTATTTTGATCCAAATTGTTGCCATGATCAGTTTTTTGTTTGTTTAAGATAGCACCAGAGTCTGTAGACCCCTGATTTCTGTCACATTGCATCTTGTAAATTCACAGTAAATAACTAAATAGAATATTATCAGGATTTTACTATGTCACTTTAATCTTTTAAAGAAAATTTTGCCTGATTTTTATTAATAAACAAGCATACTGACATACATTTCTTGAATAATTTTTTTAATAGTAAAATCTAATAAGCTAAAATTAAGAATGTACAATGAAAAATTGATATTAATTGTAAATATTTTATTAAAGCAAATTAAAATATTTGAACGATGATTTTTAATTACTAATAAAATGGAAAGAATGTGCACATGCCCATCCAGATAAAAATGTTAATTAACTAATTAAAACAGTTCATGTTATGATTTTTTTAAGTAAACCTTGTTTCTTGAATAATGATATGGTGAATGTTTCCTTATTGGTATTTGAAGTTTAGTTTGTAAACATTGAATTAGACACAAGTTAAGGTATGAATTATAGCTTACTGGTAAGTTCTATGGGTTTATATAGATTGTTGATTATTATAATATGCATAATTTTATTAAATGAAGGGCTCAATGGTAGTTAACTTTGGTTTCTTCTACTGACATTTATTATGTTTCTGGTCCATAATAAGTCTAGACTCAAAAGATTTTTGAAGTGACTTTTTTATGGCAGAAGATGTCACAAAATGCTCCAGTTTCCACTCCCACATGACATCCAGCCAAAAAAGTCCCTTTTCTTTTTATACTCTTGGGCAGTTTTGAGATTTCTGCACATACATTTTTATTCTTTGTTTTATTATCAGAATACAACTTGATAATCTTGTACATTCCTTTTTACTTTTTAGCTCCAAAGTTATCTTTCCATAAATTCCTTCAGATCCATATTTAATTATCATTTTAAGAACATTACTTTGATTAAAATCACCTGTATTTGTAATATTTTTATTTATTTATCTGGATCAACAATCTGAATGCATTTCTATTCCCTCCAATTTTAACTTTAATTGAATGGATAATATCAAACACAAGTGACTTTCATTGTACTTACCTAAAAAATGAATTACATAAAAAAATTAAATAGTATTTACTGAACTATTTGTATTTTTTTAACTTTTAAACATCACCCAATGCGAACACAATTGTATCATGTATATATAAATGGTACAATATAGTTTATCAAATATTAATACTTTTGTCCAAAAGAAAAAAAAAACTTTTATCTATTAATGAAATATAAGCCATGCATAATTTTCTTCTGATCAGTTGATTGAAATGCCATTTTAACACCATAGATCACATCAATTGTCCGTATTGAATTTTTTCCTTCTATTAGCTCATTAACAAGTTCTTAGAACTAAACATCATTTTACAGTCATTTTACAGTTTGCACTTTGGTGTAACCTAATCTAAAGTGTCATCAATGTTATATTTAGTCCAAGTTGATAACAGTCTAATAAATGTAATTTCTTTTAGAAGTGAAACAAAATATTGCATAAATTTTTTATATGCAAATCATTTCATTTAATGATCTTTTTTTTGATCACTTCTTGTTACCTCTTGTTACTGACCTCATTAAAAAAATTAAAAGACTGAAGTGGAGTTGGGCTGGACATATTTCTAGAAGAGATGATAATAGTAGGACAATTGAAATCTTAAACTGGATTCCACAAGATTGTAAAAAACCCAGAAAAAGACCACATGTGAGATGGATGGATGAAATAAGAAAGTGTGCAGTGGTGATGTAAAGAAGAGAAGCTATAGATCTGAAAAGATTGATTGAACTTGGAGAAACTATCATCCTGCAGTAGATTGATAAAGGTTGTTGATGATGATGAGGAATAGTTTTTTTATTTTTAGGAATGTCAAAAAAACCTGATGATTTCATAAAATTTGAATATATTGATATAAAACAAAATGACACAAGTGATGTTTTTTTTCTTCTTATTAACAAAAAAAAAATTAAAACTGTTTTAATTAAAACCTGATTTTCAGAGTTTTTTTTTTTTCATGTCTCATAGCATCGTCCAGGAAGCGAACCCATTAACCTGGGACAACTGCTTGTAAGGCAAGACAGTTGTGCTGACCTCTCAATCACCAATGCTTGACAATTTCGAAGTTTGTATAAAAAAAGTTCAAATTACAAGTGTCCCGCCAGACATTATAGAAATACACTATCATTCATTGTTAAAAATATATAGGGGATTTGAACACAGATTCAAGTTTCCTTCTGCCATCAACTCTATCTCATACAATTAATACACATTGCCATACACATGTAAAAAGACAAATGATCTCCAATATTATATATACTAATTACCAATAATTCTCAAGTACATTATATTTACCTTTAATATCAAACAATTTAATAGCTTCAGTTTTGTGCTGATGCAGCACTCATCAGTTGGTCCAGATCATCTCCTGCACATACATATAATAATTGCTCAGTCTTCACACTTAAATGGACAGGCTTCAATCTACTCCACCTTCTAAGTCTTCAGACTAGCCCATACCATTGACAATCTGATGATGGAGTGCTTAAATCCTTTGTTAATGCTAATATTATTGTCATGCCCACATTGATCTTAAGTCATTCTGACCTCTCATATATAGGGCCTCATCCATTTAAATAGGGATAGGCATGATACAGGCTGAATCCGTAATATTTTAAATATAATTATATTTTATATACCTGGAATCTAGATATAATATAGGGATTTGAACATGGACTTTCAAGTTCCTTCAGCCTTTCACTCTCTCATACAACCAATACAAATGACCATACATTTATGAAATAGATAAATAGTCTCCAATATGCATATTTTATGCTGAACCAGTACTTATCAGTTGGTCCAGATCATCATCTCCCAAACACATATATAATCAGTGCTGGGTTTATATTAAGATAGCAAATCATGTCCGTTTAAATGTAAAAATTTGCTATTTTAATATAAAGCAAGCACTGATTATATATGTGTGTGGGAGATGATGATCTGGACCAACTGATGAGTATTGGTTCAGCACAAAATACGAATAGGAGATCATTTATCTTTTTCATAAATGTGTGGTCATGTGTATCGTTTGAATGAGATAGTATGGATGGCTGAAGAGAGGGTGAAAGTCTGTGTTTAAATCCTCTTTATTACAGCTACACTCCAGATATATAAAATATACCTGTATTTAAAATCTAAAATTTTAATAAACCAATAAATGTTATCAGTTTTAAATATTAAAAATGTATTGATTTTCTTTTTACCTTGTTTAAGAAGAAAAAAAACGAATTAAGGTTAAGTGAATATATTGAAAATTTAAATTAATCATAATGTCTAAAAATTATCATTTAAAAAATCATTTTATGTACAACATATGCACAACTATGCATATGTATATTGAAACAGTAAGATTCGTATTCGAATCTTAAGTTTCACCTTTTTCTGTCGTCTCTCACTGACCGGTCTATCCCGCCCAAATTTAAACTTTTTGGTATCGAATTGTGTGTGTAACAATATTAAAAATGTATAAATATATGTAGAATTCAGCATAAACACGCACACATTTCGATCTCAAATTAAAGGCAATAAATGGGGATAAAATAATATAATTTAGATTTCTTTTAGTTATATAATTTTGTATAATTTTAATCATTTATTTTGGATTATAAAGTTCGTATTTATTGCTTTGTTTAAATTTTGTTTAATAATAATTCTAAAAAAATCTGATGTAATATTTAATTAAAAGTTAAAATAATCTTATGTTTCCTTTTTGTCTTTGAAAGTTAAAAGCATCAGTCAGTGATAGATAATGGATTAATTAAAGAAAAATTCCCCAAAATGTAATTAGTAAATGTAAAATGTAAACAATAGAATGGCAGCTTTCTATAATTAAAACCAACAAAATGCATTGATTATCCTCAGGGCAGATTAAGTAGAACCTAAAAATATCTTAACAAAAATGTGAAAGATCAAGATAAAAAAGGAGGCCATCTTAGACTTGGGGGAGACATTCACTTAAACTTTAGCTTTGCTCTCGATCACTGAGAGTCTCCAAAAATATAAAAATAATTTGTTCCTGCCAAGCTATGACCGAGTAAAGCACCTAGATTATTCTCCATCGGGAGATGGCCTATTGGATGCCGAACTTTCCATTGCCCATCATAAATTCACCAGAAAGATCTGCTGCCTGAAATAAATGAAAAAGCTGCTGCTGCTGTGAAATTAAATGAAATATCTAAATACAAGAAAGAATTGCCACTTGTGAACCTTTTGCTGCTAAACTAATGGAATCAGAAAACTTTTTATAAAACAGATACCTGTCTGTGTTCAAACTCTAGAGTATTCTAATAATATGCTATAGCTCTTCTTCATACTACTTATCTAAATTATAAAATGTAAAAACTATCATATGTATAACTAAAACTGAATAATTAACATAATGCGTAAATTTCTCTACTAATCTAGCTTACCTCATTCTATCTTGGGTGCGTATTTTTAAAATCTACATTTTATCTATATGTATTATTTAATTATTGCATGCTCACAATTGTCTCTATTTTCAAAGTTTAAATCTATGATCGTTTGAAACAGTGAATGCATGTCACATTTTCATTAATATGTACTTCGTCGGGCCAAGGCAGAGACCAGCCCAACATTCTTATAAACCATAACTAACTTAACTTTCATCTAAATCGACACGCATTCAGTGCATCACTAATTGTAATGCAGGGTCTACTACTTTGCAAATGGCTGACGTATTAGTTATAATAATTCCCAATTTATATAGGTTTTGTATTTATTAAATCATCATGAATAATTCCAGAAAATTACATTTCTTTGAGAGTTGCCAACGTTCTTTAGTAAATGTTGGTAATGTAGGGCCGAGTTAGAAATCTATTTAAATCTCATCATAATCATTTATACATTATACCAGTGTTATGGTTTAGAGATGCGATGACCCATTCCACCGTGAATTTTCCGGATTCTTCAGGGTTGAAATTAACCCCAGTCGTCCTACACAAGCGGGCATAATGGGTGCTCCCGTAGGACTTGACAACGTCATGCAGCCAGCCGGAAAAACTGCGACACGGACCGCTTGTGCCTGGTTATGCTTATGTGACACATTACTTCGTTGGGTTGAGGCAGAGACCAGCCTGACATTCTTATAAACCCATTCACGGCATTGCAGTTTCAATATACTGCCATTCCATATCGCCTTTCTAAAGCGTACCACGTGTTCCTTTACTTAATTTTATTATTCTATATATCACTCCGCCTCTGCATTATCTTCATAATTCACTCTCAAATAAATGTTTACCCTTAGTCATAAAATAAATAGTTTAATTAAATAAATATATGTCCACCACCACTCTTAAATCTTACTTTAGACTCTTGCATTGCAAAGGTATAAATTCCCCAAGGCATGCATTAGAAATACTTACTCGAGAATTTTAGGTAGCTAGATTATGCCTTCAAATAAGTGAATTCCTTTTTTTAAACATTACAGTATCGGAAATACCGCTACTGAAGTCCTCAATATAAAATAATGTCTAAATAAATAAATGTATTCTTTAAAATATAATCATGTCGTAAATCCCGCTACTGAAGCTTTAAATCCACAAAATATTATTAGTAAATGATTGTTTTATTAAAATGTATTAATAAATAATTTTAAATTATACGTCTGCAGTTACGTTTCATTTATTCGATACCCATTCTATATAATATTTCTTTGATTATGTAAATATGAATGTTTAATTAATATTAGTTTGATTATTGGCTAACTCAAGAATAAAATCATGAGTCTCTTGCATATCCCTGACCACCGTGCCTAAGGAAATATTTACTAATGTCGCATAAGATGCGTTGTTTCGTGGATTGTATTGTGGAACCGATAAACTATGTTCGAACTCAGTACCACGGGTGGCTTCGCTACTCGATGGTGCTGCTGTTCTGTATGGTGGTCGAATTCTGCATTATGTTTACAAGTCACACGTTTTCTGACTGTTACAATATATATGTGGGATATATGAATATGTGTGTGGATGGGTGCATACTCATATGAGTATTTAGCTATTTAATTATTAGCATTCTGACTAATTCGATTGAATACCACCTGTGCTCATACATAACGTATGATGATAAATAAATGTTGAGTAAGTTTAGATGTGTAAATGGTTAATAAAATGATCAGATATTAAAAGTGATTATAAATTCAAGTGCTGAATATGTTTTTAGTGATAAAATGTAGAATGTTTTGAACTGAGCAAGTATTAAACCTGTTTTACCAATGCTTTGGATATATTTAGATGGTCGATTATTAAGAAGTTTAACTGATAATTTTTTTTTAAATGGTGAAGCATTACATGTGTTTAGATTATCAACTGTTAATTATGTATAAGTGGTTAAGATTTAATATGTTTAAGTGGTCAAACATTTCAAAATCATTCCTAATAAATCAATAATAATGTGATAAGTAGGAAATAGCTTGCATTAAAAATCACTATAAGACTCTCTCAAACAGTTTATCTTTGCTGCTCTTTAGTCAAGGTACAACCATATTTCTTTAAAAAAAGAAGTTTATCTGCAAATAATATCATGTTTGCACAAAAGTAAAACCTAACCATAATTCTTAGAATATAAACCCTAACCCTAGTATAAGTCCTAGTTAAGATCATCAGCCACTTAGATGGTCAATGGACATATTGAATTATAAAGTAATAAATAAATAAATGTAATGTAAATTATTTAGTTCTTTTGTATTTTCCCAACAATTTTCAGTAAATGTAATTCTATCTGTATAGACAAACAATTTATCTACCACAAATCAGTATATTAAAATAGAGGCAAAAACTCCCCATACAGTAATGCCATTCAGTGCATGCCAAAGTAATCAATGGATGCAAGAAGGTTTGTGCATAAAATATTTATCTAGTGCCCACCCATATAATATCCATATGAATATATAAGCAAATGATCTTTGGTTGAAAATATTATTGTGTTTTTAATTTTGGATTCATAGCTTTCTGGCTAAATGAGTAAATGGTGGATTCTAGAGGGTTGCATTAGAACCTAAGATCTAGTTGCAGTGCTCTCAGATCCATGGCTCCTCACTGATGAAAGCTATGAACTAGAAAGTAGTCTGGAGATATTAGATGAGTAATCACTATATAGGTATTTTATGCACAAATCTTCTTGCATCCATTGATTACTCTGCTTGCACTGAGTGGACTGCTGTATGGCAAGTTTTTGCCTCTGTTTTAACAGCTTGAGCAAGCATAAGAAAAGGTGTTCGTGTCAAATCAGTATATTAGCAGTTTATAAATTTTATTTATATATTTTTAGATTTTTATTTTATTTAATACTTAGATTTACAAGGCTTGGTGTACTTTCAGAGTTTGATCATGGTAACTTTTAAATGTTCCAAATAAAAGTAAAATTAGTTTGATTTCTTAAACAGTCGTTTTTCCTTCTAAAAAATTTAATTTAAAAAAATACGGAAGTGATTTTAATAAACATGTAGCTTAAGTTAAATAATCACTATTTCTCCTAAAGAAAAGTTTTTAAAAAGAAAACTCCAAGCAGGACTATGATGAGTAATTTGAAAAGTGTTTGATCTTGGACAGATGTACTGTAATTGTGTCATATGTGATCATCGTAATTCAATTCACCACCATGTATTATAATGGATGTACTTAATGTGCAATGCAGAAACATTTTCTGAATGCTTGCATTTGCATTTTTTTGTGGCAAGACTTCAATTAACTCTTGATTTAATGTAAATTTAAATGCAATAATATTATGTTCACCAAATAAGATGAACATAAAAAGAAAGCTGTTCTGCCAATTACAAGAAAGGAAATATGGGAGATTTCTGGAATAAAAATCTACCGCTTTCTATAAAAAGAAAAAGTAGTGAACAAATATAGAATTTTGTACATGAAAAAAGTGACACATCCCCTGAAATAAGCCCTAGAGTGTCTTTTGGAGCAAAAAATAATATGACCGGTTCTTATTTTCTGGAAAACATGGTACTTTTTTTTCATTTACTTCATTGCATAAATATATTGTTATGTGTGCCTCTTACATCCCTCCAATACCAATTACACCTTGTGGCCTAATCTAAATTTAAGGTCCATGATATTAAGGTTATTTATTAATCACTAGATTAATAAAAATTAAAGCCCTATAACTAACCATTAATTGCGAAACAGATTTAAACCACTAATTATTTATACTATAACTACATATTTCTATTAAATTATAAAACACATACATGACAACTAACCTTTAGTAATTACTATTCTGTGACATGTGATATAACTCAAACACACTATAATAATGCATGGTGAATATGATCGGATAAAATAAAAATAAAAAAATTTCAAATATATTTTTATTGTTATTAAGATATTAGATATAATATTATTCATTAGTAATGATGTCAACAATGGATTTAAATGATAATTCCCAACAATAAGCTTCTTCTCGAAGAAGAGAGAAAATTTCTCATCTGCTGAATAACCTAGAAAAATGTAAGTAGAGAATTTGAATTTACAATTTGAATAAAAACATCAGCCACCTTTGAGTTGAAATAATGTTGACAACTAATATCTGAAGTTCTGAGAAAGTCAGAACAAGTATATAGAATTAAAGATAGCAAACTGAGGCATTCGAAAGTGAAATCATTGTAAGTAAAATCAGATCATTAGAATTTCCAAAGTGTCTGTAATTCTAAGTTATTGATTAAAGTATTTAGATCTGAGGATATCTCATAATACAAGAAATATCACTATTAATTCATTAAATATATATATAAATAATGATACAGATAAATATGTATTACTAAGTGCAAAAGTGACATTGGGAAAAAAGTCTTCACTCATGCAGCTATAACTGTCAGAACCAGGATGGAAATGATCTACCACTCTACATCCATCCAATGAAACATCGATTCTTAATGAATGAATCCAATAACTCTCCACTTCAAAGCAGAAATTACAAAAATATCACATGTAAGTGATTTAATGTATGTTCTAGAACACTCACAATTTATCATCTGTATCTGAAATGGATTAACGACAATTACCAGAATGATTTACTAAAACATTTTTCCTTATGAACTTCTAAAATAAATTTAGGTTGACTTCATTACTTTTATTTATTTGTATATTTGATATAAATGTTTTTGTTCATAACTTTACATTAATATGGATATAAAGAGAAGAATACAAGTATCAGTATATAACAATAAAAATATTGTTGCCTTTAGTTTAAGTAAAATAAAATATAGTTTACAATGAGCATGTGGTTTGAGGAAGGATAGTTCCAAAATTAAGAGAGATGTGGGAAAGTTAAGAAGACCTAAAGGTCTTGTGAGAGGTAATAAGTCTTAATCCAGCTGCTAAAGAAGACAGTATGAGAATTGTTAAAAAAGAAACAAATGTTAGATTTAAGATGTTGAAGTTTTAACCAAGCTATTAGAATACACTAACTACAATGAAAATCATGTGCTAAATTCAGCCAAAAGCTAATGTCATCTACTTCCATGTAACTTGCTTCCCTTAACAAAATGTAAATAAGTTACTCCCATAGTAATCTGCAACCAACCTTGTCTTCAAATAAGAGCAGAAATCTCTGTATGTGTTAGTTTCACCTGGGAATTTTAGTAAAAAGGAAAATGTTGCTTTTGTTAGCTGGCACAATTAAAAAAACCAAATTGTTCATGTATAAGCATAGAAGTCTTCAAGAAGCAAATATATGGCAAAACTGGAAAGTATAGCTACAAAGAAAAATGCCACAGAAGAATAAAACCATGGATAAAGGTATTGTAAATATACTGTGAATTAAAACATAAATATAAAAAATTAAAGTTTTTATTATTGTTAATTTCTAATTTTTTAAATCATGGATTTAGAGAACTATTAGAAATATATGCATAAGTATGCAGTTAAAGATATGTAGTGTTTTGTGACGGTTTGTGACGATGGTATTTTAATTGTGTTTAGGTGTTAGATTATTTGGATTAAAAAAAATATGAAGGAAATATTCAAAGAAGTTGCTCAGATGATAATAGCAAATAATTCCTTAATTCAACTAAACTTCTATCCCTTAAAAAAAAGTAGAGAAATCCAAGAAACCTCATAGATAAGTATATGAAATTTCTACTGTCTGTTACATTTAGCAGAATGGCTAATTGGTTAGAACATTACCTTAAAATTCAATATCTAAGAATCTCAAGATTAGTTTGATTCCCATGTTAGTACTATTACAGATCATTCCAGTTGCACTTAAAGAAGAAAAAATAATACAACTCAAAACTTAGTGTATATATGAACCAAGGGGTGGGAAACTACAGCTTGCAACCTAAATGTAGTTCTTTAGCCCAATCTTGTGGCTTTTTATATCATGATAAACATAAACACATTTTTATTTTTTCAGGTAATTTTTAAATAAATATTTTGATGATTCTAGGAAAGAAAAAATGATCATTACAAAATTGATTCTAAAACTCATTCTTATTATAGAATTGTATACTAGAAATTTGTGAATATATCAAACTGTCCAAGTAACTTTTTTATATTTGTTTATTAATACTCAAAAGAATTTTCATTTTCCCTAGGATGTATACAGATTCTATTATATTCTTTTATTAAAATAAATATTCACATATATCCACAACCATTCAGAATATTTTTCAAGAACATATTTTTGATTTCTGTCTGGGATAGTGTGGGGGTGGAGAGATACCTTATTCTTTGTGGTTCTTTAATGAGGGAAGGGAAGGAAAATTTAAACAAAATGACTTTTCATGTTAAAAAGTTTGTCAGCTCTTGTATTACCTTGTATGCTATTATTAACACTTGAATGTAATTGGAAAATTTCAATGAAGTTTAAAATTTTTTTAAAGACATTCAATGGTAAATGATTGAAATAGTCCAAGATACAAACACAGTTAATGATAAACATTTGCATTTTTAAATGATAATTTACTATAGTTGTTATTAATAAGAATTTGACTGTGAGTATGTAGATGTAGCTTAAAAAATAAAATATATAAGCTTGTAATAAAATTGACACCAATTTTAAAACGTATCTGTCAAAATTAATAATTTATAAATAAATATAAAATTCATAATATTTGCCTGAAGATTTGTGGTGATGGTATATTAAATGTTATAATATATTGGAAGAGAATAAAAGTCTAAAGAGTGTAAAACAATATTTTGGTATTGGTAGGAAATTTATATCTGCAATAAAAAAAAAAGATGGCATTATTACTAAAAAGAGAGATGACATCATAAAATGTGTAGAAAACTTCTATCAATAATTATATAGTAATAAAGAACAAGTGCCTACTATACATATTATATCTTCCGAATTGCCCAGAATTTTGAATGAGGAAGTGAGACATGCAATTAAATTTATGAAGAAAGGAAAGGCTCCAGGTAATGATGGAATTGTAATTGATATATTAAAAGAAGCAGGTGAAGAAATAGAAATTTTTTTAGCAAAGTTATATACCAAATGTCTAAATGATAAAGATGTACCAGATGATTGGAAACATGCTGTATTAATATTAATATTTAAAAAAGGTGATAAAGAAGACATTAGAAATTACAGACCTATCAGTCTTTTATCAGTTTTATACAAAATTTTTACTAAGATAATTACAACTCATCTACAGAAAACACTGGATTTTCACCAACTAAGAGAACAAGCTGGATTTAAAAGTGGGTTTAGTGCAGTAGATCATATCCAGGTATTGAGAGAAATTATAGAAAGGACAAATGAATATGAGTCGCCATTATGCTTAGGATTTGTAGACTATGAAAAGGCATTTGATTCTATAAACATTTCTTCAGTGATTAAAGCATTGCATCTTCAAGGTGTAGATCCAGGATATTGTCATATTTTGAAGAATATTTATAAAAATGCATCAGCAACAATTAGATTACATAATAACAATAGTCATTCAAATATCAGCCTTTTAAGCTAATTGTGCATATGCTTTGCGAGTGTTAATAATAAATGAATACTTTCTCACCAATACAAGATATATTATTTATGCAGGGATAAAAGGAATCCTCTTATTCCTATGACTCAAATGCTTATATACGAGCAAATCTGAAGTAGTGGCAAGTAAAGTGTGAGGATGGAACTGTCACTTTAAATTACTATATACGATGTCTGAATGGATGATGTGGGTGAAATTGTCTAGAATTTACTAAACATCATTCCAACTGAAACTTAATCATATGTAAATAAGCATTTATTTTAGTAGGAAAATCAACATTGAAAAGGGTGTAAGACAGGGTGACTCCATATCTCCAAAACGTTTTACAGCAGTGCTGCAAGAAGTATTTTGTGGATTAAAATGGGAAGCTAAAGAAGTGAAAGTAAATGGAGATTATTTATGTCATTTAGATTTTGCAGATGATGTAGTTGTTTTTGCAACTAATGCTTTAGAGCTACAGGAAATGTTGCAAGAGTTATCAGATCAAAGTAGAAAAGTAGGACTAAAGATAAATGTTAAAAAGACTAAAGTAATGTTTAATAGATTTTCTCAAAATATGAAAATAAAGATTGATTATGATGAGTTAGAACAAGTTAACAGTTACAAATACCTTAGTCAGATGATTAATACAGATGGAAATATAATGGATGAAATTAATCATAGAATTAAACTTGGTTGGAGTGCTTTTGGTAGAAATGACTTGATACTAAAAGGAAATATCCCTATGTGTTTGAAAAGGAAAGTTTTTAATAAATGTGTTTTGCCAGTTCTTACTTATGGATCTGAGACTTGGACACTTAATAGAAGAGCAATACAGAGATTTCAGACCACTCAAAGAAGTATGGAGAAATGCATGTTGGGAATAACAAGAAGGGATCAAAAATGCAATGTATGGATAAGATAACAAACAGGTGTTACTGACCTCATTGAAAAAATTAGAAGACTGAAGTGGAGTTGGGTTGGACATATTGTTAGAAGAGATGATAACAGATGGACAATTGAAATTTTAAACTGGATTCCAAGAGATTGTAAAAGACCCAGAAAGAGATCACATGTGAGATGGGTGGATGAAATAAGAAAGTGTGCAGGGGTGATGTGGAGAAGAGAAGCTAAAGATAGAAAAAGATGGATTGAACTTGGAGAGACCTTCATCCTGCAGTGGATTGATAATGGTTGTTGATGATGATGAATATATTGAACTATTTCCATCATCTGTCAATAAATATTGAATGTATAGAAAATGTTTAAACTTTATTTAAACTTTTCAAATACAAACAATTTGTTAGTAATAACACAAAAATAGACACCACATGTTAGTAATTATATGTTCCAATTAGTATTATTCTCCACACTTCTTCAGGTATTGCTGGTCTGATGAGTGACAGTATGAGCATAGGAATCAAATTTACATTGTTGGATTCTCAGATATCAAATTTTAAGGTAACATTCTAACCAATTGAACTATTCTGTCTGTCAACAGTCAGCAAAAATTTCATATCTATGAGAGTTAATTCAAATCCTTCTAATCCCTTAAATTTTTGCATTAATACTTTTTTTCTATGAGCAAAATTTATTAGTGGCTTCCAGATATTATCTATTGCCACACTTAGTTAACTTATAAGATTATTTGCTATAGTCATATGAACAGCTTTTTTTAATTTTCTTCTTTGCACCATTTCCTTTCTATCCAATATTTTTGTATTTTCCCAATTAAACATATGGTCATTAGTACATATGTGATCTGCTATTGTAAACACATCTGTGTTTTTTCTTTTAACCATTAGTTTGCATTCTTTAAAATTGCTGTTCAGCAGAGAAACAGGTCTCACTAATATATTTCCTTCCCACTCACATAGTATTTCATAGATGCAATTTTTGTTATTCAGCATTTCCAGTTTTGGTTTAGTAGAAGTAAGAATTTCTTGAAGTGTGTATGGCTTTGAAAAGCTGTTCTAATGTTATATTGTCTGCACTTTTTTGTTAATTTGTTGCCATTCCTGGTATGTATGGATATACTATTGAACCAATAATTGCTTTTTTTTTTGGTGTCTCTTTTCATTGTCTGTTAAAGGTTTCATTGGTGGTTTCCGATGGATAACCATTCTTCCAAGAATTTATTCTATGTAAATCTTTTCCTTTTCCAAATCACTGGTTTCTGAACAAATTTGTTCTGCTCTCATAGTGAAAATATAATTACATGTTTTGTTTTGAAAATAGTCCAACATACTACCACATAAAATTAAGAACTTTCTATGTTTTAGTTGTATTTAATATTTTATGAGAATGTTTTTATTTTTTCAGTTTTATTGTTTTTCATAGCAAATTAATTTAATCTTGCGGAAATATATAATATTTTATTTCTGCATTACATAAACTAAAGTATTTTCAAAAATTACCCATTAAACAATACAACAGTAAACGTTACAGTCCGGGGATTGTTTTAAATATTTGTGTGTGTGGGAGCTTGCATTATGTAAAATGGATATACGCATGAAATCTTATTATTATGCAAGTATTTTATAAAAAGTTGTTGAATTAATCAATTATGACAAATAAAATTAGTTCAGCAAAATACCGGCATTGACTCATGTATAAAATTATTATCTAAAATAAATATTTGTTAAAATAATACAAGCTACAAGCTGCTTAAATTACCTCTAAAGTTTTTCATTTTAAAATTGAATTTTAATTCCTGACATTTAATTTCCTCAATATATAGAATTTTAAATCACTTCTAAGGAATTATTTTACAAGATTTACTTTTCATTATTAAAATAAAAGATTATCTAAAACTATTAATAAACAAAAGTAGGATTCCCATTTCACCAGAAGCAGGAATATTTCTCACGAAGTAACAAAGTTGATTGAAACTAGAAAACAAAACAAAAATATTTTATCCTCTCTTTAAATAATATTTCCCATAATTCTACTTTATTAATTTTATAAAAGAAAAATATTTGCTATCATAATTTTTTTTAACATTATTTCAGATTAATAATTGTTCTATATGACCATATAAAAACATCTTTTCATTAGTTGAAGCCACATATCTACAATATTGCCATATTGTATATAAAAATCAGCATTATTCTCCAAGAAAACTCAACAATTTTGTATTCCTTAAAACTGTCAAGAATTTTTAAACCTCCTCAAGCACTGAAACTAAATCTAAATGCCACTTTATCATTCATACTTTTTCTGCATTCCAAACACCAGCCACATGTTCCAAACGTTTTATTTTGAAATTTCTTAAAATTTATAAATTCTAATAATATATGCATTATTATTATAATATCAAACTTGTTCCATATCCCAAGCCTTCACACTGTTTCAGTTACATGAATGTCTTTAGACAATTTGCTATAGTTTCAAAGCAATGTGCTACCCCAATATCTTTTTAAATTCATTCTAAGATTTTGATATGTCATTTTATAGCCATTTAAAGTTTTTGTTGTTTATTTATTTTTTTACTTTTTCATTACATTTCATATTTCTTTTACTTTTATTACATTTAAATGTTTTCATTCCTCTTTTTATAGAAATACATTGAAAAAAAAATTAATCTAAATTTTGCATATTATAATAATTTCCACACTTTCATAATTTATCATACTTTTAAGTAATTCAGTTAAGATTTTTTTAATAAGTTTCAAAATCTTTTGAACACTATTGAGTAAAAATTACACTTGAAAGATATCAATAATCAAAATCAAATGTTACTTATTTTGAATGGAAAGCTATTAAACTCTCAATCAAGACAAATCTACAGTCATGCTTTTTGCTAATGAAAATGACACTATAATTGTAAAAGATAATACTGATTATGACAAACAAATAGAATGGCTCTTAGGACAGACCAATATAATTAAAGGGAAAAACATCTTATGCCAGCTAGATGAAGCTAAAACTATTGCCCAGAAAATATTGCAATATTTTCATGATTAAGAAAGAAGTAAATAAACAACATATTTCATCAAAATTCTGCATCTTTAGGGCTTATTGTTATATTTCACCTTGCCATCAAATAATGAATTAATCCAGATTCCATCTCATGTTGATTGAATGGAGCATTCATCATCCCTGATACAATGAATATGCAAAAAAATAATGTCTAATGGCAAGAATGAGCCAATAAATGAAAATGATTACTAAATCCTATTGTTGCCATGATGTATGAGGATGGCCATAAACAGCCAATCCATTTGCAATTAAAGAGATAACAACTGACTGTCAAAGCTAAATGTAGTTTATACATCCACTATATGGCTGAGCAGTAAGGCAAGGTCATGTTAGAATTAGAAAATGGTAGACATAAACCATATACAAGACAAGCTGTCACAAATTAGCTGGAAGTGACATCTTATTTATACAAGAGGCAAGCTATCACAGTACATCTGAAAGTAATTAATAAACTTATAAGGGCATAGAAGTCCATTCTTTCTATAGTTTTGTGGTGATTAGATATATACTTTACTAATAGCATAGGCAATGGTATAACAATTTTATATATTGTAAATATGCATATTTAAATTTGTTTTAATAAATAAATATTAAATATATAACTACTGGTTTGCATTTATAATAAATATTTCAGCACATACAATACCTACCTAAAATGCAAATGAATTAAGTTTAATTAAGATCTATTCTCAATTCTACAAATTCATCAGTATAGAAATTTGTCAAGATTTTTAGACAGATTTTGGTTTTTAATATAAAGACAAAGTTGTTTGTCAAGGATTAAAAATAGAAAGGTCTGAAGTTGTGGTGCTTAGATTTGAAACATTTATTTACAAATTTATCCTATGATGAAATATTGTCGTTTGTAAAAAAAAAAGAGATTAAATGAAGATGATAATAACAAGAACAACTCTTTCTACTGATAGTATAATAATATTTTGTAACATTCTGCAAAACAACAAAATAATTTCATTATAACACAAAATTCTTTCACTATGATTCACAACTAAATCACAGCCCTGAATTATACTTTAATTGTAGAGTTAATTGGTGAAAAAATGTTACACACATTCTGTACTCAGATCAGTAACACATCTTCAGTTAAATTTATAATATAATTAGATAAAAAACAAAAACTAGTCAAGCATTGGTGGTTGAGAGGTCAGTGACAGTAGCATTACAAGCAGTTGTCCCGGGTTAGCGGGTTTGCTTCCCGTCTGATGCTTTGACATATGAGGGAAAAAAACTAGCATTCTTTGATGTTTTGTCACAAGGCTAATTCGTAACAAAATGAAAACTACCATGTTTAAAAAATCCATACACACAGAGAATAAAAAAACTTAGCAAACAACTTTGGTCAAGACAGAAGCACTAAAAGTTGAGTTATATATATAGTGGAATAGAGCAAAATAATTTGTTAAATCAGTCCAATGTTTTGGGGAAAAAAGTTACTCTATAAAATATACCTTAAAAAGAATAATTATCTAGTAATTATCAGTAAAAAAGTATTAAATAAACAAGAAGAAACCTCAAAAGAAAGACAAAAGATTGTTACTATATCATATCCATATATACTATGTAAGGGTCAGAAAACGTGTGACTCGTAAACATAGTGCAGAATTCGACCACCATACAGAACAGCAGCACCGTCGAGTAGCGAAGCCACCCGTGGTACTGAGTTCGAACATAGTTTATCGGTTCCACAATACAATCCATGAAACAACGCATCTGATGTGACATTAGTAAATATTTCCTTAGGCACGGTGGTCAGGGAGATGCAAGAGATTCATGATTTTATTCTCGAGTTAGCCAATAATCAAACTAATATTAATTAAACATTCATATTTACATAATCGAGGAAATATTAGATAGAATGGGTCATCGAATAAATGAAACATAATTGCAGACGTATAGTTTAAAATTATTTATTAATACATTTTAATAAAACATTTATTAATAATATTTAGGGATTCAAAGCTTCAGTAGCGGAATTTGCGACATGATTATATTTTAAAGAATACATTTATTTATTTAGACATTATTTTATATTGAGGATTTCAGTAGCGGTATTTCCGATACTGAAATGTTTACAAAAGGAATACATTTATTTGAAGGCATAATCTAGCTACCTAAAATTCTCAAGTAAGTATTTCTAATGCATGCCTTGGGGAATTTATACCTTTGCAATGCAAGAGTCTAAAGTATGGGTTATAAGAGTAATGGCTGACATATATTTATTTAATTAAAATATTTATTTATAACTAAGGGCAAACATTTATTTGAGAGTGAATTATGCAGATAATGCAGAGGCGGAGTGATATGTTTAGAATAATAAAACTAAGTAAAGGAACACATGGTACGCTTTAGAAAGGCGATATGGAATGGCAGTATATCGAAACTGCAAAGCCGCGAATGGGTTTATAAGAATGTCGGACTGGTCTCTGCCGCAGCCCGATGAAGTAAGGTGTCACATAAGCATAACCAGGGACAAGTAGTATGTCACGCAATTTGCCGGCTGGCTGCATGACATTGTCAAATCCTACGGGAGCACCCATTAAGCCCGCTTGTGTAGGACGACTGGGTTAATTTCAACCCTGAAGAATCCGGAAATTTCACGGCGGAATGGGTCATCGCGTCTCTAAAACATAACACATGTATACTGTATAAACGGTTATGATGAGATTTAAATAGATTTCTGACTTGGCCCTACATTACCATCAAGAACTCTGGCGACTCTCAAAGAAATGGGATTTTCTAGAATTATTCATTAAATTTAATAAATACAAAATATATATAAACTGGGAGTTATTACAACTAATATGCCAGCCATTTGCGAAGTAGTAGACCCAGCATTACAATAAATGATGCACTGAATGCGTGTCGATTTATATGAAAGTTAAGTTATTAAAGAAAGTAAATATTAATGAAAATTTGACACGCATTCATTGTTTTAAGCGATCATAGATTTGATCTTTGAAAATTGAAATAATTATGAGCATGCAATAATTAAATAATAACTATAGATAGAAATGTAGATTATAGAAATACGCACCCAAGAAAGACAGAGTGAGGTAAGCTAGATTATTAGAGAAATTTACATATTAAATTAATTATTCAATTTAGTTATACAAATGGTAGTTTTTACATTTTACAATTTAGATAAGTATTATGAAGAAGAGCTATAGCATATTATTAGAGTACTCTAGAGTTTGAACACATACAGGTACCTGTTTTATAAGAAGTTTTCTGATTCCATTAATTTAGCAACAAAAAGTTCACGAGTGGCAAGTCTTTCTTGTATTTAGATATTCATTTAATTTCATGGCAGCAGCAGCTTTCTCATTCATTTCAGGCAGCAGATCTTCATGGTGAATTTATGATGGGCAATGAAAGTTCAGCATCCGATAGGCCATCTCCCGATGGAGAATAATCTAGGTGCTTTACTCGGTCATACCTTGGCAGGAACAAATTATTTTTATTATTTTTTGGAGACTCTCAGTGATCGAGAGCAAAGCTAAAGTTTAAGTCAATGTCTCCAGCCAGTCTAATATGGCCTCTTTTTTTATCTTGATCTTTCACATTTTTGTTAAGATATTTTTAGGTTCTATTTAATCTGCCCTGAGGATAATCAATGCATTTTGTTGGTTTTTAATTAAAGAAAGCTGCCGTTCTATTGCTTACATTTTACATTTACTAATTATATTTTGGGGAATTTTTCTTTAATTAATCTATTATCTATCACTGACCGATGCTTTTAAATTTCAAAAACAAAAAGGGAACATAAGATTATTTTAACTTTTAATTAAATATTACATCAGATATTTTTAGAATTATTATTAAAAGAAAATTTAAACAAAGCCATAAATACAAACTTTATAATCCAAAATAAATGATTAAAATTATACAAAATTATATAACTAAAAAAAATCTAAATTATATTATTTTATCCCTATTTATTGCGTTTAATTTGAGATCAAAATGTGTGCGTGTTTATGCTGAATTCTACATATATTTATACATTTCTAAGATTGCTACACACACAACTCGATACCAAAAAGTTTAAATTTGGGCAGGATAGACCGGTCAGTGAGAGACGACAGAAAAAGGTGAAACTTAAGATTCGAATACGAATCTTACTGTTTCAATTAGAGTTAGACAATAAATTTTAAAAAAAATTAGGAAACAATATATGAGTAAAATATCATAAGATTCTATCATATGACTTCAGTTAGCTCAATGCTGCTTCAGCAGATAATTTATTTATTTCACCACAACTAAGTCACTAAATATATGCTTTAATAATTGACTGTTGATCAATTACTAAAGTTTACAGTAAGAGACATAGCTGTGGTAAAAGTCAAAAAATATGCTGCTAAATATAATATCAGAAGATATTTTCAATACTATAGCATCTTGTGAGATATCCTAATCTCATCAAAACCTATGTTGGAAATGCTGAAAAATAAATCTGCATATATAATTTGTTATGTGGATGTGGACGCACATATATTTATGAAACAAGAGAACTCATTAAAAATGGTTAAGTACCCAAAGTAATAATCAGAGAGAAAAAAACTGAAGTAATAGATCATAATTATTAGGAAGGGAGAAAGAAGTAAATAGATGGGAATTTTAAATAGCTTCTCATATAAAAGACAACCTAATGTGACAATGTATGTTTGAAAATCACCCATTAATATCATTATCCTTAAACAATAAAGTAAGATCCTCATAGATGAAATGTAGAAAACTTTTATCAACTATTGCCTTTGATAAAATAGCTTAGTTATTTAGAATATTACTTTAAATTTAGTTATCATAAATGTAAAGGATTCTTGTTTGTTTCCTGTGCCAGTACTGTCACTAGTCTGAGAAAGAGAAAATAATGCAACTTAAATATTGTGAATACATATTCATCTTTCTTTTATTACTTACAGTCAAAAGTATATGAAAAATTATAAACAGGTTTGAATTTTTCTACAATCATATATCAATTAAACTAAATAATGGAAATAATTCAACATATACATATAATAGAATATCTCCAGTGCTTTAATATATAATATTCCAGTTTATGACTTATACTATTTTTTAACCCAGAAACATGATGATCAAAACCCAGCAACCATCAATTTATCTCAGTTGTGCCATTTAATAGCTTAAACATTTATTCTTTATTATATTTCATTCGTGAAAGTAAATTTCTAGACTCTTTTATAGTTTAATTATCATAATTGTGAAATTTTACAAATTTTGGATCACACTTTATTAGAGGTGAACATCTTATTGTGTTACCCATACTATTATGGTTGCAGTTTTATCAGACTTTTTGCCTATGTAACATAAAGTTATTTTACTGTAAATATATTAATATGTGTACATAATTTGTTATTAATAAAGCTTTTTTAACAAAAAGAGACTGAAGCCATTGTGAAATAAAAAACTTTAAATGCTCTAACCCAGTATAAGACAATAACTATCAAGAATAGAGCAGTCATCTCTTTGTGTATGCGATTACTATAGATGTTTATCTGAAACCCTCTGATTAGAAAATATGAATAATGTAGACAAACTTCTATATTAATAAATTGTTAATTACTGTCTTATGCTGGGTTAGAGAGTATTCTAAAATATTTATTACACAGTGTCATGAGTTTTAATTTTAAATGTTGCATATATACAAGACTGTACTCAACCTATGGTAAGATCATTTTTTTAATTGATTGCTTTAACAAATTTATTTAAAGATTTAATGAAACTAGTATTATATAAATAAATGTGAGAAATGTACCTCACCTGAAAGCCTGTCACTTTCATAATAAACTATTCAGAAATGTAATAATAAATTTCGCTTTAACAATATTTTTTGCTTTGTGGAATTATTAATTAAATTAAGCCTCTTAAATATAAGAAAGAAATTACTTTTATAAAATGCTCATAATATAAATTACAGATTAATTACATATAGTTATTTAATTATAAAAACAAATTTAAATTTGTTTTATTTTTTTATTTTTCATTTGTAAATTTGACAGTATTACAGACAAATGTAATTGTTTTTTTAATTGTTTGTGAATTTGACATATTGTTGCATTACAGACAAACATACATTAATGTGAATTTCATATATATATATTTTAACGAGCACAGACAACGTTACATTGTTTTTTATTATTAATCATGAAAGAAAAATAAAAAGTTCGCATTTAAAAATTTTCTTTAAGAATTAAAAATTGAAATTAAATATCATCTTAAACTCATATATATAAATTGCACAGATAAAAAAAAAATTATTAAAATAAAACTTTATTAAAAATAAAAAGATATTTTTGAAAAAATATATCTTTAAATTTGGAAAACACATTAAGTAATCAGAAAATGGAAATGATTGTTTTAATTAGTTAAAGATAAACAAGCCCTTGGGCATTTAAATGTAAAAACATCGGTCACATAGGAAAACAATAGGAACTTTTAGCAAATGAAAGAAATCCATCGGGAAATCGGACCTCAACAGAAAGGGTCTTCACCATCATGACGTAATGTCCATTGGATCCTCAAAATTAGTATAAAAGGAAAATTTGGAAATTATTAGTTAGTTATTGGTTATTATTATTGAGAGAGGACAGATATGTGTTAGTGCAGAAGTAAAGGAGAAGGGAGTGAAAAGACGCACTCTTCAATCCCTTCAGTTTTGCTAAGAGAGAAAGAGAAATGAACTGTCGTTTTTCTACATTGAGGACCAGTTAAAGCAAAAACCTCCGGATGGATAAATAAATCAGCCAACAGAATACCAATCTTAGGATGGTGTGGGAATTCACATTCATGGCAAGCAACGGATAAAGATGAACTGTTTTAAAGCCATAAGAACTTTATAAATAATGAACATTAAATTAAAACTTTCCATATTTAAATGATTGCAATATTATCCTATCTGACCAACTTCATTTATTACTAATGTTATTTGATGTATTTCTTTTTTTATATATATTTAAAATCATTTCCATTTATTTATTTATTTATTTCTTTATTGTTCTTTAAGTTTTATCATGATTTTTTTTTTTCGTTAAATTAATTATATAAATATTAAACTTAAGTCAGGCGTGAATGGCTGTATAGATTTGTAAAGTTATATTAGGGGAGGGTAATCTTAGGTTATTTGTGTCGTAGTTGAATTGGGTCAATGGATGGGATATATTGGTGTGATTAGTAGATGTAATATCAGATTCGCTACGGGCAGAATCGTTTCATATGACGCACTCACCCGTTTGCCTATGGAAGGAATTATAAGATGGAGAATGCAGTTCCTTTCTATGGAGTTTTTTTTATTGCTCTTCTTGTCAGATAGATGTAATATTCCTATCTGATGAGAAGCAGTTTCTTCTCTTAACCTAATTGTGCTGCCATATTTGTATTACATTGAACACATCGATATATCAGATGGATTGAAGTTCGGTTTGACTGTGAACCTTTAGTCTATGGTTAAACAAGGATTGAATATTTTCTTTTCAAATGCAAATCTATGTAGTCTATTCATACTCAACACTAAATAAAATGCATTAAATTTAAGTTGTTTATAGACGCTTGCATGGATTGGTTATCAGTTAAGTATGTTTTGGGTTTTCATATTTGATCAAAATATATAGACATTCGATAAATAATGATACCTTACGGTGAGTATCTATAATGTATTTATTCGGATGTCTTTTAAGTTATTGGTGACAATGCAAGTATCTTATGGTGAATACTATTGGGTTACTTATAAATTTCCCTCTGCAATTGTCAGTATCAATGATTTTATATTTTGATTGTTTATGTTTATTTTGAAATGTTTTTAACTGTTGTAATCTATGTAACCGATCTATACTCAACATTATTAAAACAAATTTTTATAATTCCATCTGTGCAAACTTAATTAAAATGTAAACTTATAATATAATAGAAATTCAAATGTAAATTAAAATCTAAAGTAAAGTTAAAAATAATGTTAAATGTTAAAATGTAAACTGATACTAAAACAATTTTCAATCTTATATATATGTGCATAAATAAATGTTTGTATGCTAATTACTGCCAGTGGCTTATTTTATTTATTTTTAATATTGAAATATAATTAGATAAGTTATTATATTATTAAATCTCTGCTATTCCACTGAGCTAGTGACATGGGCTAATGACTGGAATCAAAGTTTAAAAAAAAAAATTTTTTTTTTGACTTACGTATCTGCCTACTCTATAAATTTTTCTAGGTTCAAATGCCTAGATGGTGCCCTGTAGTGCAGATGACAGTAAGATATATTCTCCGGATCATTACAACTGGCGCCCAATGTGAGCTAGAGACTTCATGTTGAGAGGATGGTAAAACACAGCTCCGATAATCAACTGATATAGTTAACAAATTCTTCTCAAAATGAAACATTTTTATCTATTTACATAAAGGTATACTTTGAATCTTATAAAAGCACTGCCAGAAGAAATTCGCATATATATTAAACACGAGAATGTATAAATAAGTTTAAAACTAATTTTTGTTAAAAAAAAGTCAAAAGGTTGCAATAAATATGTTTTTTTTTGTTTGTTGATATATATTATGCTTTAACGTGTATAGGCGCACACAGCCACATAAGTTTATGATCAAAATGTGGTACTTTACGATGAATACCATTGGGAATTTACTTCAGTGAAATCCTATTTAAGCATTTTAATCAGTCATAAATAAATTGATGGTATTTATAAATGTGCTGCAAATATACATGTATAAATCCATTATCTTTCAAAACGTATTTAGTTCAATGCAACCTTCTTAATATAAATAATTTAAATAATTCATTTGTCATGCCATGTGTAAAAATAAAATGTATAAAAAAATAGAATGCTTGGGGGGAGGAGGCGTGAACGTAAATGGTCCTTAGGAAAGCGATGCTCAACATTTTTTTTGTATATAGTCTTTTTGTAAAGTTACTAACCAGTTGTTTTTGTAAATTTTGTTAATCATGTACCATAATTACTAACCCTAAGTAATTTTTTTTTTGTTCATTTTTTTTAAGCAAGTTTACTGATATGTAACGAGCACAGATGACGTTACATTATTTTTTTTATTATTAAACATTAAAATAAAAAGTTCGCATTTAAAATTTTTTTTATGACAGAAAATTAAAAATAAATTCTACCTTAAACTCATATATATATATAAATCGCACAGATGAGAAAAATTATTAAAATAAAACTTTATTAAAGAAAAAGTATTTTAAAACTAAATTTTAAAAAGATTTGGAGATAAAATTATATCTTTAAATTTATCTTTAAATATATCTTTGGATTTGGAAAACAGGTTAATTAATGTTATGGAAATGATTATTTTAATTAGTCCAAGTGAACAATTCCTTGGGCATTTAAATGTATAAACAACGGTCAGATAGGAAAACAATAGAACCTTTTAGCAAATGAAAGAAATCCATCGGGAAATCGGACCTCAATGAAAAGGTTTTCACCATCATGACATAATGTTGAGTTAATCCACAAAATTATTATAAAAGGAAAGGTTTGAAAATAAAAGAATTAGTTGGTTATTAAGAGAGGACTGAGATGTGTTAAGTCAGAGAGTTGGAGGTGAAGGGATTGAAAGACGCACTTTCAATTCCTTCAGTTGTTATAAAAATGGAAAAATGAAACATCGTTTTTCTTATACTGAGGACAACAGGATCGTCGGGGGATTTAATTTGGATTCCAAACAGCATGCAATGAATAAAGAGGAACGTTGAAAAAAAATTGTAAGAACTTTAAAAACATTTTGAAACACTACGAACATTAAATTAAAAACTTTACATATTTAAAATAATTAAGAAATAGAATCCTATCTGACCAACGTTATTTATTAATTAGTTATAATTTTATTTAATGTATTTCTTTTGTAAAATCATTTCCATTTGATTATTTATTTGTTCTTTAAGTTTTATTATGATTTCTGTTTTTCATTAAACTAGATATATAAATATTAAACTTAAGTTGGGCGTGAATGGCTATATAGATTTGTAAAGTTATATTAGGGGAGCTAATATAATGTAATGACCGGAATCAAAATATAAAAAAAAAAATTTTTTTTTTTGACTTACGTATCTTCCTACTCTATAAATTTTTTTAGGTTCAAATGCCTAGATGGTGCCCTGTAGTGCAGATACCTTAAGTTTACCTTCTCCGGATCGTTACAACTGGCGAACCAACTTGGGCTGATCTTTAATAAACACGAGTGCCCTGAGAATTTTAAAAGTGAATCATGCCTGTAATATTTTTTTTTCTGAAATATAAATATATTTTTATCTGTTTATCGTAAAGCCATAGTTTGAATTATGTTTTAAAAGCACTGCCAGAAAGAAATAGCACATATATTAAACACTAGAAAGTATAAATAATTTTAAACTGTATTTCATTAAAAAGAAAGTCAAAAGGTTGCGATTGATAAGTTTTTTGTTTGTTGTTAATATAAATCATGCTTTAATGTGTATAGGAGTGCACAGCCACACAAGTTTATGATGGTAAATGTGGTACCTTACGGAGAGTACCGTTGGGAATTTACTTCAGTGTAATCCTATTTAAGCATTTTAATCAGTCATAAATAAGTTGGTGGTATTTATAAGTGTGCTACAAATATACACATATAAATCCATTATCTTTCAAAATGTATTTACTTTAATGCAACCTTCCTAAATAATTTAAATAATTTGCTTGTCATGCCGTGTGTATAAATAAAATATAGATAAAATAGAATTCTCGGGGGGAGGAGGTGTAAACGTAAATGGTTCTTAGGAAAACAATAGTAAACATTGTTTTTTTTTTTGTATAGAGTCTTTTTGTAAAATTACTAACCGGATGTTTTTGTAAATGTCTTCGTTAGTCCCGTAATTACTAACCCTAAGTAAAATTTTTTTTTGATCATTTTTTTTAAGCAAGTTTACTGATATGTAACGAGCACAGACGACGTTACATTGTTTTTTATTATTAATCATGAAAGAAAAATAAAAAGTTCGCATTTAAAAATTTTCTTTAAGAATTAAAAATTGAAATTAAATATCATCTTAAACTCGTATATATAAATCGCACAGATAAAAAAAAAATATATTAAAATAAAACTTTATTAAAAATAGAAAGATATTTTAAAAAAAAAAAAAAACTTAAAAAAGATTTAGAGATAAAAATATATCTTTAAGTTTAGAAAACACATTAAGTAATCAGAAAATGGAAATGATTGTTTTAATTAGTTAAAGATAAACAAGCCCTTGGGCATTTAAATGTAAAAACATCAGTCAGATAGGAAAACAATAGGAACTTTTAGCAAATGAAAGAAATCCATCGGGAAATCGGACCTCAACGAAAGGGTCTTCACCATCATGACGTAACGTCCATTGGATCCTTAAAATTAGTATAAAAGGAAAATTTGGAAATTATTAATTAGTTGGTTATTGGTTATTATTATTGAGAGAGGACAGATATGTGTTAGTGCGGAAGTGAAGGAGAAGGGATTGAAAAGAAACACTCTTCAATCCCTTCAGTTTTGCTAAGAAAGAAAGAGAAATGAACTATCGTTTTTCTACATTGAGGACCAGTTAAAGCAAAAACCTCTGGATGGATAAATAAATGGGTCAACAGAATACCAATCTTAGGACGGCATGGGAATTCATGTTCATGGCAAGGAATGGATAAAGATGAACTGTTTTAAACCGTAAGAACTTTATAAAATAACGAACATTAAATTAAAACTTTCCATATTTAAATGATTGCAATATTATCCTATCTGACCAACTTAATTTATTAATAATGTTATTTGATGTATTTCTTTTTTTATATCATTTCCATTTATTTATTTGTTTATTTATTTTTTGTTCTTTAAGTTTTATCATGATTTTTGTTTTTCGTTAAATTAATTATACAAATATTAAATTTAAGTCGGGCGTGAATGGCTGTATAGATTTGTAAAGTTATATTAGGGGAGGGTAATCTTAGGTTATTTGTGTCGTAGTTAAATTGGGTCAAAGGATGGAGTATATTGGTGTGATTAGTAGATGTAATATCAGATTCGCTATGGGCAGAATCGTTTCATACACCGCACTCACCCGTTTGCCTATGGAAGGAATTATAAGATGGAGAACACAGTTCCTTTCTATGGAGTTTTTTTTTATTGCTCTTCTTGTCAGATAGATGTAATATTCCTATCTGATGAGAAGCAGTTTCTTTTCTTAACCTAATTGTGCTGCCGTATTCGTATTACATTGAACACATCGATATATCAGATGGATTGAAGTTTGGTTTGACTGCAAACCTTTGGCCTAAGGTTAAACAAGGATTGAATATTTTCTTTTCAAATGCAAATCTATGTAGTCTATTCATACTCAACACTAAATAAAAATGCATTAAATTTAAGTTGTTTATAGATGCTTGCATGGATTGGTTATCGGTTAAGTATGTTTTGGGTTTTCATATTTGATCAAAATATATAGACATTCAATAAATAATGATACCCTACGTTGAGTATCTAAAATGTATTTATTCGGATGTCTTTTAAGTTATTGGTGAGACAATGCAAGTATCTTATGGTGAATACTATTGGGTTACTTATAAATTTCCCTCTGCAATTGTCAGTATCAATGATTTTATATTTTGATCGTTTATGTTTATTTTGAGATGTTTTTAACCGTGTAATCTATGTAACCGATCTATACTCAACATTATTAAAACAAATTTTTATAATTCCATCTGTGCAAACTTAATTAAAATGTAAACTTATAATATAATAGAAATTCAAATGTAAATTAAAATCTAAAGTAAAGTTAAAAATAATGTTACATGTTAAAATGTAAACTGATACTAAAACAATTTTCAATCTTATATATATGTGCATAAATAAATGTTTGTATGCTAATTACTGGCAGTGGCTTATTTTATTTATTTTTAATATTGAAATATAATTAGATAAGATATTATATTACTAAATCTCTGCTGCTAATGACATGGGCTAATGACTGGAATCAAAGTTTAAAAAAAAAAAAATGTTTTTTGACTTACGTATCTGCCTACTTTATAAATTTTTCTAGGTTCAAATGCCTAGATGGCGCCCTGTAGTGCAGATGATGGTAAGCTATATTTTCCAGATCATTACAATATATATATATATATATATATATATTGTAACCAAATTAATGATTTCAAAAAAAAGATATTACCATACCTGAGTTGTCCATTGAATGATCATAAGTAAAGGTTGATCAAATTATTAATAACAAGTATTATTACAGGTATATGAGTACACTAATAATTCAATAAAATATAACTCAGGTATACAGGCAGTAGGTTTTATCCACTTTCATTTCTTGGTTTGATGTTAAGTGCATGTTTACACAAATACTAAGTGAATATGGTCTAGCAGGGCGCCACTAGATTATCTGAATCTAGACACGGTTATATCTAATAACCTTTTACATGTACCGGGTTTGAATCCCTTTTGGTACTTTATTTCTAATAAAAATGAGAGATTTTGCTTTTTGAGCCATATCACTATAAGCACTAAGAGTTAGGCAAAAGTAAAACATCTTTAAACCACAGTGGAGTTCATTGAACATAAATCATTTCTCAGATCTTAACATAACAAATGTGTTTCAATATTTTTATAAGTTCACTAGCTCAGATTATATATAACTAATTTAGGATGGCAATTCACTCATCCTTGCATGAAATAGATGATGGGATGTGGTTATAATAATACTAAGAGATCACTAAATATTATAAAATCAATATTTATTTATGGCCTTTAAACAGTTAAACAGCTCATTAATTAAAATGTTGATGACGATGATGATGATGATAATAACGATAATGACAAGGGTTTCAATTACAGCTCTAGGACTAAGCCTAAACATAAAACTAATTTTTATAAAGAAATTCTTAATTATTGCTTAATTTTAGCATATTTACTTATATCTTAAATAACTAATATTCAACCATTGATGATGATGAATAATCACACTTAACCAAGACTACACTTAATGAAATATATACGCCTCGTTTAATAAAACAAACTAATATTTATTACTTCATTTCTAACATATACATAAAAATTTCTAGATAATATGAAAATTGACATGAATAATAATAATAATAATTGATTATATTAAAATCCTCAGATTAATTTTAAGTTCTTCCCCCTTTCCCTTCAAATGTATTTTGTATTAAGTTGGACGTCACATTGACCATGATTTTCACTCCATGAGAAAAGTATTAAAAAAAAAATATTATCTGCTCATTGGCACACATACTTTAAAATCCAACATGTAAATAGAATGTAAAAAAAAATGTTAGTAAAAATTGAAAGAGCAAGTTTTAGAAAAAAGTTTTAAATTATTTTCTCCCCCTCCCTTCCAAGCGCTGAAATCTATACTGAACTTGAAACAAAATAATCTAATATTCTAATACTACTCATTATTCCACATTCACTTCCAATTATACACATATAAAAATACCATTATGTATGTGCGTGTTTTATCCCATGATAACAAAATATTATTTAAAACCAAAATAATAATATATTAGTTAAAACTAAAATCATAATACCATAAAAAAAAATTGTTTTACACATTAATATTTTTCATAACTGTAAAATTAATAAACAAATAATTTTCATACATTCAAGATCATTTATGAAGCTCAAAGTTATTTTTAGTAAGACATTCTTGTTTTTAATTGATCTGAATAGTCTTTAAAAGTTCTTTAAATCAAATATACCACTTTATTGCTAAAATGTTTATTAAGACTGATATCATAAAGAAAATAGATATAAAAAGTCATATTACCGATCTTTTGTTTGTGGCGAATTTCCAAGGGTTCAAACTTGTCTTGTATAATGCTTATATTTCTCAGCTACCATTTCCGTTTTACTGGGAACAATCTCTTTCTTGAGGTTGATAACTATTTGATGATGGTGACTCTATTGAGGTTATTTGCTTTAGTGGATAATTTGGAAATCATTATATTAATTTTTCTTCTTTTCCTGTCAAGCATGTGGATGAAATACAGCAGTTGTTTCCCCATTTGTAAATTTTCTTGAGTTTAAAATCAGTTGTTGTAACAATTAATTGGACTTGATGATTAATATTTATCAGTAGATTAATTCATCTTCTTTGAATGCAGGTGAATGCTTTCTTCCTTCTATTAAAAACATCTTATTTATCTGGTCAGTTGAAAGGTGTAGAATATTATTTTAGACACATCTTTTCTTTCCTATGTGATGTGCAGCTTCCTCCAGATGGTCCGGAATCGATGGAACATACATATAATTTTTCTAGCAAGGCATTTTTTTTTATATTTTCAGCATTAAATTTGATAGTTTAACAATCTCAATCAATCACCATAATAATAATCTAAGACAGCTTTTTATATCCAATTTTTAGCTAACTTAACCAATCAGAGATAGCATCACTTGCTATTTTTGGACAAAGTTGTTTTAATTAGATCTCTAATTTATTTTCAACCAAAGTATTTTTCAACTGAAAAGTTTAATCCTTTTTCCAGACACTTTTGTTTTAAAAAAAAAATAGACTCAATTCTTATTTCCTTTCTTTTGTTTTTTCTTTCTTTTTAACATCCAGGTAACACTTCAAATCTTTGAGCTTCCTTCTTTAGATCTTGATAAGACAATTTCAAAAATTATAGCTCCAAAGTGACAATCATTTACAAAAAATTTACTACAAAGATCGATATCTGATTAAACAGATTTCCTGTTTTAACAAAAAAAAAATTGTACAAAAAAAATAATTTAACAGATTTAATACTTCCTTTTCTTTCAATATTTAGGAAATGTAAAATTTTGTATGTAATGTACACACATCCTGCATTCTTTCAAATCATTCATAAACTAACCTTAAATACTATAATTGCTAGCTTAGTAATTATAACCCAATTATTTAATTAAATCTGTAACTTTTAAATCCCACTTATAATTAAAGAAAAGCAAAATAAAAGCATAGAATAAAATGTTAGAATTGATCAAGCATAGCTTAGTTTTAAAGAAAATTAAAATGTTTAATATTTGAAATATAAAATAATTAAATAATTTACACATACATTGCCTATATGTATGCATTATAACTTTTCTTTTTAAAGAAATTTAAATATTAAATAGTTTAAATGTGTGTATTACCTTTCTATCAACACACAAACAAATAAAGCATATAATTGTTGACCTATTCTCTGTCTAAAGCTTTTAGAACTGGACCTTGTAGGGTTTAAACTTGGATGCCCTACAACTTCCTTTATGGTTATATAAAATTGTGATGATGATTTTGTTTGACCTTTTCTACATGCACATTACTATAAATTTGGCTAGTGACCAAATTGTAATGGCACAACTTTCTCCCCCTTCGGATAAAATCATCAGCACTTTTGTTTTAACTATATTAAAAAAAAAAATCCTAACCAATAAATACACTAACAATAATAAACACTTATAATATATATAAAAAAAAATTAACTACTGGTAAATATATTTTTCATTAAAATAAAAAAAAAAACCTAAAAATAATTTATTTGGAGATCTTTGCCAGGCTATTCTGCTGAAGTATAAGGGATCAAACTCCTAGCATTATAGGTCCCCTTATTCCCATCAAGAGCAGCAAGCATAAAGGCATTCTCTCCTATTTTCCTGGTAATTTGGAATGGCTTTTTTTTTTTTTTTTTCAAATCATATGGTGGTCTGCATAAAAATGCACCTGTACATCCAGTCCCTTTTTAATATTTCCATTTCTCATCTTGACTGGATATTTATAAAACATATCCGGAGGATTTATTTTATATAACCTCCTCTTACAAACTCTATTTAGAAATATGGACTCTTGGTACCATACATAATATGCCTTAAAGTTTTTCAGAGAGATTGACTCTCTATACCATACATACTTTATTTTAAAACTTTTCAGAAAGATTGACTCCCTGTACCATACATAATTCATCCTTAAATCTTCCAGAGATGTTGGTTCTCTGGGCCATATACAATTTATTTTTAAATTTTCTAGAAAGGTTGAATCTTTGTACCAAATATAATGGACATTTAAACTCTTCAGAGAGACTGACTCTCTGTGCCATGTATAATTTATTTTTAAATTTTCTAGAAAGGTGGATTCTTTGTACCATATATAATGGACATTTAAACTCTTCAGAGAGATTGACTCTCTGTACCAGATATAATTCATTACATCTTCCAGAGAGGTTGATTCTCTGTGCCATATATAATTCATCCTTAAATCTTCCAGAGATGTTGGTTCTCTGGGCCATATACAATTTATTTTTAAATTTTCTAGAAAGGTTGAATCTTTGTACCATATATAATGGACTTAAACTCTTCAGAGAGACTGACTCTCTGTGCCATGTATAATTTATTTTTAAATTTTCTAGAAAGGTGGATTCTTTGTACCATATATAATGGACATTTAAACTCTTCAGAGAGATTGACTCTCTGTGCCATGTATAATTTATTTTTAAATTTTCTAGAAAGGTGGATTCTTTGTACCATATATAATGGACATTTAAACTCTTCAGAGAGATTGACTCTCTGTACCAGATATAATTCATTACATCTTCCAGAGAGGTTGATTCTCTGTGCCATATATAATTCATCCTTAAATCTTCCAGAGAGATTGATTCTCTGGGCCCTGTATAATTTATTTTTAAACTCTCTAAAAAGGTTGATTCTTTGTACCAAATATAAGGCACACTTAAATTTAACAGAGCATTTAAATTTTTCAGAGAGATTGATTCTCTGTCTGATACCCACTGGACCTTTACATTTTTCAGAGAGATTGCCTCTCTGTACCAGATATAACTTATTTTTGACTTTTCCAGAGCAGTTGAATTTTTCAGAGAGATTTGGACATTTACATTTTTCAGAGAGATTGCCTCTCTATACCATATATAAGGTATCTCCAATCTATTTAAGAAGACAGATTTTTGAAACCACACATGCTGGTTTGTTACTAGATTGAGAACTACAGACTGTTGAAACTTTTGTTCTCTTTCTAAAATATCTGGTTTCATCTCCCTTATTGCCTCTCTTAAATCAATCATCTTATTGGATGCATGAAGTTTTTCTTCCAATTCTCGTTTCCTTCTTTTCACTTCATGATCTATCCCAATCTGCTCTCTGTCCATCACCTCATGTATTCTTTTTACTGAGAGATTAGATTTTATGGCTACTATTGGCCTTTCCACTTCTTGTGATCTACTCTCCTCTATCAGTATATTAGCTGATTTACCTATTTCTTCCTCTAATCTCTCGCTCCTTTCTCTATTATCAGTAGTCTGACAATCTAGCTTATCTTTTAACACTAGTGATCTTTGACTACCTTCTATTATGCTCTCTATGGATTGACATATCCTTTGTCCTAGACTTTCCATCCTTTGCTTACTATCTTCTCTTAGACTCTCTATGCTTATTATACTGTGCTTACTATCTTCTCTTAGACTCTCTATACTTATTATACTGTGCTTACTATCTTCTCTTAGATTTTCTATATTTTTCTCTATCTTTTGTTCTAGATTTACCATACTTTGCTTACTATCTTCTCTTAGACTCTCTATATTTTGCTTACTATCTTCTCTTAGACTCTCTATACTTTGCTTACTATCTTCTCTCATACTTCTGAGCATCTGCATTATCATGTCCATGTCTGATGGTGCCATCTTTGCTATTTGAGCCTGGCCCACTTCTGACTCCTCATCTACTTCCACACTTGAGGCCGTATTACTGCTACTAACATTAAAGGCATCTTCCTCTACTTCCTCTCTTTCCTTTTGTGTTTTTAAGAAAACCTGCCCATCCTCTTCTTCAGTATGAAAACGATCACTGATTCCTGGTATTGGGGCACCTTCCTCTTCCATAACCTCTTCCATACTATAATTTAGTTCACTCATGTTATAAAACTATGTATATCCCATCTGTACTTCCCTGACCATCTTCTCCCTGTCTGACACCTATTCTGACCAACTGACTGATTTGATTTTCACCTTATTATGCATTTACAAATACAACAAAAAAAAATTTTTAATATCCTTATTTAATGAACTACACAACAATAATCTATATAGTGCATGTCTGTCTGTAATAGCCCAAATTATACATTCATCCATTCTCCCAGAAATCCGACAGATATTGACAGTCCACAGAATGACTAGCAGTTCACAATCTTGAGATAAATAAAAGAATTCAGTCACAGCACTATAATCACACAATGCATCACGAGCACTCAGAAGATCATCCCAATTTGATCACTATTAACTACCACAACCCTTGATTAAATGAAGCAAACTCTGTTGCAATAAAAGATGTATTAAGTCTTAGGGGCTAAAATAGATAAACTATGCCTTGCTCTCTCTCTTGGAGTCTTATGTGGCAAGTATCAAGGAATGCCCTGCTTATTATAGACTACAAAAACGAAACCTTGCTCTCTCTCTTGGAGACTTATAGGATGATATCATGGCAGGACTGCTGTTAACTGCTTCATGATTAAATAAAGATAACATATAAATTGGGTTGGAGCAGTGAATGGGTTTGATCATTCATAAGTTACACGAAATACATAGCATTCTCAAGGCAATGACAAAAACTCCTCACTCATCATCAAAACTGCAATCTAACCAACCAAACTCCAACGATCAACCATCCAATCAAACCTCTAAAATCATAGACTTTTTACAAAATGAACTCCCCAAACATACATGAGACTACTATTCCATAATCCATCACTATTACTATGCCTATCCTATCTGGCAATAAATCATTTTAATGTTCCACAAAAAAAAATTCTATTATTTATTTCACCTTTGTCTTAAGTTGTGATATTCATCTCTATTTTCAAAATTGATAAAAAAAACAAGCTGTTTTATGGCTGTACCCATTTTATCATCATCAATGAAAAATTAAATCATATTAAACATCATCATCTAAAATAAGACTGTTTGGCCAAGAAAATTTTGTAAGACAAAAAAAAAATTCCTTTTTTACTGAAAAAAAAAAATTTTACTAAAAAAATTTCTCTATTTTTAACCACACATCTCCTATCATTCTATAGACTCTCTTTTTCAGGTATATGGCAAAATATCAGGCCCCAGTTGGGTGTCCATTGTAACCTAAATAAATGAATTCAAAAAAAAAGATATTACCATACCTGAGTAAAGGAGTCCAATATCAAGATATTAAGCAAATTATTATAGCAATGTATTATATGAAAATCACGTGAAGTGAGTACACTAGTAATTCAATAAATATATAACTCAGGTATACAGGCAGTAGGTTTTATCCACTTTCATTTCTTGGTTTGATGTTAAGTGCATGTTTACACAAATACTAAGTGAATATGGTCTAGCAGGGCGCCACTAGATTATCTGAATCTAGGTACGGTTATATCTAATAACCTTTTACATGTACCGGGTTTGAATCCCTTTTGGTACTTTATTTCTAATAAAAATGAGAGATTTTGCTTTTTGAGCCATATCACTATAAGCACTAAGAGTTAGGCAAAAGTAAAACATCTTTAAACCACAGTGGAGTTCATTGAACATAAATCATTTCTCAGATCTTAACATAACAAATGTGTTTCAATATTTTTATAAGTTCACTAGCTCAGATTATATATAACTAATTTAGGATGGCAATTCACTCATCCTTGCATGAAATAGATGATGGGATGTGGTTATAATAATACTAAGAGATCACTAAATATTATAAAATCAATATTTATTTATGGCCTTTAAACAGTTAAACAGCTCATTAATTAAAATGTTGATGACGATGATGATGATGATAATAACGATAATGACAAGGGTTTCAATTACAGTTCTAGGACTAAGCCTAAACATAAAACTAATTTTTATAAAGAAATTCTTAATTATTGCTTAATTTTAGCATATTTACTTATATCTTAAATAACTAATATTCAACCATTGATGATGATGAATAATCACACTTAACCAAGACTACACTTAATGAAATATATACGCCTCGTTTAATAAAACAAACTAATATTTATTACTACATTTCTAACATATACATAAAAATTTCTAGATAATATGAAAATTGACATGAATAATAATAATAATAATTGATTATATTACAATCCTCAGATTAATTTTAAGTTCTTCCCCCTTTCCCTTCAAATGTATTTTGTATTAAGTTGGACGTCACATTGACCATGATTTTCACTCCATGAGAAAAGTATTAAAAAAAAATATTATCTGCTCATTGGCACACATACTTTAAAAATCCAACATGTAAATAGAATGTAAAAAAAAATGTTAGTAAAAATTGAAAGAGCAAGTTTTAGAAAAAAGTTTTAAATTATTTTCTCCCCCTCCCTTCCAAGCGCTGAAATCTATACTGAACTTGAAACAAAATAATCTAATATTCTAATACTACTCATTATTCCACATTCACTTCCAATTATACACATATAAAAATACCATTATGTATGTGCGTGTTTTATCCCATGATAACAAAATATTATTTAAAACCAAAATAATAATATATTAGTTAAAACTAAAATCATAATACCATAAAAAAAAATTGTTTTACACATTAATATTTTTCATAACTGTAAAATTAATAAACAAATAATTTTCATACATTCAAGATCATTTATGAAGCTCAAAGTTATTTTTAGTAAGACATTCTTGTTTTTAATTGATCTGAATAGTCTTTAAAAGTTCTTTAAATCAAATATACCACTTTATTGCTAAAATGTTTATTAAGACTGATATCATAAAGAAAATAGATATAAAAAGTCATATTACCGATCTTTTGCTTGTGACGAATTTCCAAGGGTTCAAACTTGTCTTGTATAATGCTTATATTTCTCAGCTACCATTTCCGTTTTACTGGGAACAATCTCTTTCTTGAGGTTGATAACTATTTGATGATGGTGACTCTATTGAGGTTATTTGCTTTAGTGGATAATTTGGAAATCATTATATTAATTTTTCTTCTTTTCCGGTCAAGCATGTGGATGAAATACAGCAGTTGTTTCCCCATTTGTAAATTTTCTTGAGTTTAAAATCAGTTGTTGTAACAATTAATTGGACTTGATGATTAATATTTATCAGTAGATTAATTCATCTTCTTTGAATGCAGGTGAATGCTTTCTTCCTTCTATTAAAAACATCTTATTTATCTGGTCAGTTGAAAGGTGTAGAATATTATTTTAGACACATCTTTTCTTTCCTATGTGATGTGCAGCTTCCTCCAGATGGTCCGGCATCGATGGAACATACATATAATTTTTCTAGCAAGGCATTTTTTTTTTATATTTTCAGCATTAAATTTGATAGTTTAACAATCTCAATCAATCACAATAATAATAATCTAAGACAGCTTTTTATATCCAATTTTTAGCTAACTTAACCAATCAGAGATAGCATCACTTGCTATTTTTGGACAAAGTTGTTTTAATTAGATCTCTAATTTATTTTCAACCAAAGTATTTTTCAACTGAAAAGTTTAATCCTTTTTCCAGACACTTTTGTTTTAAAAAAAAAATAGATTCAATTCTTATTTCCTTTCTTTTGTTTTTTCTTTCTTTTTAACATCCAGGTAACACTTCAAATCTTTGAGCTTCCTTCTTTAGATCTTGATAAGACAATTTCAAAAATTATAGCTCCAAAGTGACAATCATTTACAAAAAATTTACTACAAAGATCGATATCTGATTAAACAGATTTCCTGTTTTAACAAAAAAAAAAATTGTACAAAAAAAATAATTTAACAGATTTAATACTTCCTTTTCTTTCAATATTTAGGAAATGTAAAATTTTGTATGTAATGTACACACATCCTGCATTCTTTCAAATCATTCATAAACTAACCTTAAATACTATAATTGCTAGCTTAGTAATTATAACCCAATTATTTAATTAAATCTGTAACTTTTAAATCCCACTTATAATTAAAGAAAAGCAAAATAAAAGCATAGAATAAAATGTTAGAATTGATCAAGCATAGCTTAGTTTTAAAGAAAATTAAAATGTTTAATATTTGAAATATAAAATAATTAAATAATTTACACATACATTGCCTATATGTATGCATTATAACTTTGCTTTTTAAAGAAATTTAAATATTAAATAGTTTAAATGTGTGTATTACCTTTCTATCAACACACAAACAAATAAAGCATATAATTGTTGACCTATTCTCTGTCTAAAGCTTTTAGAACTGGACCTTGTAGGGTTTAAACTTGGATGCCCTACAACTTCCTTTATGGTTATATAAAATTGTGATGATGATTTTGTTTGACCTTTTCTACATGCACATTACTATAAATTTGGCCAGTGACCAAATTGTAATGGCACAATATATAGAATATTTGTATTAATTAACATTAATTTATATTATCTATAGACATTTTTTACAAACCTTCCAGCAGTAGTGTTTGATGAAAATTAAATTAATATTATTTAAAACTATTGCAGATTTATATAGCTTTTAATTAGTTTTTTATGGGTTTATGTAACAAAATTATACTTATGAAATACTTAAATAACTACTGCATCATTTAATATATACCATGATGCAGTATTTAATCATGTTTTGGATGATTAAACAAATACTATAAAAACAATGTTAATAATGATTCAAATATATTTTATATTTTGTACATTTTAGTAAAAATGTTATATTAATTTTTAAAACAATATTCTATTGCACAATTTACCCTCTGTTTTATGCTTATCTGATGCTATTTTTGATAAGTAATGTATGTACTTCAAAAAGCAAAATTTGCAAAGCTCAAAATAATTAATTGATTCATAAAAGTATAGTGTATTAAAAATTGAAAAATTATGATTGACTGAGTTTACATTAAAATTGCTAAAAGCTACAATTGATACAAGGAAATTGATTTTTCTTGTTGAATTTGATATTTAGTTCCAAAAGAGTTAAAAGTCTAATACCAAAAAGAAAAGTCCTACCTACATGTTAAAAATAAATTGATTACTAAAATTTGTATTATTTAGATCAATTTGTTCTATAAATAATTTTTCTGACTTTACTTTGTAAGGTTTTTCTTTCTTTTTGATTTATTTAAGATCTCATTTCATTAAACAATTTAGTAATAAAGTTCTGAGACCAGCTTTCATCTTGCAACACGGCAGGAATTTTAAATGAAAGAACAAAGCAATAGGGAATTACACATTCTCTCCCTTGTCAGTAAAATTACTTTGTTATATACAGATAATGTTCGAATAGGATTTTAAACAATATTTTAAAAATAAGTAAAAAATTTAAGCTTTCATTAACGAAACAAAATTTATTAAAAAAGGAAAATAAGGCTTTGTATTGTTATTTAATAGATTGAACATGTTACTTTACATAGAGTTTAAACTGTAGAATATTTTTTACTCACATTTATGTAACCAATTATCATTTGTGCATGGATTATTTATGCAAAGAGAGCATTTCTTTCATTTCATGATTATTTCTTATATATAAAAAATGATAAAATCAAGCATTTATTTATTCTAGCTATAATGCTTTGCTCTAGTAACAATTTTTGGACCCATCACATCTAAGTCTTCTGTCCCGACTGATGCTATGACATATGAGAGAAAAAAAATAGAATCTTTGCATTGTTAACAAGTTGTATCATTGTTTGTCACCAGGGTGTGAAAAGACTTTAAAGATATTATGTAATAGCTTTGCTTATACTCTAAATAACATTCTCAATTGTGTATAATAAATATGCTATTGTCAATCAAGTATTATTAGAAATATTATTATTAAAGTTATTATACAAAAATAAAATAATATTTTAATCTACTCTTGGTTTGAATTGTGTATATTATTATAATATATATGTATAATATAAAAAAAATGTTCGTTAATTAAAAAACTATTATAGTAACAATAAAAATAATAAATATACTGGTAATTAATTATTATATAGTCTTTCAGTCTCAGAAGTACTTTCAGTTAATTGCTTAACCCCCGCCTCAACTGCCATTAAACAATGTCAGTTGAGGCGGGTTTAACAGGGGTTGAGATGGTTTGTGAAAGTAAAGAAAATACTTCTGGAAATTGAAAGATTGTATATACTAGTTAATTAACATTATATATATATATAAATTAGATTCATTAAAATTTAAAATGAATACTTCTAAGTCTAAATATTGCATAATTGTTTCTCTTTTGGCAAAATCACTTCAATTTCTCAATTTAATAAAACTGATAAATAAAAAATGTTAAATGTAAGTGCAAAAATAACCTTTATTTACCATTTCCATACTCTTACTGAACACAATATTTACCTTGGTTAATAAGACTTATATAAGGCTAAAACCTTAGTACATGGGCCTTGAGTGCTTAATTTTAATAAGAGAGATCTCTACATATCAAAACGCAAGATTCGACTTTATAAAGATAAAAAGAACCGCTCTTATCTCTAACCTATTTTTCTTAATTATATAGGTAAATCTAAAGTATTACGTGCTGACATCACACTTAATAAGAATTAATATTTACAACTTAACCAACTAAGCTATTTTATGTAAGTCCACAGTCAGTAGAAATTTCATATCCTATTTATGAATGTCCTCCTTCTGATTTTTCTGTTTTTTTTCTAAGAGTAAGATTAGTGAGGAGTTTCCAGATATTACGAATTATCACACCAGGTTGTCTTTATGCTATAATTTGCCACATGAATTTATTTCAAAATATTACTGCTAGAATAACATCATCACATACATTCAAGTATCAAATAAACTTATATAATGTAACCCTCCCCCAACACCTCTCCTACCTTTCCTATCAACAAATACCTGAGGCACCAATTCTATTGGTAATAGAATAAACTACTAGTCTGATCTTACTTTGAATTATTAATGAGACTTTTATAATGTTGTTCTGCAATAGCTTAGCTCAGTGGGGGATACAGAGATCTATAAGGTGTAAAATGCATACTAAACATAGGAGGAAACATGAATTAATAGAAGTAAAATATCTATTAAAGTTAAAATAAATAAATAATTGAACTTGGTAAAGTTCCTCCATTTAAATTTACAAGTTATAGTATAACCTCATTTCCTCCCATCATCTAAATGCATCAAACAACCTTTACTGTGTGATAAAATTAAATTAATAAAATAAAGATGCAGTACTAATTCACTCTACTATATGGAAAGTTAAAACTAAATACAAAATAAAATATAACACTGCTTATCTTTTATTGTACAGTAATTTAAAATAAATAACTAAATTAATATCTAATGTAAAATAACAAGGGAATATCTCAGGGAATTAATTTATTGTATGGCTTAATCTTAAATCTATACTTTGCAACAACTACTAATTACCATCATAAAAGTATTGAGCATTATTCTAATAAAATTGTAGTAGTTAGATAATGAAAGAAATAGGATACATTTTGATTTCAATTCATCATCCAAATAATAACTGAATACTAAGAATTTCCAGAGAATCATTAATTAGTCTAGCTCTTCATATGGTGTTTGGATCGAGAGACAACATCATCAGATTTGAACATATTCATCATTAAATTTATGGAATAGTGCAATCATATCATATTGGATATATGTGTGTATGCATGTGTGTAAACAAAGAACATGAATGCATACCAAAGAATAACTCTGAACAAAGTTTTTTTAAATAAATAAAATATTTATTACAAGATATAACTAAATAAACATTTTGAGTTTCTAATTTACACATATACATGTTTTGTATAATTCTGATATCAATGGCTGAATAGTCTACATGAAAATAACTAACGTTAAAACAAACTTCCTTGTATTTTATTCCAACCATACATCAGCTATCAATCAATTTTGATGAGCTTGTGAAAAGAAACATTATAAACACTACCCTAGAATAATTAAATATGAAATTAAACTTTCTGTATTTATTTTAAAATATAAGCAAGCTATCAGTCAATTCTGATATACTTATGAAAAGAAACATTATAACATTACACTAGAATAGTAAAATATAAAATTAAACTTCTTTGCATTTTATTTTTAATATACACAAGCTATCAATCAATTCTGATATGCTTATGAAAAATAAACCTTTCTTAGCACTAACACTAAATAATTAAATATGAAATTAATTTTTTAAAATACACATATGCTATTAGCTAACTCCAACATTTTGCTAGTTAAATTAACACAATATGTGTTTTTAATCTATGAGTAAGAAGTCAAGATATCCTTCATAAATCAATTAAATAATTCTATTAACTAGCTGAATTTTCTTTTCTTTTGCTTGCTCATTCAAAATGAGGATGAATTATTCTGAGAATTGATGATATAAAACTTAAAATAATTGATATGATATGATATAAAATACTAGTTTAAGACTTACAAATCAGTGATAGATTTTCTCATACTCTCCAAATTAATCATATTTTATGCATGCATCTGTATTGTGCTGCCTGTTATAAAATAACACAGATATATCTGATCAGTTTACTTATGAAATTGAGATACAATACCATAATACGAATGATGCCATGATCAACCAAGCTTTAACACTAATTGTACTTCAGATGTTCTGTGAAAAAAATCCATTCTACCTTTATTTTTATTTCTATTAGCAAACTACATTACACATGGCTATGAATAAATGATGGGGAAGCATTCCACAAGGAAACATGAGGGACAAGAAGACTTTCTTAACTCTAATCATTTAAATAACAAAATGCAGTGACTCCCTAGCCTAATTCAGAGGCTTATATTCTGGTATGAACTTTGTCTCATCACCGTAAAACAAGAGAAATACATTACTCTACTTCACATAATATAATCATCATAACACAATTACTTAATCTGGAAAATATAATCCACTCATGAAAAATATTTCAATAAACTGAGGAAGAGTTCTCTCAATCCCTATAAGACAATATATATTATAAACTCTTTCTTTCTCCATAGCCACAAAATACATTTCAATCTAAGCATTACAAAATCATAATAAATTCACTCTTAAATAAATCCCTAATCCTTCTACTTCTTTTGGCACATCACACTACCCAAAATCAATTGGAAAATAAGTCAATCAAATTCTGATTCATCAATAATATAAATAGATTAAACAATAGACAAGCACACATGAATTATAATGCATAAAATAATTTCAAATTACCTTCAATAAGTAAATATTGTAAAGACATTAATTAATAAGTTAAAAAAATGAATCTCTCATTTCTGATGAATTATAATATTTTAAATTTGAAATATAATAATTATTATTAAATAATCCTCATCATTTCTAGCAAAGCAAAAGTAAAGTAACTCTTTAGAGTATTTGATATTAACCGATAAATTGAATATTTGATATTAACCGATAAATTGAAATAAAAATTTGGTTTGTGACAAACAACAAATCTTTAAATTTGAAGCAAAATAATGATTAAGAAATAGACCTCATAACTTCATAAAATGCAAAGATAAAATAATAATTTTTGTGAATTTATCCCTTCTCAAAATTAGATATTAGCTTTCTATTAGCAAACAGATATTTCTATCCCTAACACACGTGTGTAGAAACAAATGTACACAATATAAATCATATTAAGATAATAATTAATTACCCAATACAATTTTTCTCCATATTATACTTTTTCAAGACATTCTTGAAGAAAGAAATAATAATTAAATAATGATAAAAAATGTATATGAGACAAATAATTGGTCTACCTATCTATCATATGTTAACAAAAAAAAATCATTATTTTTCTTTAACTAGAACATAAAAGTTCATTTACATAGTTCATAAATAACACATCTTAGTCACATACAAAAATGATGATGATAGTTGTAAGATAATAGATGTTAATAAACATATAACAATTTCCTGCAGGGAGACAATATGCATTTGGGTACAATTAAAGAGCATTTCAAAAGTTCTTAGTAATAGCTAACTAAAACTGCTGGCAACATTGCATGCAAGGTACTTAAAAATGGCAAGTAAATCATTTATTACTGCATATTTTTAATAATAATTTACTATTTAATTCATTACATTTGTCAAGGTACTTGTGCTAAATTCTCAAAGGTCATCCATCAGGCACATAGCTTATTAGTTTTTAATATCCACTTAAGTCAACATAAATTTATTGATAATATATTTTAATAGCAAATCAAATGCAAATAAGGAGAACAATAAAATAAAAGTGTTCACATCTAATATCCATGTTCTTCCACTCATTAAGTTATAAGCACATTTAAATATAAGTTAGTGATTCATCAATTATATGTGTCACACATTTCATTCCTTAATTCTAAAGATATGAATGGTTAAGTATATTTCTTGTTAATAATAATAATAAAGCATGTTGTAATAAGTTATACACACACATCCTTTTGCTTAAACTTTGCCTCTTTATAGCTAGTAAAAATTGTTAATAGAGAGTCTTTGAAATATTTTATGAAAAAGTTCAGCATAAACTTTCCATAATAATAACAAAATTCATACATTCCAATTATTTCTTTAAAGTTAAAGATTGAAATTAGGCAAACCAAATCTGAAATATAGACAGACATATGCATCCTAAATGATGATTTTAAATATAAATTAGTCAATTGGAAATATAGGAAAGATATATCTTGTCTTTAAAGCTGTTTACATTTGCATCCTATTCTTTACTTCCCAAGAAGAATTTCTTAACTATTTTCATCTAGAAAATTAGTATAATTATATACTTTTGAGTTTAAATTATGAAAAAACCAATTTATAGAGAGAAAATTGCAGTAATAAAAACCTTTGTGGAGAGAGAATTGTTGTAATAAAAGAAAGCCAACTTTTTGTAAAAGTAACCCTATTTTATATCTGATTATCTGTTTCTTTCACCAATCAAATGATCACTCAAAAGTTCAACTTTAAAAACAAAGGTCACTTATACTGCACTGAGATAATTAGTTACAAATATTCAATAACCTTTTTTGTCTTGAAAAAGAAAAAGAAAGAGAGAAAAAATTGTCATTTTGTCTAAATATTAATTAGATTGAACCAATATCACTGGTCCATTGATCCATCAGTTTTAACTGGTTATCCAAGATATTTATTATGAAATTAAATATTTTACTGTGAAACATAATATTTGGTAGTTTAATTAAATACATGAATGAAAAATGAAGTTAGAAGATAGCAGAAACATACATGCACATACATAAATGCTGTACTACAGGTACTAAAACAATCTAATCAAAATAAAAGTTTCTATGACTATGAATCAAATACACTGCAAAATTATATTATGGATTGAAGTACCAAAGAGCAAATAAACCAGAAAATCAACAAAACAAATACCAATCACTGTCCTGCAGACAAATAAGACAAGCTTGGATCAATTTAAACTATACACTAACAATTTCTGTCACAAAGCCACCCCGTTTCTATCTTTAAATATCTCAAAACTTTTGAATAATATCTGCAATTGCTTCATAAACAGGGTTTTAGGTTATTAATTAGAAAAAATTTTAAAATTTCAGGTTATTTCTTTTTTTTTAGTTAGATGCAACCAGCTGTTACTGACATAGTGCTATTGGATTGCAATTGGTTTCTTGTGCCTATTCAGAAGATCATAATAAATACATCATTTTTTATTATAATTTAAATCATATGTGTAATATCTGCACCATGCTGTAACAAAATTAACTGAAACTTTTAAAAATGCCAAAATTATTTTTGGGATCATTAATTTCTCTGTGTAAGTTAATTATTTAATTAAATAAAGAAAAATCAAAAAAATGTTTAATCTCTTTGAAAAAAATATTATTGTAATTATACTGTATTTTTTAATAATTAATAGAACTTAATTTAATATATGGGAGTTTTCATCAAGATTCACTCACTATTTAAAAGTGTTATTTATTTCTGAAAATGAACTCATAATAATTTGTCAGTTATGAATCATTAATATTGTACAATATTTTGGATTAAAACCTGGTTACTTTTTTTGTGTTCACATAACAAAAAGTGATTACAATTATAATTTAGATTTTTGATAATGTTTATATTTATTAAAAATTAATAATATATCTCTAAAGCATATATTGTATAAAAAAGTATAAATGTTGGACACATATACATTCATTATAATTTTTATTTTTCTCAGTGCAATTTGTTACCTTTGTTGTCAAGAAATCCAATTTCATTAATCAGTTTTGCATTGCTATATAATTAATAACAATTTTGTTAATATATGAAAAAGTAAAGTCAAAATGAATCATTTAAAAACCTTATTCTAATATTTATTAAGATGTATTGTTTGCTTTTATAAAGACATTGACACTAATGCATGGGGTATATATGGTATTGCTTCAGACAGTCTTAATTTTGCAGTTATTATATTTTATGGGATTTTGGGATTTGAGTATTACATAAATCATAAACATGACAAATCTTTAATGTTAAATTGTAGTTAATTATGAGTAAATAAGCAAATATTTTATCTAGCGCCATGCTTGCAATTATATTTCATTCCAATATCAGCCTTTCAAGCTAATTGATCACACACCTTTGAGAGTGTTAAATAAATGAATAAATACTATATCTTGGATTGAAAGAGGAGAGTATTCATTTATTTAACACTCTCAAAATGTCATCACTAAGAACTTATGGATTCAACTGCTGAACAAAAACATTATACACCTGTCTTGTTTTATAAGTAATTAATGGGAATATTAATTGTATTTACAGAATTTCATGTATATATTTATAGTTGAAAATCAACAATGCTGCAACTCAACAGTGCCGTTGAGTGAAACACCATCCTCCCTCTTCCTACTTGTTCCATTTATATCTCTGCAATGTTTTATATGATTCAGATAATATTTCTAGGTCATTAAAATATTTAAATTCTCAATTTTAAAACAATTTCTTGAACTTTCAAATCATTAAATATATCTGCAATTTTTTTTAGCAAGAAATAAACCAATATTACTAAGGCAAGCCACAAAACCTTTGTTGATATGACAAAGTGATAAAAAATGTCATATAATATCCTGGTCCTCTCCAATACATATAAACAATTGCAATTTTCATCACAAAAGACCTACACAACTTTCATAGAAATAAGCATAATCACATGAATAAAAAAAACAACAAATAACTCTCAAAATCAAATATCAAAAATAATATTAGTTAAAAAAATCACACACAAAAAAAAACTTAGCCAATCATGTGGCCTAAAACAAATCAAATATCAAAAATTTATATTTTGATAAAAATTGCAAGTTTTTTAATGTATTGAACAAAATATCTGAAACACTTTGTATCAATGAGAGGAAGTTTGAGATCTTGGTTGTGATGTGATGTACTGTGACTTCTTCTTTTATATGGAGTCAGGAATCTCTCAGCCATTATGTCCAGGAAAATTTATTAGCCATTTTGACTTCCCTTGCATTCCCCACCCCAAGTTTTTTCAAATTCTTCTCTATCCTGTTCCATCCTATTTCCACAACATAATCTTGTCAACTCCATGGGCTTTATATCTAAAACTATTTTATCTTTTTTCAAACCAGCATAAAAAACAATAAGCCACTTTCTGTATAATCACTTTGTTCATATTTATTCTTCCACAACTTCATTATTTCTACTTTTCTGCTTTCAGATATTTACATTCAATTAACAGATGCCTAGTATTTTCTATGCCTTTCTTACATAACTTACAGATTAAATCACCCATATTTTTTCATTTATGTGTATATTTCTTAGTTGCTAAATATCCCATTCGAGCCTTAAACAGTAAACTACTTTTTTTTTGCTATTATAATAAATTACTTCGATATTCTGTTTACTTCTGTAAATATTTAAACTCTTTTTACTCTCCATACTAGTTCTCCATTCTCCAACTCTATTCTTTATTAATGCAATTATTCTTCTATCCCATTCCTTAACACTATAACACTCAACAATTCTCCTAACACAATCATCCCACCTTTAGCATAAGTATACTGACATAAATTCATTATGTAAATCTTTTACATATCGCATTACCTTTGTCACCCATCTTGTTGCCTGCCCTTTATTCATAACGCAATTAAATACTATTTTGAATTCTTTTATTATCCATAAACTGCAATGTATCATACATTTTCATTTTATCAGTAGTGGTTTTGGAACTCCCCCTGGAAACCAAAATTGTAGAAAGTACATAGTAAATTAACATTCAACTTATAAAGAATATTATCAAGCATTGGTGGTTGAGTGGTCAGCGACAGCTGCTGTACAATAAGTTTGTCCCGGATTAGCGGGTTCGCTTCCTGGCTGATGCTATGACACATGAGAAAAAAAAAAACTTAAAAAGAATAAGCAACATATACTTAAAGCTATCTTAATCAAGAATCAATTTGGTTAAAAAAATAGATATTTAAATATTTTGTGTATATATGTGTGTTTGTGCATATAAGAGTAGTTTGTAATCTAGTTATTTTAACTTACTTTTGTCAAGAAGAAACCAAGTGATTTTTGACAGCACCTTTTATCTTCATCAGGCTTTTTTTACTTCAACGTTTTTAAATATTTATCAAAATATCAAAAGTTTTGACAGATTTGACAATTGAATACCTATCAAAAAAGAACATGTGTCACATCCAGACACCTTAGAAAACTTCTTATCTTAAAAGGGAAAAGTATAAATCATTTTGTAAAAAATGGCTTTACAAAATAAAGATTGGAGTTGTTTTGACCTTCTGAAATCATACTAGTCATTTGATTTATTTATTTTTTCTTGTTATTTTTAAAAATCTTTTCAAGACAAATATACATAAAATAACAAGGTTTTTTTTTTTTGTTATGAAGATTTCAAGATCCATTCACTATAATTGAAATATAATACAGTTCATTACGAAACAATTATTGTATTTTGCAATTTTATTAAAGATGAAAGATGCATTTATAATGAAAATATTTGCCACAGAGAAAATAATAGAAACAAAACTCAAATTTTAATTATTATCTAAAAAATTAAATTCACAGTAAACTTGAATAATTTGATCGTTTCTACTGTTCTGACAAATTTATGAAGCATTTCTGAATTCTTATAATAACCAGATATTATTTTAGCATGAGATACATTTTGCTACAGTAATTATATAAAATATCACATGATTCTATCACATGACCTCATTTTATATATTGTTGCTTTAGATCGTATTGTTTCATTTTCTAGTTTTAGTAAATAAAATAGAAACCAGATGATAGTGCTTAATAAATATTTATTCACTGCTGTCTAAGCAAATATCCCCAAACTAGTTTCAAGTTTATGAATTCATTTTTGATGTGTTTTTGTAATCGGGGGGAGGGGGGTATTGATAAATCATTTCTAACTTATTAAAGTTTGCTAAGGCTCTAAAATCAAGAGTGCCTGATAAATACTGTTAAGTAATATAAGGTAATTAAAATAGATCTGGTATCTGCATATCTATCTAGCAAATTTTATAACCCAAGCAAAGAAAATGTTTCTTAAAAAAAACTGTAATATAAAGTTTTAAAAGTTGTTTTGTACATAGTTTTTTTTTGCACTCACATTATTCTCTTTTCTGAATGAATCATATAATTAATATAGTTTTTTAAGGTGATCGATAAATATGAGGTCCTGATTTGGAGGTGGGAAAGTGAATATTAGTTTGCAACGGACGCTCCAGATTGTATGAACTAAAAATAAGGAAAGTCTAATGAAAGGTAATTGCCTACATTATAAGGAGTCTTTCAATGATAGAATTTTGTAAAAGTCAATGCTCGAGCTTTGAGATATTAGCAATCTAATGCCTACCAGCCGAGGGCATGATTTAATAATATGGTCAAAAATATTCTCTTGTGTCTTGCAGAGTGGGAATATTGGATCAATATTATTTAGATACCTCTTGAAGTGTAAAAAGTGATTAGTATGCACCTTAATAAGTTAAAAAGTAAAGACTTTATCCTGTCTTCAAAATTCCTCTATAATGAGACATTGGAATCTCTTTCAAATACCAAAAATCACCTAAAACATACACAATCACATATGAAATTTGATGCTAGCATTTCCATTAGAGATTCTCCAGGGGATTAAACTTTAGATTCATCACAGATTCTCAATCAGAATGTTGAGCTCATTTATCTACCTCAAGAACTTCTTGCCAAGAAAGACAATGTATTCACATATTCTTAAATAATCAATTATTTTACACTAATAAAGTTATTTTTGAAATCAATACAGTTTTTTATTGTCAATGATAATGAGGGTCTTTTTCTAACCTATTATGATTATAAAGCTATTGTTTTTTATTTGTTAATTGACACATCATTTAATTCAGTTCTCATGTATTGTGCCCTCCAGGATTTAATTCATTGGTAGAAAATCAAACTCTGAAATATATGGTTTTTAAATTGATTCCAGTTCAAGACTTTATAAAAAATAATCAAATATTTATAATATAAGAAATACATCATCAGTTTAAGGTGTTATTTTATGTTGGTTGAGAAATTTCATAAAGTGGCGGTGCTGATACATTTGTCAACAACATTTACTTTTGTTGATCAAAACTGGATATATATATATATCATCATCATCATCATCATTATCAACCATTATCAATCCACTGCAGGATGAAGGTCTCTCCAAGTTTAATCCATCTTCTCCGATCTTTAGCTTCTCTTCTCCACATCACCCCTACACATTTTCTTATTTCATCCATCCATCTTACATGTGGTCTCCTTCTGGGTCTTTTACAATCTCTTGGAATCCAGTTTAAAATTTCAATTGTCCATCTATTATCATCTCTTCTAGCAATATGTCCAGCCCAACTCCACTTCAATCTTTTAATTTTTTCAATGAGATCAGTAACACCTGTTTGTTCTCTTACCCATACATTGCGTTTTCGATCTCTTCTTGTTACTCCCAACATACATCTCTCCATACTTCTTTGAGTGGTCTGAAGTCTCTGTATTGATCTTCTATTAAGTGTCCAAGTCTCAGATCCATAAGTAAGAACTGGTAAAACACATTTGTTAAAAACCTTTCTTTTCAACACATAGGCATATTTCCTTTTAATATCAAATTATTTCTACCAAAAGCACTCCAACCAAGTTTAATTCTATGATTAATTTCCTCTATTATGTTTCCATCTGTATTAATAATCTGACCAAGGTATTTGTAACTCTTAACTTCTTCTAATTCATCATAATCAATCTTTATTTTCATATTTGGAGCAAATTGATTAAACATTACTTTAGTCTTTTTAACATTTATCTTTAGTCCTACTTTCCTACTTTCATCTGATAACTCCTGCAACATTTCCTGCAGCTCGGAAGCATTATTTGCAAAAACAACTACATCATCTGCGAAATCTAAATGACTTAAATAATCTCCATTTACTTTCACTCCTTTAGTTTCCCATTTTAATCCACAAAATACTTCTTGCAGCACTGCTGTAAAAAGTTTTGGAGATATGGAGTCACCTTGTCTTACACCTTTCTCAATGTTGACTTTCCCAGTATCATTATGTAATCTAATTCTTGCTGTTGCATTTTTATAAATATTCTTTAAAATATGACAATATCCTGGATCTATACCTTGATGATCCAATGCTTTAATCACTGAAGAAATGTTTATAGAATCAAATGCCTTTTCACAATCTACAAATCCAAAACATAATGACAACTCATATTCATTTGTCCTTTCTATAACTTCTTTCAATACTTGAATATGATCTACTGTACTAAAACCACTTTTAAATCCAGCTTGTTCTCTTGGTTGGTGAAAATCCAAGGTTCTCTGTAGACGAGTTGTAATTATCTTGGTAAAAAATTTATATAAAACTGATAAAAGGCTGATAGGTCTGTAATTTCTAATATCTTCTTTATCACCTTTTTTAAATATTAATATTATTACTGCATTCTTCCATTCATCCGGTACATCTTTATCATTTAGACATTTGGTATATAACTTTGCTAATATTTTTTCTGTTTCTTCACCTGCTTCTTTTAATATATCAATTATAATTCCATCATTACCTGGAGCCTTTCCTTTTTTCATACATTTAATTGCATTTCTCACTTCTTCATTTAAAATTCTGGGCAATTCGGAAGATGTAATAGATATAGGAGGTACTTGTTCTTTATTACTATATAATTCTTGATAAAAATTTTCTACCAATTTCATAATGTCATCCCTCTTTTTAGTAATAATTCCATCTTTTTTCCTTATTGCAGATATAAATTTCCTACCAATACCAAAATGTTGTTTTACATTCTTAAGACTTTTATTTTCTTCTACAGCTTTTCTTTCTAGTTCACAGTTATACTTTCTTATATCATTTTCAACTCTTTTCCGCACCATTTTACAAAATTTGGGATATTCAATTCTTTTTAATGCATCATTCTTGCATATCTTCATATTCCTTCTTTTCTTCATAAGTTCTCTAGTCTCAGTAGAAATTTTATTAGTCAATTGCTGCTTTTTTCTACCAGCTATCTTTGTTGCAGTTTTTAAAAGTGTATCAGTTATTTTCATATTAATTTCATTCAAATCTGAATCATGTTCAAAATCTACTAATACTTGAAACTGATTTGTAAGTTCTAATTTAAATTCATTAGAATGTTTCCGAAGATTAGGAATATCAACTGTAAATATAGTTTTTCTTAATAATTTTTGTCTCTCTAGTTTTACATTAACATGTATCTTACCCCTTACTAATCGATGATCACTTCCTGTGTTAAATTTATTAAGAACATTACAATCTTGAAATATGTATTTCCTGTTAGTCAAAATATAATCCAATTCTGCTGTACCTTCATTTGGATGCTTCCATGTCCATTTCCTTCTAACATTTTTCTCAAAAAAAGAATTCATAATATAAAGTTTTTCCTTCTCTGCAAACTCCACAAGTCTATGTCCTCTCTCATTTCTATTACCATAACCAAAATTACCTACAACACTTTCATCTTTCATTTGTTTACCAATTCTAGCATTAAAATCTCCCATAACAATTTTAAAATGTTGTTTACTCTGATCAAAAGCCTTTTGTACATCCATATAAAAATCTTCTACTACTTCATCACTGTGAGAACTTGTTGGGGCATAAACCTGAATTATCTGCATTTGATATCTGCTATTAAGTTGTATAACTAATCTTGCCACTCTGTCTGATACACCATCAATCTCCACAATATTGTTCTTCCACTTTTTATTTATAATGAATCCTACTCCACTTGTATTTCCAATATTTGTGCCTTTATAATAGAGCATATGTCCACTTTTTAAATCAATTGTCTCTTCACCTTTTCTTTTCTTTTTTTTTTAGGTACTTATATATATATATATAACAATTTTTGTTCTCTTTTGGTGTTTATGTAACAAATATTTTTAATTATATTCATTGTATTAAGACAGAAAAAATAATTAAGTGATAAAAAATTAATAAGTAAAGTAAACATAAAATAAACAATAACAAAATTGTAAGCATAAGAGTAGTCATGTGATGGTAGTGGGCAAGAGACAATTTCTAATTTAATTATTGATTAGTGACAATTGTTACTGTAATTATGTAGAGTAAGGGGGCAAAATTGTAGGTGGAATAAGTTTCATACTTGGAAATCAAAATGTAACAATTTAAAATAAACACTGATAGTTTGTTTGTTGTTTTTTTTTGCAAAAAGAAAAAAAAAACATTATAATAAATAATACATAGTACAAAAATCATAAAAGAATTATATCCATTGTAAAAATCCAAATGATAACTATATATTTTAATTATATCATATTTGCATGTAGAATAAGTTTAAAAATAATAATATCAAGAATACATATACACATCCTGAAACTGATACAAGTTTGAGTGGTAAATTAACAGTCATATAATGAAAACAATGTTTTAAAAAAGTAAAAAAATAGATCATTGGGAAGATTAAACAGAGAATTTTTGAATAAAAATGTATAGTATGCTGAATGGTGATGGAATTTCATGAAGATGCATTCAATGTATTTAATCTGAATATGGGTATAATTAATTGTGAAAGCTGAGATTTTCTGTTGAACTAAATTCAAATAAAAGATGATAATTATTCAAAAATAAAGATAAAATATTCTGCATAATAAAGGAAGTAAGAAAAATGAAAAATATCCTTGTGTTATTACTGTAAAGATAAATAAAATGAAGATAATATAAAAATATGTATCTTAAAAAGGATACATATATTACAGAAAGTTTAACATAAAAAAATGAAAAACAATAAGCTATAAGAAAATATTTAGACAGAGAATGTTGGAAATTAGAAGAAATACAAAGTTAGGTAAGTTTGATTGATATATACTGTAATAAAAATGATTTGAATGGCAAAAGCAGGATTTCAGGAATGAATTATTATTTGAAGATAGAAATAATAATAAAGATCCAGTTTAAAATGACTATACCAAAAATATAACAACATGTTATTCATCTGATATAAATATCAAGTGTTTATGTATGATAAATGAACAAAGGTAAGATAGATCAGAATAAGATAGTCTATGCATTAATGAAAAAAGAAATTGTAGTAACGGTGACTGAAATAAAAATAATATATATAATGTTTTTTAAGAAAACATTAATGTTTTCAAGAAATTGAGTTTTTTTATCACAAATTTTGAGATGGTACAAAGGTCTGATATTACTTCAACTGGTCTTCACTATTTTGCAGTTCTTTATAATATTGATTAGCCATTTGCACTTCTACTGCTATAGAAATTAGAACAAAATTACAGGCAAGTAAAAGTCTTTCATCATCACGAATTATCAACAATAACAATAAATCAACAGTCAATCTTGTGGATGTATTTGAAATGCAGTTCTATATATTAGGCTAATGATTTAGCCACTGCCAAACCTAGGGCAGGAATACAAACAATAATTATCTGGATGTGTAGACTCAAGCTCTGATTTATATAAATATAGCAATGAGGCATTTATTTTATAGAGCGCTATGTTTATAAATTGTAATAAACTCTTTTCAAGCTAACGTACATGTGCTTTTTATGAATAATAATACAAGAAATGAATACTTTCACTTCCAACACAAGATAAAGTCTTTTCAAAAGAATAGAATGAATCATCTATTCTTTCAACCCAAATGCTTATATATGGGCAAATCTTAAGTACTGGAAATGAATGTCTCATTTACATATGTTTAGTTTCATTTAAGAATGAATGACGTTTCGTAAATTCTAGATAATTTCATGGGCATCATTCATTCAGACATAGTAAAAAATAATTTAAAGTGAGTGGTTTATCCTCATACTTTCATTTCCAATACTTAAGATTTGCCCATGTATAAGCATTTGGGTTGAAAGAATAAATGATTCATTCTATTCTTTCGAAAAGACTTTATCTTGTGTTGGAAGTGAAAGTATTCATTTATTAGTATTAATATTCATAAAAGCGCATGTACATTAGCTTGAAAAGTGATCTTTAGTTTATTATAAATATAGCATTAAAAAAATAATGCTGGGATACTAAAACATGCTGATCATCATCAATGTTCTGGCAATTTAGTACCTTTAATGCACTAGTCAACTATAAACTTAATTTCTAAATAAATAATTAAAATGAAATATACATGGACTTTAAAGAATATCCCATTTGTGCCATCCAGAATCATCACCACCTGGATGTCCATAGCACTAGACATAAACCCCTTTTATATAACAGATATGCACAAGTCCAACTCAGAGAGCAAAAGCTCTAAAATTGTTACTATGATCAAGAGATATAACCCTAATATATAATGTTTTAAATCTATTCTAGGACTAATTAAATTCATTAGAATAGTTTAACAATAAAATAAACGTTTATTAATTAGAAACAATAAAATTAAATTAAGATCTGTACAATATGGCTATACATATAAATTAAGCCTTCTGATTTTAATTAATACAATAAGCTATCACATTGTAATTTGTAAATAGGTCCTAATAGGTTTACATAATATAAGCACACAGATGTGCCTGAGTAAAAAAAAAAACATATTTGAAGTGTATATAAACTAATAATAAAATTCAATAATTCATTTTAATAATTCATAAAATATGATTGATTTTAATATATATGTGTCTACATGACACTCATCTACATAAAAACACAGATGTGCTATAACATATTTGAATTGTCATCTAATAATAAGAAAATAAGCTATAACATTTTAATGATATATAAATAATGATTGTTTTAACATATATAGATGAGGGCCCATGGAAATATGTGCACACAATGATGTTTATATCATATGACATTTTAATTTGTCAAAATAAATGTATTAAAATATATTTAATTCCATGTTGAACACTTACATAAAATTCACATTTATGTGAGTATATATAAAAATAATATGAATCAAAGTTATTAATTTATTGATTATTTATAATGGTAATGTTTTTGTTTTGTTTTTTAAAAAAATTATCATGAGATTTAGTTTGGAAAGTACTTTTTTCTTGATTAATTATAAATGTTAAAAATAATCCAGTAAGTTCTTGCATTTTCCAATCTAGAAATGTTTTAGGAGTTTTTCTTTTTTTAAAAAAATATACTGGAAAAGCATCTTACTTTTTATTGAATATAGTTATTTACTTTAAAAAAAATTGTAATCTAAAAAGTCATTTTCAAAAAATTATTTAAAATAATATTGTTCATAAATCAATCCTTTATGTATTACTTTTATATTAGAGATTTTAACAATCATCATTTTCACTAAAGAGTTTCACTTTTAATAAATAAACTGGAAATGATGATTTTTTTTTCATTATTCAAGATTTAGATAGTTTAGTCAAAAATTATTTACTTTAAAACCAGTCAATATCTGTAAATATTTTATATACATGATTCAGTATCTTTGTCTGTGTTTCTTTGCATATTGATAAAACTGTATATAACATGATAATTTCTTGGTAAGCTGGTTTCTTCTAAACCATAAACTGGCTTGTTGTGATTTTTGGAAAAAATATACTCCAGTAACTAATAGCTTGCAGTGAGTGTCTTCATTCTTTATGACATCTAATACTATATATATATATATATATATATATATATATATATATATATATATATATATATATATATATATATATATATATATATATATATATAGACTATGAACTACATAAAAGTGGGTTCTTGCTTCCATGTGAATCCAAACTTTTCTGTACTGAACTATTAGAAGCAGCTGGATTTGCACTGTTTTGCCTTCAGTTATACTTTCATAATAACTCTGTTAAACTATAAAACTCCCCTAATCTTTTCTTTCAATGTTTTTATAGTCAGAAAACCAACAGTAAGTAAAAGCAAGTTTTCCCTATATTAATTAAAATAAGTTGATGATTCTTTTTTAATTCACAGTAATTTCAATACAACTTTGTAGGATCTTTATCAAAACATGTTGCACAAGCTTTAATAAAATAATTTTTTTACTCAACAGATATAATTACTAGTACATCTATTGTAACATAAAAACATGCTTGTTTTAATTTCAAAATAAGAATTAATAAAATTTTAATTAGACCTTTTAAATGCTTAATTTATAATTTTTTTAAATTCAAAATTATGTAATTATTAACTGTTATTCCAGTATAACATAGAGAATATTAACAAAATATTTTTGTCTCTGTTTATTTCTAGTTTTTCTTTCAACTTTATATATATATATACTTGCACACATACTACTATGCTGTTGTATGCCATGAGACACATAATCATCTCAATATATATATATATATATATATATTGTATCAGACACTACTTCTCTTTATAACCCTGAAGGAGCCACTAGGCCACTGTCAACCTAGAAAATTTAATTTACGGTGATCAGAAAGTTGATGATGATAAATATAAATGCTGCCATCTAGACCAGGAAGAGAAAGAAATCTTAAACGTTGTTCAATTAATTGAGGGACAAGACACAAAAACAAACATCTGTCAAAGCCAAATATAATTATTAATAATTTTTAGGTTTTATTATATTCAAAAATATTAGTCAAACAGAATATAAAGGTTTGACCTAAATTCCCCAACTTCTTTTGCATGAGAGTATTGTGGCATTAAACACTTTGGCAGATAGTTTTGCTTTGACACCTAAAAATCAAAGAGAATTATCAGAATCCTTTTGCCAGTTATCTATCTGCTCACCTCCACTTTCCTTTATTGGAGATTTTAATAAAGACAATCTTGTATGGAAGACAATGAATTAGGCAGAGTGAGCTTTCCTTAATGCTGTAAAACAAGGGTGCAAAACAGGCATATCATATGCTATGAAAATGTTCATAAGAAATCATGTTGTAACATGACTTTAAGGTTGCCACCATACAAGCAAAGATTATGATTTTATGTAATTTAAAATAAAATAAAAAACAAAATCTCTACAGTTTAAGAAAAACAACTATACAATTGATAATTTGATAGCAAAATAACTACAGTTTGTAAAAAAAATAAAAACACACATTAACTACATTAATTCCAACTAAAATTGGGAACAGGTGACATAAAAAGAAAACTACTAGTATCTTCCAAAACATTTAACAACAAATAATAATAATAATGATAATAATAATAATAATAATAATAATAATAATAATAATAATAATAATAATAATAATAATAATAATAATAATAATAATAATAATAATAATAATAATAATAATAATAATAATAATAATAATAATAATAATAATAATAATAATAATAATAATAATAATAATAATAATAATAATAATAATAATAATAATAATAATAATAATAATAATAATAATAATAATAATAATGAGTACAAAATATTAACTCACAATACACTTCCCAATAAAGCAATAAAATAAATTCTTAAGCTAATTTTCTAGACTTTATACATTCCATAATAAAAAATGCATATAATAAAATAAAGATTTAAAAATTGATTAACATTTTAAACTTATATGAATAAACCTATTACACATTCTTTTTGTTCTTTTAATATTAAGCTTAGAGACTTAAGCCCTGCTTAAAATATAAAGTGTTTGGTACCTTTGGGGCTTAACATTTGTTGACATATTGGATCCAGTGATGTGTGCAAGGTTTTAGTTCTATTGGGGTTACATTACAATGGTATTGAATCTCCATTTATCTAGTTGGGAGTATGATGCTAATCTTTATGATTAGTTTTGAACTAGGCATTTAGAATATGTTCCTAATGTCTAAATTGTGAAGCTCTAGAGACCACCTTGGAAGGTTTTTAGCATGGCATACCTTTAATATAACTCTTTAAGGCAAATAGTGTCTGCATTATGAATGTATAGTAGCAGTTCTCAGTATTAAGCATAATTTCTTTAGCAGTTCTTAATCAGCAATTGGGAATTGGCATTTCAATCTTTTCTTAGTGATCTTGACTTCACAGTTCACAGCAAAAATATTTTTTGCATTAGCCAATTTCACAATACAATTAGAAAATATATAAATATATTACATCAGCCATTGTTAACTTGCAAAAATATAATTTATACCTCTCATTCAAGAACACAGAGCTTTTAAATGCAATTGTTATCCCCAGAAGATTTTAATTTAAAATTTTAACCAGGGCTCTTTTTATTATATATTTTTACTTTTCAAATACCTATTTTAATCAATTAGAAAATAAGTTTCTGTTTTTTAAAATAGTTTAAAACAAACAAAACTATCTCAATCAAAAGTCTTCTAAATTAAAATGTTTTTTTACAATTTCCATTTATAATCAAGTACCTGTGTTGTGGCACATATTTTTAATATAAAAAATAACAAAATACAAAATTTTTAAGCACAATTTTTTTCTATTTAAAATTTTTATAAATATACATGTTAGTTTTGATTTCACAATGGTTGCCTTTGAAGTGTATACGATATTTTTTTCAATATATATTGGAACAGTATATAAATATGCCATTACATTAATTTAAAATAAAATTTTAAAGTTCGCAAATAAAAATATAATCTATTAAAAAACTAAAAGCTAAAATGTTTATTAAATGTATATATATTCGCACAGATGCAAAACTTTAAAAAAAAATTTTTTTATAAATAAAAAAAAGTATTTGAACGTACTTTTTTATAAAAAAATACAAGATTTAAATATAAAAATATTTTAATAAAGAAATAACATAAGTAAAAATAAAAACAGGTATTAATTAATTCCTGTAATCTGTAAATGGAAATGATTGTTTATTAATTGAAAAGCAAGCTAGCCTTGGGGCTCTTGTGTAATTAAAAAGTCAGATGAAAATTAGATAAGGAATAAAGAATTAGCTTGTCCAATATAGAAGCAGAAAATAAAGGCCTGGACCATAATGAAAAAATGGAACAGTGACATTTTTCTTCACAGAATCCATAGGAGGATTATAAAAAGAAAAATATTCAGTTTTCTGGAGTTCCAACTTGATTTTGTGAGAAGAACGATAAGATGCACTTGTCGTTCTCTCATTTATTGTAAAAATAAAAAGGCTGTGATACCAGGATTGTTCCAGCTAAGGATGCCTTCAGATAGACCGGGTTTCAAATAAAGACTCCATGGAAATTAACACCAGGAACTGGGAGCTCTTCTACCATAAGATATATGGACTGAACAATTGTTAAAATCATAAAATTAATTAAGAACTTTCGTCAAGAGTTGACAAGTTTAATAAACAAGCTAACCTAAATTTGAATGGATTTTTATCTGACTTTTGTAAGTTTTTAGGTCAATTAATAATGTTTAATTTTATATGTTTGGCATTTGATAAAAATCATTTCCATTTTTTTTCTTATTGTATAAATTATTTAAATGCATGAAATTTAAGGTTGGGTATAGATGTTGCATAGATTCGTTAGTGGTTGATTATGTTGTGGTTTTCACATTCAGTTAGAATATATAAGTCATCGATGTCACTGCGGCATCTTATGATGAATGCTATTGGTTTTTTTTGTATTCCCTATGCAATTGACGTTATCGATGATTTTGTATTTTGATTGGTTGTGTTTATTTTGAAATGTTTTTAACCATGGAATCTGTGCAGCCAATCTACTCAACATTATAAAACAAATTGTAAAAAACTCATCTGTGCGAATGTGTCTAAATGTTAAATTTAAGTCAGGCATGAATGGCTATATACATTTGTAAAGTTATATATATATATATATATATATATATATATATATATATATATATAGTTTAAGGGAGGGTAATCTTAGGTTATTTGTTTTGTAGTTAAATTGGGTCAATGGATTATATGAATTGATGTAATTAGTAAATGTAGCAGGAGATCCGCTATCGGCAGGATTGCATATATATGCCATACACCTTCTGTTTGCCTATGGATGGGATTGTAAGTCAGCAAAAAGGACCGCTGTCCCTTCTTATGGAGTTTTTTGTTTATTGTTCTACTCGCCAACAGATGTAGCATTCCTGTTGGTTGAGAGACAATATCTTCTCTAACTCTACTTACTGTTCAGATGAACATTCCTGACAGTATAGTATTTTGTGTTGTTGTATTCATGCTGCATTGAATACATCAATATATCCGATGGATTGACATTGGTTTGGCTGCAAACTTTTGGCCTAAGGTTAAATAAGGGATATAACATTTTCTTTTCTAATTCAATCTATGTAGTCTATTCATACTCGACAATCTTAATAAAATATTAAATTTATTTATACGCGACAATCTTAAAATAAATATAAATTTCATCTGTGTAGATGATTTAAAATTTTAAAATAATAAGTTAAATTAAAAGAATGTTAAAATCTAAAATAATAATATTATTATTCCTCAAAATTTAAAATGATTCAAAATTTATATGTGCATAAATAAATATTGTTTCTGTGTTAATTACTGGCAGTGGCTTTTATTTTTTTATATATACAAACTAAAAAAGTTATTTCTTATCTCTGTGTCTCCATGAGCTAGTGACAAGAGGCTAACGGTCTGAATATTTAAATAAAGTGGAATCTTAACAGTGCGTATCTGCCTACTTTATAAATTTTTCTAGGCTCAAATGCCTAGTTGGTGCCCCTGTAGTGCAGATATCATAGATTACGGTAAGATTCGATCTTCACTTTCTTTTGGATCATTATAATATATATAAACATTACAAGCATAAAGCTAAACTAGTCAATATATAATTAAAATTACCCCAAAATCAAAATTCAACTAGACCAGCATAAAAATAATATTAAAACACAACCAAAGGTTTCTACAAGCAGACTTCTCAAGTGTAAAGAACTACAAAAACTATAAAATATATATAATATTAACCATTACCCACAAATCCATTCACTTCCCATCCACCCTTAATATTAAAATAACTCTTAAATAAGTTAATTGCTTCAGAATATGTAAAATTAAGAGCGTGCTAATAGCTCTAAACAAGCTTTTTTTTTTTATGATAAATGCTACTACAAGAGAAGGCATTCAAATCATTTTTATTTTAAATGGTCCCCATCCCCAGACCGGTTTTGACCTATGGGTCTCTTCAGTGAGGAGTTGGGACATTAGATCTAAAAAACCAACTCAAGCAAAGCATTTATCTAAAAGATAATTGTTAGAAGAAGATCTGAAACTTTTAGACATCTACATGTCTTTAAAGTCAGCTCTCCAACTGAAAAAATCATATGGGATTGAACTTAATTCAGATACTCCATATATTAGTAGGCTTAGCTCTTTAATTTAGCTAAAGCCACAACAGCAAAATAATAATAGTAATAGTAACAAGTCAGATGTCACATGACTTATATATAGCTTGCATTTACAAATATGTAAAATTAAGAGCGTGCTAATAGCTCTAGACAAGCTTTTTTTTTATGATAAATGCTACTACAAGAGAAGGCATTCAAATCATTTTTATTTTAAATGGTCCCCATCCCCAGACCGGTTTTGACCTATGGGTCTCTTCAGTGAGGAGTTGGGACATTAGATCTAAAAAAAAAACCAACTCAAGCAAAACATTTATCTAAAAGATAATTGTTAGAAGAAGATCTGAAACTTTTAGACATCTACATGTCTTTAAAGTCAGCTCTCCAACTGAAAAAATCATATGGGACTGAACTTAATTCAGATACTCCATATATTAGTAGGCTTAGCTCTTTAATTTAGCTAAAGCCACAACAGCAAAATAATAATAGTAATAGTAACAAGTCAGATGTCACATGACTTATATATAGCTTGCACTTACAAATATGTAAAATTAAGAGCGTGCTAATAGCTCTAAACAAGCTTTTTTTTTTATTATGATAAATGCTACTACAAGAGAAGGCATTCTCTTGTAGTAGCATTTATCATAAAAAAAAAGCTTGTTTAGAGCTATTAGCACGCTCTTAATTTTACATATTTGTAAGTGCAAGCTATATATAAGTCATGTGACATCTGACTTGTTACTATTACTATTGCTTCAGAATAATAACTTTTCGATAATAAAGATTCTTTAATTCTTCTTTTAATTTCATTTCTCTCAAAGAAGACAACCTCAGCTTCATCAAAATTAATATGGTTGTGTTTTAATATTATTTTTATGCTGGTCTAGTTGAATTTTGGATTTGGGGTAATTTTAATTATATATATATATATATATATATATATATATATATATATATATATATATATATATATATAATCAGTCTAAAAATAGGTTTATACAACAGACCTTCCACTGCTTTTAATTAATTAATTGGGAACAGATTGAACATCTTTGACATGTAGTCATGAAGAAGGGTGGAAAAATGGTTTGGATGAATGAAATGACAAATGAAGTTTTAAAAAGGGTAAATAAGAATAAAAGATTTATTGAGAAAATGAAAGACAGAATTAAAAAAATCTTTATTGTATATATATTAAGAAGAAAAAATTGTTTAATGAAAGATGTTTTGGAGGAAATAGTGAATGGTAACAAAATGAAATGACAAAAAAAGATGACCATACTGAAAAATATATGAGATGGTAAGAGGTATGTATAATTGAAGAACTGAACAATGATAGAAAAACTGGAAAAATGGATGAATTTATGATGTGATTTCCCTCTGGACTAATCATAGGACAGTGATATGATTAAAATATAAAAATTGAGGATATGGTAATTTTGATTATAACAAAGTAATTTGTTTTGAATAGCTTTTGTTAATGGAAAGAGATTATAATTAATTTATTTATGGTAAGAAAAAAAAATAGTCAAAAAAATTGTTCATAGTTTTGAAGAAATTGACCATATTATTAAAATAAATATTAAATAATATATAAATGTCTTTAGTTCATGTATTTTTTTTTTAAAAATCTCAAATTCTTAAAAAAAATATTTAATAATATGTAAAAAATTTAAATTCAAATCTTTAATTAATTCAGGAAATATAACCCATTATTTAATTAAATCAAACTATTTTTAATTAAAAATGCTGAAATTATTGAGTGAAAATGAAATGAATTTAATGTAAAAATATATAATATTGCCAAACTCAATGAAATTAACAGAATAATTATTGGTCCCACAAAATAATTAGAGTTATACAAAAAACATGATAAGTCAATTAAAAAAGATAAGGGTTGACAAAGCTTCATAAAGATTTACAATTATCTCCCTTGTAACAAAATAAGAGCAACAACACTTGATTAAACAATGTGTAAGAAAAAAGATTTTCAAAATTAAATACTTCATGATTTTAATAGATGACTTATTCCTAGACCCTATGACTAAGCTTCATGAGCTGTGACATTTTTAGATAGAAGGCTATTCAGAATTTGATAAAATATAAAGGAAATATTCAACCAGAAGCTAAGTTTTTATTTGGTTAGTGAAATATATCTCAAATCATCTTAAAACTCAAGTAAGTATCAGTTTTCAGTTTTAAACTTCCTTTGTGACTTGTATTAGCAAAATGTGTGCTCTTCCTATGAAGACTTGCTAAATTTCTTACTTTTTCTGTATAACAGCCTTTTCAAATACGTGACTCTGTAGTTAGCAAGACTAGTAACCTGAATCAAAACATAAAATCTTGTATACAATTGGTATTGATTTATAAACTGATTGTGTTCAATCAAGAAACTGATATATTCCTTATAAAGCTGAAACACTGTTGGTATTGTACATTTTTTTTTGCTATGAGTATAGAACATTTTAAAGAGCTACACAACAAGATTTTCAAGGTATGTTAATCATCAAGTAAAGAAGTTATCAATTAAAGCCAAAGTAAAGATCATAATATTGAGCTGAGTGGTAAATGTTAATATTATTGGTAATGGATCACTTATAGTCATATTAATATTATTAGTAATGAACTACCAATAGTTTTATATAAGTGAACAGACAGCTTTAAAATCCTCAGTTGAGATTAATCCATCATTTTATATTGTTTAAAAGCCTAAAATATTTCTATTAACCCTATATTAAATCTTTAAATTTTAAATATTAAAGTATTTTTTTTCTTTTTAAATTTTTTTCTTTTATTTATTGGTCTATTCATCTGTTTGTCTATCTATGTATTTATTTATTTGTCTGTCTGACTGTAAATCTGTCTATTTCTATCTATTCATCTATCTATCCTTCAGGATAGATGTTATATTTCAATGCTAAATAATCAGGTATGTCAAACCAGTACATTAAAATCCCTTATTAAATATGTACTTGTGGAAATACAAGAAAGTCTGATAAAGTAAAAGCTTATAGTATGAAAATAGTCTAAGGATTCTTTTTCTCATTAAATTAAGTTTAATACAACTATAAATATATACAATAAATACAAGAACAAGAGACTTTTTTTTTTCATTTAAAACATACATGTAATAACTGTAATCCCAAGCCTGTCTGAAAATCTGAATTATAAAATTAATCAACATTGTCATATATAAATGTTCAAAATATTTCAGAGCCTTTTTCAGAATCTGAATTAATAAACTAATTACTACAGTGAAATACATTTACCAGAAAGAGATTAAAATGTTACTTATAATTTTTTATGAAGTGTTTTTTTTTTTTTTTAGAAGAGATTTCAATTTTTACTATAAGCCAGAAAAAATTATAATAATTAAAAAAGCAAGTCATATATAACGTGACATTACTTTTAAAGAGCTTGTAGTTACAAAAATGCACACAGAGAGCATACCAATAGCTCAAACAAGCTCAGGAAACTTGCTTGGATGAATGGGAAAAAAATTGATAAATGAAGCAAAGAAAAGAAAGGGTTTGGTAAAGAAACTAAGAGTATTTTCATATAATAAATATGATGTAGCTAGAATTGTATGGAAGGGAGTTGCAGTAGCAGGGTTAACATATGGTAATGATAAATTATGTGTTAGTAAAAGGGTTTTAGATTATTTAGAAAAAGTACAAAGGGAAGTAGGAAGACATGCATTAGATGCAGAGATGTAGATAGCAAAGGAGGCAATTCAAGGAGAAATGGGATGGTCAAGTTTCTATATGAGAGATGCAAAAAGTAAAATGAAAATGTTTGGTAGGTTGCAGTTTATGTATAGTAAAAGAATAGCCAAAATAGTGTTTAATTGGGTTATGAGTAAAGGGCAGGTAACAAGATGGGTGAGAAAGGTAATGCAGTATGCAAAAGATTTGGATAAAGAATTTATATTGGTATACTTGTATAAAAGGTGGTATGATTGTGTTAGGAGGATTGTTGAGTGTTATAGTGGTAAGGAATGGGATAAAAGAATAGAAGCATTAATAAAAAATAGGGAGTTGGAGAGATGGAGAACTGGTATGGAGGGTAAAAAGAGTTTAAGTATATATAGAAGTAAATGGAATATTGGAAGTGAGTTAATTTATGATAATAGTAAGGAAAGTAGTTTATTGTTTAAGGCTCGAATGGGATCTTTAACAACAAGAGAATATACATGTAAATGGAAAACTATGGGTGATTTACTGTGCAAATTGTGTAAGGAAGGTATAGAAAATATTAGGCATCTGTTGATTGAATGTAAATGCTTGAAAGCAGAAAGGGTACAGATAATGAAGTTATGGGAGAATAGGTATGAACAAAGTGACTATACAGAAAATGAGTTATTAATTTTTATGCTGGATTTGCGAAAAGATAAGGGGGATTTAGATTTAAAGGCCAAAGAGTTGACAAAGATTATGCTGTGGAAATGGGATGGGGCAGAATATGGGAAGACTTAGAGTGGGGAATGGAAAATAAAGTGGCTAACAGGTTTATCTGGGCATAGTTGCTGAGATATTTTTGACTTCATTTAAGGAGAAGCCAAATACATCACATCACATCGTAATAAAACAGTGTGGTATGAGAAATCTCTATCCAGAACACTCTCATCTCCAGACCATGGTTTTGAGCTTATGGCCCACATCAGTGGAGAGCTAGAATATTCGGACACTAGACCCAAAATATCAACTCAAAAACCAGTGTCCGAATATTCTAGCTCTCCACTGATGTGGGCCATAAGCTCAAAACCATGGTCTGGAGATGAGAATGTTCTGGATAGAGATTTTAAATATTTTCTCATACCGCACTTGTACGAGCTTGTTTGAGCTATTGGTACGCTTTCTGTGTATAAGCCAGAAAATGGAATTAGAATGTAGTAGCAAAATAAAAATTCCAAGTTAGAAAGTAGAATTACAATTGATAAAATCAAACTTCTATCGACTTTTATTAGGATAAGTCTCTTTATATTTTTTATTTTACGATATTTAACGTTTTGTTTTAGTTTTCATTAGTATCGAACTGTTTAGTAAATACAACAGCCAACTTTATATGTATATTTCGATTTTATAATTTCTACTATTTAAATGATTGTTTTGGAATGTAACTTTACTCTAAGATGTGGTCTGGATTAAATTATCCCTAAATACATTCATTTCAATGCAAGGCGCAGCAAGCATTGATGAATTAATTTGTTGTAGCATATTTATTGTTTTTTTGAATACACAATGTCTGAATTGATTTATCAATTTACTTCTGATATTGGATTGTGGTTTGTAGTATTGTTTAACTTGTCATTATTTATTTGATTAATTAAATCAATTTGACATTTCTCTGAATGCTATATTTATCCATACATATTTTGTATAGTGAGAATATTTCATCATTAATATAAAAAAATTGTGTTTACAGTGTGTTGGTACGACCTTGGAGATATCTTCACAAACTTTAGTTAACAATGAATTAAAAATAAACCTGTTTTACTAATTTAACCTTGATTAAACTGATAAAGATACAGCCTTTTAAAATTGCAATGCGAAAATAGGTGAAACCAGTGTACAAACATCTTAAGATTCATTTGTTATATTTTTGGGAACCCTACATTGGCTCGGAGATTGGAAAGTCATCTCATATTCACCCAACTTATAGATATATGATCAATAAAGCAAGTCATATATTGGGTGACATTGCTTTTATAAGCTTGTATTTATTTACATATATGCAATATAGAGAGCATACCAGTAACTCAAACAAGTTCTGGTTGATAAGTGCTGGTAAGAGAAAAATATTTAAAATCTCTATTTTTCTATTTTTCTCTTACTGCACTTATCAATAAGAGCTTGTTTGAGCTATTGGTGCACTATCTATATTATATATATATATATATATTGTGCCGGTCAAAATCATGTATTCATTCAACAAGACCAATAATCCAAGCAAAAGTACCTTGAATCCAACCATACACAAGATACAGATGTCAGGGGAATGGTGAATCCTAACCTATTTGCCTGAACTATTGCCTTTCTGACTAATGGATAATGTTTATGATGACACTAGCAGTCCTTGGTTTTTATTCCGTTCCAGCTGGAGGTCATGGTTCACATAGAGATTCAAAATAATAAAGGGTTTATATGAGAAATTAATTATTTAGTGAGTTCTGACGATTGCAGAATGGGACAGATGGGGTTTGATATCGATTACTAATGGTTTGAACCGTAATAATTATAATTCTTTTTGGAAACATTACAAAGAAGTGACTTTAAATCAAAGAAATATTATAAATAAATAGAGTAATTGACATTAGAGATTCGGAGTGATGACAAACTAATCTTATTTAAAATAATAATATTTCAGGAATTTATTAAGAATTTGAATTACAAAATAAGTTTAGTTTTGTTTATACAACTCGATTATTTTCTTGAATTCATTTTTTTAATGGGGCTAAATGCAAGGCATTTGACAACAAAGTAACAGTTTGTTAATTGGTCTGCCAAGAACCAATCAACAATAAAATATTATTAACCCTCTTTAAAAGATTACAAAGGAATCTATTTTAGATAGATAGATAGATAGATAGATAGATAGATAGATAGATAGATAGATAGATAGATAGATAGATAGATAGATAGATAGATAGATAGATAGATAGATAGATAGATAGATAGATAGATAGATAGATAGATAGATAGATAGATAGATAGATAGATAGATAGATAGATAGATAGATAGATAGATAGATAGATAGATAGATAGATAGATAGATAGATAGATAGATAGATAGATAGATAGATAGATAGATAGATAGATAGATAGATAGATAGATAGATAGATAGATAGATAGATAGATAGATAGATAGATAGATAGATAGATAGATAGATAGATAGATAGATAGATAGATAGATAGATAGATAGATAGATAGATAGATAGATAGATAGATAGATAGATAGATAGATAGATAGATAGATAGATAGATAGATAGATAGATAGATAGATAGATAGATAGATAGATAGATAGATAGATAGATAGATAGATAGATAGATAGATAGATAGATAGATAGATAGATAGATAGATAGATAGATAGATAGATAGATAGATAGATAGATAGATAGATAGATAGATAGATAGATAGATAGATGTGCATTTATAACACTATTACATTTAAATCAGTTGTCTCTACTGAGTGTGGAAAGCAAGATAGTTCATTTTAAATAAATTAGATAATCATATTTAACTAATTAATGGGGTTGGTTTGTGAACGGTGTGCCATCATGGCAGAGAGCATTTCAGGTTTGCTAAATAAAGATATAAAATGATGAAGGCAGTGTGCTGTTATAGATTACCACAAAAATAAATGAGGTCTGTTATGAACCTCTGGGTGGCTTTACTAAAAGAAATCCCTGATATATACAGGTAGATGATGAGAAATGCTGGCCCTCCAGCCAAAACATGTCTCTGAATAATAATAATAATAATAATAATAATAATAATAATAATAATAATAATAATAATAATAATAATATATTTGATGTACTGGACTTCCCATACACATCTTAATGGCAATGCTTGGAAAAGAATCCCTTGGTATGAACTACGTCTACTTTGAGGAAAAGTGAAAGATTGGACTGACCATACTTAAACATCCAAAGGTCCTGAGAGGTATGTAGCAAAGCTCTTGAATAACAATAATAAAAAAATGGTTGTAACTATAAATACATAATGCCTTAGACGTATATAGATAGAGAGTGTATCACTGACAAAAATAATAACTTAATCCCTGATTAAAATAATTGGCTCCCTGACATAATGGAAAGTCCCAGAAATCTTAGGCCATCAATGAATGATTCATAAATTATATTATAAAAAGAAAGGCAAGAATTAAAACTAAAATATAAATTGTTTTCCACACTTTCCAAATATTTCATTTATTAAGCTATTAAATAGTTTATCATTGGTAATTACAAATAAGACTGTCTTTTAACTAACATAGACAGAGCATTGGATATCAAATTCACTTATGGTGAACTTCAAAATATACAGCATAACAAATTATACATCGAATTTTTACTATTTTTTTGACAAATAAAATATATATGTATGAAACATGTACTGATAAAATGCTTTCAACAATTTTCTTTCAAGACATTTGTTTTACAGAAATTGTAATAGATTTTACTTAACTGATTTACTAAAATTCTTTATTCTTTCAGAAAAATTTACAGGGCAATTTTAAATTGGAGGCAATAATAACACATCTAATTTTTAAAATAATTTTTATCATTTAAAACAAATTTATAATATAAAAGGTACAAAACTAAATGAGCTTTCTTTAATTAATTAATTTAAGGAAAATAAGTATCCTGCAATGATTTTTGAATGGAGAAAATAAGAGGGAGGGTTAAAGTTAGTTGCTCATTGAATTTTATACTTGGCAATTTCAGTAAGTCAAATATTCTAAATAAACTAACAAAAAAATTAATTTAATTTGTTGCATCAAAATAATATCAGATTTTTAGAATTAATATTTTAAATTTAAGAGAAAAAAATTAAGACACATTTTAAAATTAAGTTGTATAAACATTACACAGATATATAAAATATAAATTAATATTGATTTGGAAAACAAGTAAAATAGAATCAGTGGCTTGAGACAAATTGGATGTTACCTCAGAATCAATTGGTAGACATTCCATGGCTTGAAACAGGCAGTTATACAGTCAGATCATTTAGCAGGCTTTCTTGACACAGTACAGTTTCAGGCTAGATGTTGAAAGCACTGGAAAGGCATTGATGAGCTGGTGGGACACAGAGCTCCAGAGAGCAATGCCGATCTTTTCATCCCATCATTTCTTTAATCATGATGTACTGTAAATCTAAACTACTCTCTTCAGTGAACTCTTCAAATAAATAATCCCTTCTTATCAAAAATTTCCACTATTTACATGATCTGGCTTTATCTATAGAATTCAATCTACATTGACATCCACCAATTGTAATTTCTCTAAGCAGTTCTCTGAGGTTGGTGCCTGCTTTGGAGGGAAATCTATCATCCTGCATTAAACATGCCCCAAGGGTTCATTTGCTAATTAAAAGAAAACTGCAACAAGCATATTCAGTTTATCAGTCATTGTATTAACAAAGCCTATTTAATTAAGGTTTAGATTAACAAAAATGTAAATTTTATTCAGAAAAATTTTAGGAATTTGGTACAATGACTTTCAAATTTAATATTTGATATAAAACTTAAGTAGAACTTTACAAAATATTTCTTACAAATATTAGATTGTTTACATAATTGATCCTTTAATGTACATTTATCAAAAGATCAATATAAAATGTTACCACTGATTGATTGAAGAAAAATGAACTTTAATAAAAGAATTTCAAATATTTGTAACATTTTATAGATATCTAGGATTCAATTACATATCAATGCCAATTTAATAAAATAAACATAATATACAGTTTTACAAATATTATAAAATAAATAAACTATTATAAAAGGTTAGTTAATCATAAAATACAAATTAATTAGATAAAAGATTATAATATTGATTATAAATATACTACCACCTATTATGTGGTGGGTTTCAGTTAAATATAAAAAGGTTGTGTTCAAACCCACCCTAATGTTGATGACATTGGCATGAGGTGAAGCAGAAATATGCACTATATTTACAGCTTCAATGTATATATATACTGTTTCTGAAGTTCATATTTTTATATGAAGTATATTGGGTATTTGTATGGAGAGTTTTGCCTGTTTTAATAAATAATGTATTAATAGCTACTTGATCTATTTGTGCATATAATTCTGTGTGAACATGTGATCTATGATATTACAGAGGGAGTGCCAAAATATGAATAATTTATTATCCAGGCAATAAAAATATATTTACACTTTGAATTATTTATATAATGAATATCATTAACAACCTAGCATTGATTCTATCTGCATATATTTGAATTTTTAATTGAGAAAAGACAAAGAATTCTGAAATATTTAGACATGTAGATATTAATTATTAATAGATAAATACAATTATTAAAATATATCCCGTGCTAATAAATTTAATAAATCAAGTATTTTTAATCAAACATAAGGCACGATGTGATGCTTGCTGGTTTATCATCACATTATTATTTGGAAGCTTTCCTTTCTTTATAAATTTAATTGCATGTGTCACTTCTTTATTTAAAATTCTGGGCAATTCAGAAGATATAATAGATATAGGAGATACTTGTTCTTTATTACTATATAATTCTTGATAAAAGTCTTCTACCCATTTCATGATGTCATCTCTCTTTTTAATAATAATTCCATCTTTTTTCTTATTGCAGATATAAATTTCCTACAATACCAAAATATTGATTTACACTCTTGATTCTCCTTTTATTCTCTTCTACAGTTTTTCTTGCTAGTTCACAATTATATTTTTTATATCATTTTCAACTTTTTCCACACTACTTTACAGAATTCAAGGTATACATTCCTTTTTAATACATCATTTTTATATATCTTCATATTCCTTCTTTTTTTATAAATTCTCTATTCTCAGTAGAAATTTTATTGGTCAATTGCTGCTTTTTTTTTACCAGCTATCTTTGTTGCAGTTTTTAAAAGTGTATCAGTTATTTTTTTATTAATTTCATTCAAATTTGAATCATGTTCAAAATCTACTAATACTCGAAACCAATTTTTAAGTTCTAATTTAAGTTTATTAGTGTGTTTCTGAAGATTAGGGATATCAACTGTAAATATTGTTTTTCTTAATAAGTTTTGGCTTTCTAATTTTGCATTAACAGTATCTTACATCTTACTAATCGATGATCATTTCCTATATTAAATTTATTAAAAACATTACCATCTTGAAATATATTTTTTCTTTTAGTCAAAATATAATCCAATTCTGCTGTATCTTAATTTGGATGCTTCCATGTCAGTTTCCTTTTAACATTTTTCTCAAAAAAAAAAAATTCATAATATAAAGTTTTTATTTTTCTTCAAATTCCACAAGTTTATGTTCCCTCTCATATTTATTACCACAACCAAAATTACCTACAGCACTTTCATCTTTCATTTGTTTACCAATCATAGCATTAAAGTATCCATAGCAATTTTAAAATGTTGTTTACTCTAATAAAAAGCCTTTTGTACATCCATATAAAAATCTTCTACTACCTCATCACTATGAGAACTTGTTGGAGCATAAACCTGAATTATCTGCATTTGGTATTTGCTATTAAGTTGTATAACTAATCTTGCCACTCTGTTTGATACACCATCAATTTCCACAATGTTGTTCTTCCACTTTTTATTTATAATAAATCCTACTCCACTTGCATTTCCAATATTTGTGCCTTTATAGTAGAGTACATGTCCATTTTTTAAATCAATTGTCTTTACTATTTCTTCTAACTTCACAAAGTCTAATAATGTCCTATTTAATATAAGACAGTTCTTCTTCTAATTCTTGCAATCTTCCTTCACTTGAAAGTGATCTACAGTTGTAAGTATGTAAATAAAAAGTTGTCCTCAAATGGCAGCATGAGTCCACAATCAGGGTATTCTTATATATCAAATATATCAAATCACTCCTTTTCTCACATATATACATTATGTATTTTCAGAAATTCTACCTATGAATAAAGATAAAGTCTGAATTTTATATTTGAAATTTGAGCTAGTGATGTTCGCTAGGTTTATTTCATATATAAAAAGGATAAGAAATAATCTTAATGTATGTTCAATCTTTCAGTGATTATAAACCAAGGTCATTTTATATGAAATAAGATTTTACCTAATTCTGATTTGTATTTGGAAAAATTAAATACTGTGCCTCAGCTGACGAAACAACTTGCGTTACATGTGGTAAAGAGTATTTAGCTATTCTGTTTCTTATATTGACATTGTATTCAGATATTTCCCATTACAGAGGTAATTCTATTTCCATCCATGAGCATAATTTATTTTTTAAATAGAGTTCACTAAGCTTCTTGAAATTGACTTTTTATGTTAATGTATGGTTGTGAGACATGGACATTGAGTAATAGAATTAAGAAACGACTGGAAACTTTTGAGATGTGGACATGGAGAAAAATGGAAAAAATCAGTTGGGTGAATAAAATAACAAATGAAGAAGTTTTGAAAAGGGTTAATGAGGAAAGAAGATTGATTGAAAGTATCAAAGAGAGAAAGAGAAACTGGATTGGACATATACTAAGAAAAGATTATAGTTTAATGAAAGATGTTTTGGAAGGAATGGTGAGTGGAAATAAAAAGAAAGGACGGAAGATATTGACATTATTGGATGATATACGAGATGGAAGGGGTTATGTGGAATTGAGGAAGTGGGCAAGGAAGAGAATCGAATGGAAGAATGGATGAACTGATGTAGTGACTACTCTCTGGACCTGTCTATTGGACAGACTACTATTGATGATGTTAATGTAACAATATAGAAAAAATATATAAACAAAATGGTGCTTTAATAATCATTTATAATGTGATCAATCTTAAAGTAACATCAATAAAGTTAATGTTTTTATAAATTATTACCACTCCAATTATCTTACTATAAGATTAGAATTTCAACCATTCTCATAGAATCTAAAAATTATGCCTGTTTTTATTTTCCAGTGACCAACAAAACAAAGTGCAGTGAATAATGTATGATAAGAAAATAAAATATTTTTCCAATTAAAAAACAACCACAATTCAATTTTATCATGACAGTCAGTGAGATAACAAACAGTAAAACTTTATCAGATTATGCAATTATTTTTGAAATATATTGTGGTAAAAATGAAGATCACTTGAAAAGCTTTATATATCTGTTCAAGCACAATTGTAAGTGAACAACTTGGCTAATTAATGAGATGTCTCATTGGTTTGCTGTGGAAATTTCTAGTACAAGATGGCTATTCTCTATTGGATAAGATCCATTGTCTATGCAAGAAAAAAACTATTTTTGTTGTTGCTACTATTCATATGTGTATTGAACAGTATGCTGTAGCTTAGCCATTTGATCCTTGTCGTGAATTCAAGTTGAGTGATCATAAAAATATTTAAAACTGCATCTGCATATTTTATCATGAACGTTTCCTATTACTTGTTCAATGTAATTACTTGTGTAGAAAAATACCTCATATACTCTTTCTTTAATTCCAGCTGGATGTTATATTTGATAGATGTATAAAACATTTTATTAGCATTTTTTTTTTTTCGTAATTCATTAAAGTTTCAAATCTTAAAGATGGATAGATCAAAAAAGATCTCCCTTCCTCCACTTCAAGAAAAACCAAAACCGATATATTATAACAGTTAATCAATGCCATAAAGCAATTTATTTTCACGCTGAAAGAAAAAAAGAAAACATTTTATCATTTAAAGAGTGTTTATAAAAGAAAATGTTTTGTTGACGAATTCTGAAGTAAATTGAGTGTGTTGATTGTTATTTATGATGTTTAAAAATGTTGTACTTTCAGAAATATTATTTTAAATAAATAAACAAATGAAAATATCTTATTATCTTAAAAATTTGTAAATAAACATAAACAACAACAATTGATCATGATATTCAAACTTATTTCTATAATTTTTGTTTTTATTATTGTAGTTTTAAATTTTATTATTGTTTTACTTTATATTAGTTAATATGCCTTTGTAAAAGTAGCAATAAAAGTTTTTAAGAAAATTTGTGAATGAACTTATGAAAAAATATACAAAATTTGATTAGAAGGATTTGAACTCAGAATCTTTCTGTCTATTCATCCTCCAATGTAGAGAATGAATAGACTGAAAAATCAAAAATTCAAATCCCTCTTTTATGTATACAAGAAATATTCAATGTTAGCAAATTATATAATGCTTAAAATTTGATTCTATATGTTGTACTCGTATTTACAAACTTTTTAGGAATATGAATATAAAATCAAACATTACAATCATTAATAATTAGATGTAATATCATCATCCTGTGATTGTTGATTATTAATGTTTAGAGTAGATTTTTCTAGTATAAAGATGTGTTCCAAAATTTATATGAGGATAAAAAATACTCCTGTGATTAAGTTGGTATTACTCTTTCTTGATTATGAGTGATCTAAGAAAGTCATGTGATATTGTCAATAGTAAGAACTTCTTAACTGACAGCAAATGACTCTAGACTATTATGAAAAAACTACATTCAAAAGCATATGAGTAAACTGTCAAAAACATGTGATATTGTTGTTGGCATTAATCATAGTAATTACACGCCTCTAAAATAGTGTGAAACAAACTTCTCTTAGCAGCATATATAAGCTGTGAAAGTCCAATAATGTTGTTGATATTATTTTCCCTATCTTAGATTAGATGTCTCTTCAGGAGACTGAAGAAAATAGTTCTTTAAATATATAATAATCTAAAAAAATAATATCGTGTGGTTTTTCTTTAATCTCCCTACCTTACAATCGTGGCTATGCAATAGAGAGAAAAGAATTGCTCTTAGAAACTTATGATTGTTTCAAAAGTCTTGTGATATTGTTGTTGATGTAAATGTTTGAAACTTGACACATCTTCACCATGGCGAAGTAAAACTGCTTTTAGAAGCATATCAGTAAACTAAAAAAGTCAATTGATGTTGTTGGTATTAATTTTTCTAGCTTATAATAGACAGCTCTAGAATAGAATGAAAAGAAAGCATATAAGTATGTTGAGAAAATTATGTGATGTTGTTGCTAGTATAAATATTTCTAGATTATAATAGATTGTTCTAGACCAGTGGTAGTCAACCTGGTCCCTACCACCCACTAGTGGGCATTCCAACCTTCATGGTGGGTGGTAAGGATTTTGTCCGATACTGAAGCATTTTTTTTTCATTTAATTAACTTTTTAAAAAATTTCATAGCATTATTTAAAAACATTTTCATTAGGTCTTCATAAAATTCCCTGTGACAATTTGAATTTCTGAAAATATACTATATATTTAGAATCAATAAATATTATAGGAATTTGAACCAGTGAGCATGGATAATGTTATTAAGAAGATAGTTATGGGAATATATTTGCAATTATATCTTTGAATATTTATTACATTTGAATGCTCGCCGCTTTGAGGTATTGGAATATGAATAACAAAATAACAATAAAGAAATATTATAGTCACAACCACAGTGATAGACAAAAAATTTAGGTTAGATTACATTTAGTTTAATTAAGACATTTATAAAGAGATAGGCAAGTTATACATGATACAATATTTTACTTTAATGAGAATTTATAACGAAAACATTTATAGGATTTAGAATGTTACATTAGTTTATCTTTAGCTAGCTTTAAATTTTATGTTGAGGATTTAAATTTAAAAATAGTTAGTTAATGCAGAGCTCGGCGGTTATGGATTGACATTACCGATTAGTTGCTGGACTGGATACGCAGGTGTTGGGGTATCGTGGTGGTCTTCTTGAGCAGTTATAGCATCTACATTATGGAAGTAGGCTGTATCTGGATAATTCCATGTTGCATCTCCAGTGATAGAAGCATCAGCTGGCAGTGGTCACGTCATTCTTCTGTGGATTTAGAAGCAGCTGCCACTTTTCTCCAGTCAGATCATTCAAAGATCAATCTGACATGGATTAGGTATAGTGATGCTTTTTTAAAATTAATGACTCCATAACTCAAACGTAAAATATATCCTATTTATATTTTCCTTGCAAAGTACTTAACTAGAGAGGAATCTATTTCACCTGAAAACTCATTAACTCTAAAATATAACATAGGATTCTAAGATTTCCCAATTTAATCCAAATACTTTTGTTTAGATTTCCAGAGTGACTTAAATCCTTCTCTAGGTGTCAAATAATGCTACTCCAGCGATTTTAATGAATACACTTTTGCCACAACCAAATTTGAATATAGCAATTATCAACTTTCAAACATTGATTTAACCACAGGTGCGGTGGACTGAATGCAAATTTGCTTATGACTAAATTTTTATTTTAATTAATTTAACTAAACGCTTTTTGCTCTTTTTTCAAAACTAAATCATGCCACTCTCTATATATTATTATATAAGGTGTATCATACATCCACATGCGAATTTATATTTAATAAAATTACTAAATTGACATTTCTACTATTTAAAATGATAATATAAATCATTTCTTTATAAAATATAAAATTTAAATCATTTTATTTGCTGTAACACTTACTAGTCTATGTATGTACAGTGTGTATAGTATGTGCATATATAATGCTGTGCACCCAGCCATGATAGTAAGGTTTATACATTTATTTTAAGAAAATGAATATTTAAATAAGGTTTTAACCCAGCACCGATGGGTTTGGTTGTTAAACTAAAATGTGCAATGGGAAGGGATTGAACCTGACCATTGCAATATATATAACAATAAAAATAATAAATATAACAATAATTAACTATTGTATAAAGATTTTCAATCCACAGAAGTACTCTTGGTTAATTCAGGGTGATTTGAGTATATATAAAATTATAAAAAAATATAATAATCAAAATACTCTGGAATAAGGTTTAAAATATTGAATATTCAATATACTAGTATATATATAAATATATATATATGCGTGTGTGTGTGTGCGTGTGTGAAATATTCCAATGCATATCGTTAGTTAAAAATTGAAATACAAAGTATTCAAATCATTCTACCAAATGTTATGATTTTTCACCAATATCCTCTATATTTGAATTTTCATTTTTTCTTATATATTTATGTTGGGAAATAGCAAACTTTAAAACAACTAATGTTATTGTCTCTTAGTATAAGTAAGCTAAACATGTTTGCTTACCAGAAATTTTTGATCATTGCTAATTTAATTTTATGCTCTTTGTTTGAACAAGTCTGCATTTCAATATGTATCATTAATGCAGGATTTGCTTTAAGAGGATATACTTCTGAGTCATGCTGTTGAAGTTAAGACTTTATATTTTATTCACTGAGGATATTGCTGAAAAAAACAATTTTTGGAAGGGTGATTTGAACATATATATATATATATATATATATATATTATAAATTGAGCTTGTAAATAGCTCTTAAGCTTTTCAGAATATCTTCGATCTCAGACTGGTTTCTGGAACTGGATTCCTCAGTGAGATGCTAGGATATAAGCATTAGATTTAAAATACCAGGCCAAGCCCAGCACTTTATCTAATGCATAACTATTAAATATAAAATCTGAAATTTTCAGACACTCATATGTCTTCCAATCCAGCTATATAACTTAAATAGCCATATGATACTGTTTAGATACACCATATATTAATAGCATTAGCAGTATAAAATTGCTAAAACCTTAATTGCTGGGTTGAAAGACATGAATGACTGAAAATTTTAGATTTTCTACTTAATAGTTATCCATTAAATAAAGTTATAGACTTGGCCTGGTATTTTTAATATAATGTTTGAATAGCCTAGCATCACGCTGAGAGCTACTAGCAGAAACCAGTCTGTGGTTGGGGATATTCTGAGAAACTTGTTAAGAGCTATTTGCAAGCTCATTATGTAACATTTGTAATACAAACTTGTTAAATTAGATTGTGTAACATATGACTTGATTTTTTTTATAATTTTATTTTTTGCTATTAAGGCTTTGATGATTTTGCATTGCTAAAACTATTAATATATGATGTATCTGAACTTAGTTCAGTCCCTTATGTCTATTTAAGTTAGATGGCTTGATCGGAAGACATATAAATGTCTGAAAATTTCACAGTTATTACTTAATAGTTATCAATTAGATAAAGTGCTGGGCTTGGCCTGGTATTTTAAATATAATGCTTGAATGTCCTTGTACTTCACTGAAGAAGCTAGTAGCAGAAACCGGACTGAGATTGAGAATATTCTGAAAAGCTTGTTAAGAGCTATTTGCATGGTCATTATATAACATTGTAATACAAGCTATTTAAATTAGGTCATGTGATATATAACTTGATTTCTTCATATTATATATATATATATATGCATTTTTAGCTATAGCCGGCTTACTGCAGTGTCCACCATTATCAGTAGCATTTAAGCATTAACATTTGTTAAAAAATCTCATTAAAGTCACACAACTGCAACATTCCCATATAAATGGCCAACTTTTCATAATTTTTGTATAATCACAGAATTATACTGCTTATTTAATAAGTTGTCTGTTATATTTATAAAATATCGTAACCATCACTTCCGGTTTGTAATGGCCCATCATATAAGGTATTTACCTGCTTAAATTTGACGAGTATTAGGCGATACGAATCAAAATAAAAGATGGGGAGGAAGAGTAAAAAAAAACCCAGAAGTCAAAGTGAGTATTACTAATGATAAAGATAATCTAAAGGATTTAGTTGATAGTAATTTGGAAGAAAATAAAAACAGCAAAGATAAAATGTCCGATAAGCCTAGGTGAAATGAATGTAAATTAGAAAAAATTAATGGCAATACTGAATTAAATAAATTTAGAGATGAAAGTGATGGTAATAGTATTAATGTTAAACTGCAACTATTGCAAACAAAAAATCATGAGAGTAAGACTTTAGGCATTGATAGAGAAAATACTAGAACAATACTTGACAGTGGCTCACATAATAATGTTGGATTAGAAATATCAGAGTGGGAAATATTAAAACATAGTAAGAGAAGGAAAATGGATAATGATGAAAGTTATGACTCGCCGGATGAGCGGAGTACACAAACTACTTCAATAAAACAAATCACAGCTAGTTCAAAATGAATAAAAATAGAAAATGAATCGGATAATCAAAAAAAATTAATTAAAAAAGCAACAACAAATTTTGCTGAACTTAACGATAACGTTCCAGAAAATAAAAGCACAAATAGACTTACCACTAAATCTTTTGTTACTTTAACCTCTTATTGGAAAAAAATTTTCATAAGCTGCATGTCACCAAGTACATCAATTTTTAGTTTAGTTATGCAAACAAATGACACTACAGGAGAACATGTACTTGACAAACCAGATCTTAATGAATATTTAAAAGCACTCGATGCCCAGGAATTGATTAGCATGGTTAAATATATGGCCTTTTTTCCTGATAGAGGGTTTGTTTTAATAGAATATTACAATAAAGAACAAAAAGAAAGCAGAAAACTTAATTAAAGAAATACAAAAATAAAATTTACTATGTAACAAAAGATCCAAACCCATTAATTTATGGAAGAATACTACACTCTCCACCGAGTTTCAATATTGAATATTTTAAAATGCAGATAGGCAATTATGCCGAGATAATAAATATGGAAAGGGAAATGATGGCAGATATAGCCCTTCAAATTCCATCAAATGCATGGAGGGTAGTGCTAAAGTTGAAGAAAGGTGTAATGAAAGAACAGCTTCCACATAGATTATTAAAGGATAAAATGCCCATTTTCTTAGTTATAAGGGGTAGAACACCTTTGTGTTTTAGTTGTGACAAAGTTGGTCATATAGCAGCGATGTGTGATACAGGGAATTGCATAAAGTGTAATAAATTCAACCCAATGAATCACCTATGTAATAATTTGCCTATAAAGACATGGGCTAATATAGTTAATAACAATAGAGAAGAGGATAAATTGTATGAAGAACAGATATATAATGAAATTAGTACAGATATATTAGCCGATGCTGAGCGTTTATCAGTTGAACCTGACACACATGCTGATAGTAGTAAAATCTCTGAAGAAGATTATGACACTGACTCACAGATGGAAAGTGTGCTGGAAGACAGAGATATCGTAACTCTATCGGTAGAATCTCTCAAACAACAAGTAAATAAAAAGGAATGCAGAAGAAAAACCAACATGAAAAATATAGATGATGAGGGCAATAATGATAATAAGCAAGCAAATACTGATGTGCTAACATTGCCTATACAGGATAGAGAACCTTTAAATGATGATGTTAATAATGATAATAAGCAAGCAAATACTGATGTGGTAACATTGCTATTCAGGATAGAGAACCTTTATATGATGATGTTAATGATAAGGAATATGATGAAAAAAAACTAAATTAAAAGAGGATAATTTGTGGAGTAATATTCATATAAATTGACAAATCTTTTGCCAAATCATGAATAAAGTACTAAATATAATATCAATTAATGTAAGAGGTATGAATGGAGGTGATAAAGCAGATAAGGTTGTAGATTACATAGCATCTCAGAAATATGATATAATTTTAACTGAAACAAAGATTAGTGACAAAACATCACCATGGATTAATGAAAAACTCTCAAATAAAAATTTATTTTTGTACAAAACTAACATGAAATCATCACAAGGAGTGGCAGTGCTAATAAATATGAGTGCAGGTATAAGAAATATACAAATAATATTGTTACAAGTAAACTATGTGGTGGTGTCCTTTGTAATTTTTGACCAAATTCATTACCTAATTGCGGTGTACTCAATTTCTAAGGGTAATGATATATCTAACATGATTCATAGTGTTCAGAATAAGTTGTTACAAAAGCCAGGTATTGTTGTGGTGGGAGGTGATTTTAATTGCTCTTATCAAAATATTCCCAAACTCCTAGAACAGAAATTGAAAATGATTGCTGTGTACCCATTGAAAATGAAATATGGCAAAGATGCTTATTCATTTTTTAACAGTAGATACTCCTCACTGATTGATTTGTTCTTTGTATCCAGTGCTAAAGTTAAGGATTCATTTATTGATACCTCTTTGGTGGCCTTATGATGTCCCAAAATCAAATGAAAAATAGAATTATAGAGATTAATAAAACAATGAGTGTCATTTCTGAATTGGGTGAAAATAAAGACTTGGTTGGTAAACTACAACAAGAATATAATAATATATATATATATATAGGAAAATGCATGAAGATACATATATATTAAGACTAAGGAAATTAATTCCGGGGCTGGGACAAATATTAAAACCAACCATTAATTATGCAAAAATTTATATACCTCACACAAATGGTATAGCATCTATGAAGACAATAGAATATTCTCTAATATCAAGTGCTGAGGTTGATGAATATATGGTTGAAAGACTGAAACAGACCATGGGTAATCTGGACATTGATGGTCATCAATATAGGATAATTACAAAGCAAACAGGGAAGGAATATATTTTGTGTCAAGAAATTACAGATGAAATTAATAGATTGGAAATGCAAACAGTATTGGCTAATGATGCGATCCCAGCATCAGTTTATAGGCAAATCACTTATCTTATGATAGGGCCTATGTTAAAATATTTTAATCAGATGTGCTTGCAAAGATTTGAATGGCCCAGCATAAATAAAAGAGTAATCTTTAGTGTTAAAAAAAAAAAGAAACACATTAATACCTAAATTTGAATACCTAAGAAATATATCGAATGAGGATATAGATTCTAAAATACTGGCTAGATTCCTACAAAGAAAATTGTTTAAAAGTGTCAGTGATAAAATTTCAACAGTGCATCATGCTGTGAAAGTTAAGAGCGATAAATGCAGCTCTTAAAATACAAGAAGCTATCAAGTATGCCAAGGCCTTGAATCTGACTCAGTACTTTGCATTGAAAATTGAATTTAAATCTGCATTTGACTTGATTGACTGGGCTTATCTATTTAATGCCCTAAATGGGCTGATAAAAGATGATCAATATTTCATAAATGCAATAATTAATTATATTACTAATAATAAAATTTCTTATAAAAACTTTATGAGGAGGTCGGAGTTCTTTATCCCTAGTAAAGGTATCCCACAGGGTTCTCCATTGGCAGCACTCTTATTTGCTATTTATGTGGACCCTATGGTAAAGGAAATGGAAAAAATAATTAACAGAATCTACCTGCCCCATTTGGGAGTTTCAATAAAAGTAACGGCCTTTATAGATGACATAATAATAATTGTTGAAAACAGCTATAATATTGATATAAATAAGGTTAGAAAATTCCAACAGGATACAGGATCAATAGTACAGTTTGCTAAGTCAGCAGCTTGGCAATTGGCAACAGGAAAAAGAATACCAAGTGAATTTTTAGCTCAGCCTAAGTCTTTTCTTGGCCTCCCCCTTTACTTATCCAAAACTAAAATGAATTGTCAGTTAAATCAACTAGTAACAAAAAAATAGATGAAAGAATTAATAGTTTTTCATATTTTAAACTCTATGAAGTGACTAGAACAAAAGATTTTCAATGCAATTGCAATAGGAGTGCTTAGTTATTATGGACCTTGGTTGAAACTTTACAACAAAACTATCCAAAAGATTATACAGATGGCAAAGAAGTTCATATGGGGGAAGAAATCTAGCTTCCTCTCAACCTCTGTACTCCAGAAACCAATAGATAAAGGTGGGTTTAACTTAATCGATCCAAAATCTTATGTTAATTTTATTACTGCCAGGGCATATTTGAATGTAATGAAGGATCAGTCCTTCAGACCTCCAATGGGAAATAAAAGAATTTACAATGAAATTGGAGCTGAGAGAAGATCACATCTTGTGGACATGTTTATAACATACAAAGATTTACAAGATGATTTAAATGTCCAAAGTCTAGATGGAATAAAATATAAAGATTTAACAAAAGGAGATTATCAAAATGAGAATGCATGGTTAGGCTGTTCATTGAAAAGTGTCCACTCGATATATACGCCTCAATCATCCATGAAGTTTATTTTTAAGCTGATAAATGGAATCCTGCTGATTACCTCCTACCTTAATAAAAGGCTGGGGATGGGGTTGGATGATGTGGGTATCTTTTGTAAGAAAAGAAAAAAAACATTTACGCACCTGCTTGAGGAATGCCAGGCATTCAGGGATATGAGATCACAAGTCTTTCATATGCCAATAATAGACCTAAAGGATCTGATAAAAAAATATGTAATTAGGTTTAATCCACATAATGCAATGGTTATAATCCATGCATTAAAAACAATATGGCTAATTAGATGTTCTTTGGTATTTGACAATAAAAAATTCAACTGACTGAGAAAGTTGGAGAGAGATTGGAGTGATTACTTTAACCTATGTTTAAAATATTGGCCAAAGAAAACTGTAGAATCGGTGTGGGGAGGGTCTGCTCTATCCACATGTGAAATATGGTAGGTAAACATCATTTCCGGTTTAAGAATGTATTAGTAAGGTAATGAATTACAACATATAATTCACTGAGGAAAATACCCCAAGTATTATGACAGTAGTTGAAGAAATGTTGTTAGAGGAACTTAAATAACCTTTGTAATTATGTAAATAGTTTTGGTTTTTAATAAAGAATATTACTTTAAATAAATAAAAAAAATTATAAAATATGAGAGTTTGATTTTTTTTTTCAAATAGTTTTCTACATGTAAAATAAAACATTATCTAAGGAAAAATGCCTATTACAAATAATTGAAAGTTTAGTATTAAGCTTAGAAAACATTTTATTACATGAAATATTGCAAATCAAATTCATAATTAATAGTAAAAAGAAGAATGAAATGTGCTTTCAGCATAAGCTAAAAGAAATGTTATTAATAAACATAAGTACATACAATGCTCTGAGACAGAAAAATGGCTACTGACATACTGTAAATAAATTATAATGTTTTTTTTAAAAATATGATTATGTATAGTGTACCAAGTTGAAAAAATTGCTATAACGATATTGCAAAATATATTAAATTTACAAGTTGTAATAATTTTTGTTATTTACATTTCTTTTTGGATAGCATATAATTGTAGTAGTGCATATTGATATATCATATGTTTTTGTTATTTTACAGTACATTTAAAACTGGGGAGTAAAAATGTTTGTACATCTCTAATTCAACCCAACCACTTATTAGTTGTATTTTCATTGGGCTTTCAATTGATTGTTTGAATAATATTTCATTGATGTTTAAATATGATTTGTATGGTAAGTTGATTTTATTGTACTGCTCATGAAGAGTGCTTCATGTGAAATTGTTAATAAAAATAAAAGTTTTCATAAATAACGCAAAAGTTTAAAATTGATTAATAAATAATAAAATTAGTGCAGAATAATGTGTCCCTAAATAACTGAATTAAAATATCTCATTTGAAAAAAAGAAAAATCTAAAAAAGGGTTTAAAAAGTTATTCATATAAATGCCATTTATCAGTAAAAGTTACAATTAATTAATTAGAAGTGGGTAGAAAATGTAACTTAGAAAAGCTAAAAGCAGTTGAATTTCAAGTAATTAAAAGTTAAAGCTATAGCAGTTTAAAAATAAATCTTTTACATAAAATTAAAAATATCTTTTTTCATTTAATTTAAAGAAAAAAGTCTCTTCCCAATTATTTAAAAGAAATAATATATATATATTGTAATGATCCGGAGAATATAGACTTACGTAAACTGCCCTACAGGTCACCATCTAGGCATTTGAACCTAGAAAAATTTATAAAGTAGGCAGATACATAAGTCAAAAAAAATTTTTTTTTTTTTAAATTTTGTATCCATCCGGTCGTTAGCCCATGTCACTAGCTCAGTGGAATAGCAGAGATTTAATAATATAATATAAGAGTATATATAAAAAAAGAATAAAGTAAGCCACTGCCAGTAATTAACATACAAACATTTATTTATGCACAATATATATACAAACATTTATTATGCATATATATATATATATATATATATATATATATATATAAGATTGAAATTTGTTTTAGTATCAGTTTACATTTTAACATTTAACATTATTTTTAAATTTACTTTAGATTTTAATTTACATTTTAATTTCTATTATATTATAAGTTTACATTTTAATTAAGTTCGCACAGATGGAATTATAAAAATTTGTTTTAATAATGTTGAGTATAGATCGGTTACATAGATTACAACGGTTAAAAAGATTTCAAAATAAACATAAATGATCAAAATACAAAATTATTGATTACTGACAATTTCGGAGGGAAATTTATAAGTAACCCAATAGTATTCACCATAAGATACTTGCATTGTCACCAATAACTTAAAAGACATCCGAATAAATACATTTTAGATACTCACCGTAAGGTATCATTATTTATCAAATGTCTATATATTTTGATCAAATATGAAAACCCAAAACATACTTAACCGATAACCAATCCATGCAAGCGTCTATAAACAACTTAAATTTAATGCATTTTAATTTAGTGTCGAGTATGAATAGACTACATAGATTTGCATTTGAAAATAAACATTCTATCCCTATTTAACCTTAGGCTAAAATTCGTAGTCAAACTGGCATCAATTCATCCGATACATCGATGTATTCAATGTAATAAAATATGGCAGCACAAAAAGTTAAGAGAAGAAATTGCCTCTTTTCAGATAGGAATATTACATCTATCTGCGAAGAAGAGCAATAAAACAAAAAAACTCCATAGAAAGGAACGGCAGTATCCGACTTATAATTCCTTCCATAGGCAAACGGAAGTGTGCAGCGTATGAAGCGATTCTGCCAGTAGTGAATCAATATTACATCTACTAATCACACCAATATGTCCAATTCACTGACCCAATCTAACCACGAAACAAATAACCCAAGATTACCCTCCCCTAATATAACTTTACAAATCTATACAGCCATTCACGCCTGACTTAAGTTTAACATTTATATCATTTAACTTAACGGAAAACCGAAATCATAATAAAACTTAAAGAACAAAAAATAAATAAATGGAAATGATTTTACAAAACAAATACATTAAATAAAATTATAACTAATTAATAAATAACGTTGGTCAGATAGGATAATATTGCAATCATTTAAATATGGAAAGTTTTAATTTAATGTTCATTATTTATAAAGTTCTTACGGTTTATAACAGTTCATCTTTATCCATTGCTTGTCGTGAACGTGAATTTCCACACCATCCTCAAAAGATTGGTATCCATTTAGCCATTGTTTTATTTATTCATTTGGAGGTTTTTTAGTTTAGTTGGTCCTCAATGTAGAAAACAATAGTTCACTTCTCTTTCTTTCTTTGGCAAAACTGAAGGGATTGTCTTTTTCAATCCCTTCTCCTTCACTTCCGCACTAACACATATCTGTCACATCGTAAATAATCCATAATTTTCAAACTTGCCCTTTTATATTAATTTGAAGGATTGAATTTACATTACATCACCGATGCGATGGTCCTTTCGCTGAGGTCCATAGGGATTTCTTCTTATTTGCTAACAGTTTCTATTGTTTTCCTATCTGACCGATGTTTTTACATTTAAATGCCCAAGGCTGGTTTACATTTAACTAATTAAAACAATCATTTCCATTTCTGATTAATTAACGTGTTTTCCAAGATTAAAGATATATTTTTATCTCTAAATCTTTTTAAGTTTTGTTTTTAAAATACTTTTTCTTTAAAAAGTTTTATTTTAATAATTATTTATCTGTGTGATTTTATATATATGCGAGTTTAAGATGATTTTTTTTTATTTTTAATTCTTAAAAAAAAAAAAGAGTTTTTATTGTCGAACTTTTTTTTTATATGTTTACTAATAAAAAATAATGTAACATACGTATGTGCCCGTTACAATATATATGTCCATAAATAATGAGATTGTAAACATAAAAGATTAGTAAAATGTGTGTGCATTAATAAAATAGAATATGAACGTTAAATATTAAAAAATAAATGAAAGTGTATAAGTTTAAAATGTCTCTCAAAGATTTGCAGATACTCATAAGCTACATAAAAACAGAATTAGCAATGGCTACTAATTAAAATCCCTAAACAACAGTGATCTTAGCAATAACTACTAATTAAAGAATCCATAAACAATTAATTAATTAAAACCTTATCAAAAATTTAATCAAAAGCAGTGGATGAATTTTCAGCAATGGATATAGCTGGCAGATATAGAACCTAATTAAAAAATGACCGCAGGTCATCACAAAAAAAGTCAGTTTTTCATCATTCAACAGGTTTTACAATCAATCTTCAGTCAGTCTTGTCATGGATCCAGAATCAGTGTTTTTTATAACAATGCAATGTTAACAGTTGTTGGAAGTGTACAGCCAGACTCCAGCCTCAGTCCAATGGAACATCAGCAGTCTGTCTGATAAAAGTAATGCCTGCTTAATAATTTGAAGCTGCCAGAGATATCTGTCTTAAATAAGAGTATTATGAAATAACAATCATAGAAAGTTCCACAGAAGCTGAAAATCCAACTGGTTGGTAAAACTCACATGAAGCAGCAAACAGCAAGAAGTCAACATGTTTTAAAATCTTATAGGTAATAAATAACCTTTTCTGATTTCATTTCTGATATTAAAGTAGCCATTGCAATAATTTGAAACCTCTAGGGTCAGTAAAACAAATGAACTCTATAGCATGCATAAAATGAACTATTGATGTGTGCATTTTAAATGTTTTGTGTTTCTTATATTATATTCTATTATATGATTTATTACAAGTGCATGTAGTTATATATAAAAACCATTATTTAAGTTAATTAAGAGTTTATAATAGCAGTTTCCAAATTATAATAGTAAATATTTTGTTAAAATAAATTATCTTTAAAATTTAATATTTTGTCAGTCAATTCTTTTACCACTAATTAAAGCAGTAATGTATTACATTATTCTTTTGATTGAGGTAGTGGAGATTTCTTAGGTGCTGAGTTAGTTTGCCACCATTCAAAGTGTGTTATTTACTTCTTGTAATTAACTGGCACCTAGAATTCTTTCTGAAACAAAAAGTGCTTTGAATAATAGGTGTCAAATTTTGCAGCCGAAAAGATCTGGGACCTTGAAATGTGAACATCATTATGTATTTTATATATATATATATATAGCTCCGGCTTGGTCACAACTACTATCTGGGTAGTCACAAGTACCCTCTAGGTATTTGCCTCTCTACCTAAGAGGACCGGTGTGGAGCAATACTTAAATTGCATTGGTGTAGATCGAATTAATAATAAATAATTACATTATATTTTTAATTATATGACCCCACCTAGTTCAATATATACCAGTAAGCATGCAATTTATACTTAGCACAAACAAATATATGCCTTAGAGTTCATAATGTTTAAAAGATTCAGACAGCTTCTAAATGAAAAAGAGCAATAATGGGTAAAATGTTTCAAAAAACAAAAAGAAAAGATCAGTCTTCATATCATTAACTATATATATATGGGTACATAAATATATATTAGTTAAATATAATAGATTAATTTTATTGTAACGATTTGTTTTTAAAGTCATATATTGTTTCATTAATTTTACTTGTGTAATGGAGCTGTTGTATGAACTGATGTTTAAATCTTACTCCCTTATGGATAGGTTTTGACACATATTACGTTTTAAGTCTTGCAGTGAGTCAAGTTTTAATGCTTCATTTATAAAAATTGCCAACAGCATAGAGTCTAACTAATGCTACAAACTGTCACAAATTGGAAAATAAATTCATCGAGTTGTTGTGACCTGAAATTAAATCCAGCATAAATTTTGGTAATTTACTCTGCTTGTGTGCGAGATTTCAACAAAATGAAATTGAAACCAAACGATTTCTTTTCATTATTTGAAAAAAAAAGCAAAGACAATATATATGTAGTTGGATCCAAGGAATATTAATATATTAAAAGACAGTTCAATATTATAACAATCAAATAATTTTTTTAAGTAGATTGAAAATCACTATTTTTTAAATCATTGTTTATCTTCTTTTTGGATTGTTTGACTTTATAAAATAGCTTAGTTGGTTAGATTGTTAATTGCCTTAATGTAAGTTCAATAGAGACAATAAACACGTATTTAAATATTACACATTCAGCCTGTATTATGCCCATCCCTCTTCTATATAATTAAATGGACATATTAAGGTCCTATGTGTGAGGAATCAGTCTGACTTAATTAAGATCAACATGGATACGACAATAACATTGGCATCATTAATGGCTTTGAGCATTTTATTCTTGAATTTTTAATGATATGGATGGCTGAAGAGTTGGAGAGTGGAGAATATTAACGCTTGTTCATTAAAGTTTGAAGACTTTCTATCTTAATATAAACTGAAAAGTGATTGTATATATGTGTGGTAAATGGTGATCTGGACCAGCTGACAAGACCTGGTTCAGCTTGAAATATGAATACTGGATATCATTTATCTTTTTCACATTATGTGGTCATGTGTATCAGTTGTATAAGATGGATTGTATAGCTGTTGGAAGTGTGAAACTTTGAGTTTATGTTTTTTACACTTACATTAAGTTTAGTATAGACAATATCATCATCATCAACCATTATCAATCCACTGCAGGATGAAGGTCTCTCCAAGTTTAATCCAACTTCTCCGATCTTTAGCTTCTCTTCTCCACAACACCCCTGCACATTTTTTTATTTCATCCATCCATCTCACATGTGGTCTCTTTCTGGGTCTTTTACAATCTCTTGGAATCCAGTTTAAAATTTCAATTGTCCATCTATTATCATCTCTTCTAGCAATATGTCCAGCCCAACTCCATTTCAATCTTTTAATTTTTTCAATAAGGTCAGTAACACCAGTTTGTTGTCTTACCCATACATTGCGTTTTCGATCTCTTCTTGTTACTCCCAACATACATCTCTCCATACTCCTTTGAGTGGTCTGAAGTCTCTGTATTGCTCTTCTATTAATTGTCCAAGTCTCAGATCCATAAGTAAGAACTGGTAAAACACATTTGTTAAAAACCATCCTTTTCAAACACATAGGCATATTTCCTTTTAGTATCAAGTTATTTCTACCAAAAGCACTCCAACCAAGTTTAATTCTATGATTAATTTCCTCCATTATGTTTTCATCTGTATTAATAATTTGACCAAGGTATTTGTAACTGTTAAACTCTTCTAATTCTTCATAATCAATATTTATTTTCATATTTTGAGCAAATCGATTAAACATTACTTTAGTCTTTTTAACATTTATCTTTAGTCCTACATTTCTACTTCCATCTGCTAACTCCTGCAACGTTGACTGCAGCTCTGAAGCATTATTGCAAAAACAACTACATCATCTGTGAAATATAAATGACTTAAATACTCTCCATTTACTGTCACTCCTTTAGTTTCCCATTTTAATCCACAAAATACTTATTGCTGCACTGCTATAAAGAGTTTTGGAGATATGGAGTCACCTTGCCTTACACCTTTCTCAATGTTGATTTTTCCAGTATCATTATGTAATCTAATTGTTGCTGTTGCATTTTTATAAATATTCTTTAAAATATGACAATATCCTGGATCTATACCTTGATGATCCAATGCTTTAATCACTGAAGAAATGTGTATAGAATCGAATGCCTTTTCATAATCTACAAATCCAAAACATAATGACAACTCATATTCGTTTGTCCTTTCTATGACTTCTCTCAATACCTGGATATGATCTATTATACTAAAACCACTTTTAAATCCAGCTTGTTCTCTTGGTTGGTGGAAATCCAAAGTTCTCTGTAGACGAGTTGTAATTATCTTGGTAAAAATTTTATATAAAACTGATAAAAGGCTGATAGGTCTGTAATTTCTAATATCTTCTTTATCACCTTTTTTAAATATTAATATTATTACTGCATTCTTCCAATCTTCCGGTACATCTTTATCATTTAGACATTTGGTATATAACTTTGCTAAAATTGTTTCTATTTCTTCACCTGCTTCTTTTAATATATCAATTGTAATTCCATCATTTCCTGGAGCTTTTCCTTTCTTCATACACTTAATTGCATGTCTCACTTCTTCATTTAAAATTCTGGGCAATTCGAAAGATGTAATAGATATAGGAGGTACTTGTTCTTTATTACTATATAATTCTTGATAAAAATCTTCTACCAACTTCATGATGTCATCTTTCTTTTTAGTAATAATTCCATCTTTTTTTCTTATTGCAGATATGAATTTCCTACCAATACCAAAATGTTGTTTAACATTTTTGAGACTTTTATTTTCTTCTACAACTTTCCTTGCTATTTCACAGTTATACTTTCTTATATCATTTTCAACGCTTTTCCGTATCATTTTACAAAATTCGAGATATTCAATTCTTTTAATACATCATTTTTGTATATCTTCATATTCCTGCTTTTCTTCATAAATTCTCTAGTCTCAATAGAAATTTTATTAGTCAATTGCTGCTTTTTTCTACCACCTATGTTTGTTGCAGTTTTTAAAAGTGTATCAGTTATTTTCATATTAATTTCATTCAAATCTGAATCATGTTCAAAATCTCCTAACACTTGAAACCTATTTGTAAGTTCTAATTTAAATTCATTAGAATGTTTCTGAAGATTAGGAATATCAACTGTAAATATTGTTTTTCTTAATAATTTTTGTCTCTCTAGTTTTACATTAACATGTAACTTACACCTTACTAATCGATGATCACTTCCTGTGTTAAATTTATTAAGAACATTACAATCTTGAAATATGTATTTTCTGTTAGTCAAAATATAATCCAATTCTGCTGCACCTTCATTTGGATGCTTCCATGTCCATTTCCTTTTAACATTTTTCTCAAACAATGAATTCATAATATAAAGTTTTTCTTTTTCTGCAAACTCCACAAGTCTATGTCCTCTCTCATTTCTATTACCATAACCAAAATTACCTACAGCAATTTCATCTTTCATTTGTATACCAATTCTAGCATTAAAGTCTTCCATAACAATTTTAAAATGCTGTTTACTCTGATCAAAAGCCTTTTGTACATCCATATAAAAGTCTTCTACTACTTCATCACTATGAGAACTTGTTGGGGCATAAATCTGAATTATCTGCATTTGGTATCTGCTATTAAGTTGTATAACTAATCTTGCCACTCTGTCCGATACACCATCAATCTCCACAATATTGTTCTTCCACTTTTTATTTATAATGAATCCTACTCCACTTGTATTTCCAATATGTGTGCCTTTATAATAGAGTATATGTCCACTTTTTAAATCAATTGTTTCTTCTCCTTTTCTTCTAACTTCACAAAGTCCAATAATGTCCCATTTAATATAAGACAGTTCTTCTCCTAATTCTTGCAATCTTCCTTCACTTGAAAGTGATCTGCAGTTGTAAGTACCTAAATAAAAAGTTGTCATCAAATGGCAGCCTGGGTCCACAATCAGGGGATTCTTAGCACCTTCCGCCTTCGGCTACCAACCGCTGCCTTGGTTGGTGACTTTACAGCCTCCTGGGAATAAGGGACATGCTTTATTTTTGTCTGTCATAATTGTATATATGTATTGGAAAAATATTTATCATTTACACAAACATTCATTCTGCCTTATCAGGCACTGAGAAGAAAGACCATGGTGTTTCTTGATCTTAAACTCAGAGGTAAAAAGCCAATAAACTCACCACACTGGTTAATGCGTGTTGGTGAGCAGCCCATCCATGTTCATATACTATATGAATAATCACATAGTAATAACAGCTGCAACGACAAGAACGTATGGAGTGGACATTAGGAATTTGCCCTGCTCGGTTCTTTTAAGGCCTCCAAGAGGAATCAAAGGGTCTCCTTTCAGTTAATAGCAAACTATTTATATAAACAGAGAGAGTAAATTGTTCTTCTCCCAGGCTATGAATTATTAGCACTCTAAATGTAGAACAAAGAATCATTAGTAGAAAGAATCCACAACATTGTTGGTAATTCAGAATAAAATTAATTTATTAGTCAGATAAAATATGACAATAGTTATATAACATATAATCATTTATACAAGACTGGTGACAGCATCTCTCTTTTAATAACAGTCAATGTGTTAAAAGAGATGCTGTCTTTAATCTTGTATGATTGATTAATACCTTTTTAAGTGCCATATTTTATCTTGCTGATAAATTAATTTCACTTCAGAATTACTAACAGTGTTGACAAAAGTATGCTTATAAACATCAGAGCTCCTAAGAATACATAGATTCATGATATTCTTGATTCTTTGTTCAACATTTGGAGTGCTTTTAATTCATAGCCTGGGAGGCAGTGATTTACTTTTTTTTGTTTATTGATATACATTGAACTATGTTTCATTTATAGTTTATATATATATATAATATTTTTATCTTATTTTACAATGAATTCTGTAAAAGGTACTTAGAAGTTCATCATATATTAAAAGTTTAAGACTTTTTAAAAGATAATTTATAATTGATTTTATATTTGGCAGTATAATTTTAAACAGATGCTAATCAACCATTATGAATGTGCTGTCATTGTTGAAAATAAAGAAATTCTCAATCCAAGCACAAAATAGAAACTTTAAAATGATAAGAATGGCTATATTATCTTTATATCTAAATGCAATTATATAGGCTATTTATATGTATCTTAAATTGAGAGTGTGAATATTTTATGTTATTCCATTTACTTCCATATTTTTATTAAGCATATTAACACTCTCAAAATGTTAACCTTTACTGCATGTTAATATTAAGAGATGTTAGAATTAATGTAATTAACTAAGGTATTTACTAGTGCATTTTCAAACTAATTTTAAACAGACAGTAATCTATCACTACACATGTGCTGTAATGTCAAATTAATCAACATTGTTTTGAGGAAACTCTTGATCCAAGCTACATAATAGAGACTTTGAATTATAGTTTGAAATGGTGCTAGGAAATAAATATCTTAGTCCATTACATTAATTCTAATATTTTTTAATATTTACATGTAGTTAATGGTAAAATTTTGCAAAGTATTAATATCTACAATAAGAAAATAGAAGTGTATTTGTTAATATAAAATTTTCATGCTCTCAATCCAAGATACCAAAGTGATATATATGTGCTTGGCATATATCATTTAAAAATTCATTAATAATTTTTTAAAATGAAAGTAATTAAAACATTTTGTTTACTGGTCAGAATGTATATATAAGTATGTGCATGGATAAAAGGTATGCACCTCATTAATTCTATATTGATTTTAAATAATTTGAACAAAGTTTATAAAATATTTTATTAATTATCAATTACAAAGTTATATTATAATTAGTTGATTGAAAATGACATTATTGGAAGTTTGCTAATGCATATTGGCTAGACAAAATATTATCTTTTGTTTAATTGTAATCTCTTTTTAATGCTAATTATCATAAAGTTTGTAATTGGTCAGTAAACCATGGACCATAGTAAAATTTACAGCTAATCTACAACAAATTGATGGATCTATAGAGTTGAACCATGATGAAAACTGATTTTATAGATAAGGCAGCTTAGTAAAGTATAAAAAGGCTTCTCAGGAGATAGTTTTTTTTTCTGTCTTGATTATCAAAAGCATCATGGAAGAGTAGAGAAGAATACCATCTACTCCACTTGAGCCATGCCAATGAAATGTGGGCTTAAGACTATCATCAATTGCCTGAGAAAATGTTGTAATGTATTGTAAAGCCAAGCCTTGCTTTCCTCATTGTGTTCAGTTACATGCAAACTGTATGCCTCCTAAATTTAGAAGTGTCCTATAGCTTTGGGAAATAAAACAGCCATAATTTAATCAGATAAATACCATTATATGCTTGCCACTAAATGAAATAGGGGAATCAAAGTCAATGAAAGAACCTATTAATGGACACCATTTCAATCAGCAAAAATGATCTCAAAGAAGCTTCACAGAATGCCACCAGACATAGCTATGTTTATACCAACTGTCCTGCAAAAAGTCTACAGGTAACTGAATTTATAAGATGAACTATTGAAGATGAAAGAGGATAATTTATATGAACTTTTTAATTATATGCTATTATGATTTTGTTTCATTAACATTCAATATTTAATCTCCTATGTAGTTTATAATGAAATTTTTGTATCAATTGTTGTGATTTATTTGGTATATATATATATATATATATATATATATGTTAAAACGAAGATTTGCACGGGTTAAATATATAAAATACATATTTTGCGGGTTCATCCGTGTTAAAAACTTTTAATATCAATTTACTGACGTTTCGACTTGGTCACACAAGCCATCCACAGAGTTATAAAAAGGTAGAAAGACGGTTGTAGAGGCGCTACAATCACTGGTTTGAATAAAACATTAAAAATCCCACCAATAGCAAAAATGTTAAATTTAAGAATGTTTTTTAAAGAAATCTTTCCAAATAGGAGGAAGTTTGCACGTATCATCTCGCTTATTGATACAATCTGGCCTTTTAAGTATCTCAATGGCTTCTCTGATTTTGCATTGGTAGAGATTATCACATCTGGATATGATCCTGGTACTAGAAAAATCTATTTTATGACCTGAATCTATAGTATGGAGTGAGAGTGCTGATGATGATGAGTGTTGTTTAACTGCATTAGCATGCTCATCTCTCCTAACACTGATGCGACGATTACTCATACCTATGTAAGAAGCTTTACAATTTTTACATGAGATTTGATAGACACCATGAGATTCAAGAGGGATTGAATCCTTAGGCTTGGTTATTATATTGCTGATCTTTTGATGAGCAGAAAATGCTGTATCTATATTATAGCGTTTTAATATACGTCCGATACTGTCTGTAGTTCCTTTTACATATGGAACACAAATCCTAATAGCTGACTTATCATCTTTTTGTTTCCTATTTTGTCTATTTTGGGCTTGAAATAAGGCTTTTTTTTTTTTTTTTTTATAAATTTGTAATTATAACTATTTGCTAATATATATATATATATATATATATATATTATATATATATATATATATAAAGATCAGAATGATGATAGATTACCTAATCTTATTATTTTGGATTGATTAAATGTGTCATAGTTCAGACTTCATAACATAGAAAGAAAATATAATATAACAATTAGCATTCATTCACTAAAGGTTTCTCTAATATTATCTTAGACAATTGTTTTAAAAGAAATATATTAATAAGGATCACTTTCCTAGCCTGGAGTATATTACATGTCATAATAATAATTTAAACTTTAACATAAATAATGTTTATATTGAATAAAGTGACGGCTGCATAGACAAATTGAATAAATTAAGAAAGATTTTCATCATTATAAAAGTCTACATTTTAATCAAAATGCCCGTACAGATTTATGATAGGCAGGCATAAGGGACAATATTTGCGTGCAAAATAAGCCAAGTATTAACTTTTTTAAGCCCTATATCAAGCTTATGTGATATTGTTTCAGGCTGTTTTATATATTTTTATTCTCCAGAAGCAAGGGTAAAGTAGAAGGGTTTTTTTGCCTCCTCCATTTTGGTGATTTGGTATTATTATTATTATTATTAATTCCTATCATATATCATATGCCATGTATTTTTAATGTCCAAAAATAAGTGTAAAGCAATTGTTTTTCCTCCTCCTGCACTTTGTGACTTAGTATTAATTATTATTTACTTGAAAAATGCACATGGTGACTTAGTTTTATTAGTAATTATCAGATATTTACACCTTCCTACCATTTACTCGATAAATTATAGTCACTGTTTTTTAGATAGATGCATGATTTCTGCCCAGAGCACTTGGTGATATTTATTTAAATATTATAAAACAGATGTTAAAGAGTGTCTGGCATAAGTAAAACATTTATTTTCATTATTTTCTCGTATTCAAATAAACTAATTACTCTGTATGAATTTCCAAATGCTACAGTCAGAAATGTTTTATATTAATTTCAGCTATCTAATAATATATGTTATATAAATGATGTTAGCATATACTTAAGCTTGTGAGTGATATTGATAGTTCTAGAAACTGTGTTGTGACCAGTTATATTAATAAGTAGTAGTATTTATAGTTAGTCTGTGCAAGTCTGTATCCATCCAGGGACAATTAAGATTCATGGGTCTATGTATTATCCATGCATAATGAGGCAAGAAATATCTAGTATGGTGGATTTTACTTCAGATTAATTAGGTCAGTTAAATAAAATCGATTAAGTTTAAATGCTGGGCATAATTCAATAGACCATTAAATGTAATTATACTGAATTTGAACCCCAATTTTTCAGAGGGCTTCAGTCAGTTATGTTGATATTTATTTAGTGATTATGTATACACATAAATCTTAATTTATCATTATTCTAATATTTTTCTTTTATTGCAATCAATAGCAGTATCTAGAATATGATAAAAGTTTCTTCAATTTAACTGAGTTAGGATATAAAAGTGTTTGATCATGTGATGTCAGAATGTGGGGCTCTATGAAGATTACCCTTGGGAAATTTTCATGTTACTGTGCAGTTTTGGACCATTACAATACTTATGAATGGCCTATATAATTGCATTTAGGTACACAGATAAGACAGTCTCTCTTATCTTTTCAAAGTGTCTACCTTGTGGCCTGGATTGAGAGTTTCTTCGTATTCAACCAAACATTGATTAATATGACAGTACAGCACATGTGTAATGATTGATTACTGTCTATTTGGAATTACAGTTTGAAACTGCAATAGCAAATATCAATCAATTATGTTAATTATCGGTATAGTAAAAATAATAAAATCCAAACTCTTTATTGTCTCATTTACTCAAACATTAGAGTAATTTTAGAAAATGTACTATTCTCTTTTATAAATAAAAATGAAAGAACTTTACTTTCAACAATAACATATTCTTAATTTATTAGTAATTTGTTGTCTGACTTTCAATCATGAATAGTTTACATTTTTTCAATTTAATACAAACTGTGGTTTGCTGATGATTGCATTTATGTCTTTGTTTCCAGATATTTTTTTCTTTTGTTATATATATATATATATATATATATATGTGTGTGTGTGTGTGTGTGTGTGTGTGGTTATACTACCAATATTTTAATAATACTTTAGGATTATTTTTTGCATTACCTTTTAAAGATACTTTCTTTCATTTTATATCAATGGATATTTAAGTACCTTGTTTGTGGCTGTTTGTTCAATTATTCTGCAATTGTCATTGTTTAATGATTACCAGAACATTTTCTCCACCTCCATAATTGATGTTTAGTATAAAGTAAGTATTATGGTTGACATTGTTAATAGTTGTGAATAAATAATATGGAAAATTTATTATATTCATTAAGTAGTATCTTATTTTGATTATGAATGTACACTTATACTGCATTTAGCAGAGATATTTGATGTGACAATTTACCACAGTGATCATTTTTAATTTGTATCCATTATTTGATTTATAATTGATTATTGTCTATAATGATTATATAAAAAAATAATTTTATTTTAAAAACTTCCATTTTCAAAATAATAGTTATTTTATAAGAGTCATCACATCATAGATATGTGACTTTATATCATTAATAAAATGGTGACATTCATGCTAAAAATGTAAATTACATAGTTTATTAATTATATTCAGCACAATATACAATACTACAGTATACATTATTTTCAATAAAAAATTAGCCTACAATTAATGTATAGTACTTTATTTAATTTTTATCCACTGTCCTTACATGACAATTAACTTATTCATTAATGTCATATTTGAAATAAAGATATTCCCTGTTAATAATTATAAAATGAAAAAAAAAAATGCATTTGTTTCAGTTCAGTAATTCAAAGCCCATTTTAATGATACCCAACAACCAAATGCACTATTATTGTCCTGTAAAATGTGTACATTAACTTAAAAACTGTATATTTACATACTTTTATGGATTAAGAATCTTATGAATGATATTTTGTCTGTGGCAAAAATTACAATCATTCCATTTGTAAAATCTAATTACCATAATTGCTAGTTATTTTGAGAAAAAAATGATATCATGCAGTATTCAATTAACAATCAACTTTATATAATCAAAGTTGATAAATATAAGTTTAAAATATTTACTGCACAGTATTTTCTTAATTTCAAATCATAATATAATTTCTTTTAGATATATCCGAGACAAAATTTGCATAATCATAAATGGGAAAAAAATCAGAAAAAATTAGAATGCCATAAAACTAAAAATTGGTCATATACTGCACTAAAAATAATTAATTTTAAATTATGTAATGTATAGATAAAATATTCAATTAACAAAAATTGAATTATAACTTTTCATTCAAATTAAAACTGTTATTATTTTAAATCTAAAGTATTTTTAGTTTTAAAAAAAGTAGCAAGTAAAATAAGGGAAGAAATAATTTTATGAATCATGTAATTAATATTCAACTTCATGGAATCAAAAATTACTAAATCCAAGTTAAAGATAACATTTACTTGCTTGATTTCAATTTATAATCTCATAATTTTTTTCAGAGCTATCCAAGCAAATGCTGACATTATTGTAGACTTAAAAAAAATACACTACCGAAAAAATACAAATTTTATTTAGAATAAAAAACTTTGGTTGTATACTATTAATAATTAATTTTAAATTGCATACAGTTTATATATTATCTAAAATCCTCATTCAGTCAAGCAATTTTAAATTAAAATCTTTATAAACATTAATTTCAGTCAAATCAAAACTTCATTTATTGTAAATGTATTTTCAGTAAAAAAAAAAAAAATAGAAAGGAGGAAGGTGATCTCCCACATTATGAATATAACCTATTTAATTTTCTCAATGAAGAAATTTTGTATGAAAGACAACTAGGCTTTTTTAATTACTGTGAAAATTATGTATATTTATTTAAAGTCTAATATTTTAATTCTAAAAGAAAATTGATAAATTCACAATAATTGAAAATACTGCTTTTTTAAAAAACATTGAAACTCAGTATGATGGTTTTCTATTCATCCTTGGCAGTCCCTAACTTTATAATATTACCATGAAAAAATATTTTGAATATCTGCAAACTCAATTTTCTTCTGAAGTTTATTAAGATTCATGATTACTTTTGCACAATAATTGTGTAATAATTATTAAAAATCAAGAATATCTATTATTATATATTTATTTTGTATTAAGTGTTTTATTTTTAAAAATGAAATATTATACTTTTCAGCTTAATGTTAACAATGAAAATTACTAATAGAGCAGTTACAAGCTCTTTGTCAAATATCAGTATTAATAATCTGTTAGAATATATTGCAGTTTTGTAAAAAAAAATATTAAAAAAAAAACTTTTAAAGCATAATTTGATTGATTTATCAAACATAAATGTTTATTTACTGATATTTTAAGTACAAATGTCAAATAATAAAGATTTTGCTAGTTTTCCAAAATAAAACTGTTCCCCCTAATAGTTGATGATGAATTATTGTTTTTATTACAATGCAATTTTTTTAATATTTGCAAAAATTAAATGTGATTTTTTAGAATTACCTTTATTTCTAAACAAAAATAACTATCAAATAAAGTTAAAATTATTATATTCTTATAAATAATAACAGATTAACATCGAAAGTTTACAGACAGAGAAAATAATTAAAACTGTCACAGTGCTATAGCAGTGTGAGAGATTAATAATAAATATTGCATGACAAAAATACAATACAAATAAATTAAAGTCACACTTTTAATTTTTATTTAAAGTTTTGTATCTCTACCACTGCATTATACTGTATTATTCAAAAGATTGCTAGATCATCCCAAAAAATGGTTATTGCACATAATAAAATATGATATTTTACAACAAAAAAGTGACCTCAATGCCTAGAGTATTTACATATATAGTGCTGTTTATTTAAATTTGCATAACCCATACTGTAAAAAAAAGTCTTAAATATTTATTAGAATGCAATTAAAACAATTTTTTAATATGTCAGAAGCATTATTTTTTTTAAAGTTAGTTGCAAAATTAGATTTTGGTGCTGGACAGTTTTGTAATTTTATCACTTTTAAACTGATGATAAATATCAAGTTTTTATAGTCAGAACAGTAAAGTTAAGTGAGATATTATTAGACATTGTTTTTTTTTTAATTCTAAATAATTTCACATAAATAATATTATAAATTTTTAAAAAATGAAACTTCAGTCTGGTTTTACTGAAGCCACATATTTTTCTTCTAGCAATACTGAATTTTTTTTTTATATTTTTGTAGGTTTTGAACTGGAATCACAATAGTAACTAAAGATTCAACACAATCTTCAATATTTAATACAGAATTTTGTCAACACTTTGGATAAAAACATTGATAAAATAATTCCATAACTCTCGGAGGATTTCAGTATAATAAAATAGCTATTAATTTTATAAACAATGTACAATTCAAAATCACCAATATAATTCAATTCTTAACCTTTCATGGAAGAAAGTCTATCAGAAATTCCTTAAAGCACTAATGTCAAAAAGGAACCTACATCAATGATATGGAAAATCATATTTGACCTAACCATGAAAGCTAGATTAACAGAAGTTGATAATGTCAATGCTGAAGAGGAATTTAAAAAATGAGAAATTATTGCTACTTGATGAAAAAAAGAAAGGAAATGAAAAAAAAATTGAAATGCCTGTGGAAAAGAACCTGGATATCAAAAATCTTAAGAAACTGATTATGTACCATGAGGCCATAAATGGTATGAAGTAAATGAATCTGATCTATCTTTTCCAAAAGGCCTAAGATCATCAAAGGATATAGAAGACAATGATGCATTCTTAGAATAAAAAAACTGGTGATTCAGAAAACTGGATGACGATAAGTGGCAGATAGATGGATTATAAGAAAAAACAACTTTGTTATATTTTTATAATTTCTTACATAGATTTGTTGCATTTATTATTCACATATATATATATTAAGTGAATACCTGCATAATGCACTCACAGAATAGATTACACGTGTATACATTGTATATTAGGATTTTATTAAATAACTATCGATACTAGGTTATGTTCTTTGTTAATTAATACGCTATTTACAATTAATGATATCAATCTTAAATTTTTGTAACAAGCTACATTTTTTCCCCCTTAGAACACTTTCGTAATCTTTTGCTTTACTATGAGTTTTGGGAAACCAATTGTCCTAGCTAAGCGCAATAAACGTATATTTTTTCTTATCTTAATATTTTCTTTTAAACAACTAAAAATATTGTCTGAACTTATAATTGGGGAACAAATCACTTTTTCATATAAATGCTAGATTTTTTCAAAACATTTTTTTTTTCCAGAACTATTTTTGCTTTTTGTCTCAAAAATAATTTTTAAATCTATGTAAAATTTATGTTAATTTTATTTTTAGTATGTATTTTATCATCATATGTGATGGTTGTTTTATTTTTCTGCATATGTATAAAACTTTCAGAGAATCTTCCTTCAAGATTCATCGCTCAAATCAGAACATACTAATTTCACCACTGGTATAAACACGGTCCACACAGACACACACACATATATATGTTGATTGATCCAAGGCTTATAGACATAACTAAAACTTATGATTTAAATATTATAATTTCTTTCCAATTTCAACTGCCCTCTGAAGCAGACTAATATTTCTAATAAGTATATCTTTAATGCTTTAAAGTCTTGTATTTCATTCTGCAATGACTCTAAAATGCTATATTCCTTATAATTTAATGAAAAAGACGGATGAAACGCTGACTTCTTCGGAACAAAAGGATTTCCTCATCTCTGCTAAGGCCACTATAGTGAATGCTATAATTCATACTTAAGGCAGTTTCAAACATGATGTCTATTATAAAATAAAATAACTGAGCAGTTTGTAAATCAATCATTTATTGGTCCCTTTTACTGTAAATGTGAACCTTCATTGAATAACCTCATTTAAAAATATCTTAACTCTTTTAGATTCAGACATAGAAAACGTATTTTGATGCCAATAAATACAATTATTTATAACACTTTATTTGAGGATGGATGTGTGTGTGTGGTAAATATGACACCTGTCTACTTCTTGCATTTTAGTTACTAAAACGTTTATTTATTAAAAGTTTTATCATGTAATCATAAATTATAATAAAGATGATATATAGTATATGTTAGATGAATATGTAATGAACAACAAAATGAAAACATTTCGAAAAGACTAGATCTAAACGAAAATGAAAAGGTTATATCAGTGTGTGTGACTATATAATGTTTAGATTTATATATATAAACAAAATCCACTACAGTAATTCTATAAAATTAAAAATGTCAATAAAAATTAAAAATTCCGTAAGCTGGATATAGTAAAGGAAATTAATCTTTAATTTTATATTGATATATCAAGAATCTTCAATCTGCTATGCTATCAAGGCAGTCTTATATATATATATGATGGAAATAGTCCAACATATCACATCTGCTTTGACAAAAGATTGAAGATTTTTGATATTGGTAAGTAAATTATTCTTCACGCATAAATTGTGATAAACAGAGTAGCTAAAATTCAAACAACATTTATCAACAAAATTATTTGCCAAGGGCTTTCGGTACCGTGAATTTGCGCTTTGCAAATAGTTTTTGTGATTAATGTGTTTTGAATTTTAGCTACTCTGTTTATTACACTTTATACGTGAATTTTCATTATCTGACAAAGTTTTTGTATTATTATATATTGATAAGCGTAAGATGCCTTTATGACACTTATATATGGGTGCTATTGAAATGGACCACGGATGTACATATGTTTATATTCTCACAGCTCACAAAAATGTATCTACTTTTTCATTTATATATATTGTAGCAAATGTTTACAATTATTTGGTTTCTTATTTGCTGCAAAAGTTTATAAATTCAAATACCATTTTTTACCATTTGATTATTCAAGTATAAGTTCAATTTACTATTTCTGCCATTAATTTTGAGTTTAAAATTCACCCTTATTCTCGAATATGTTAAAAAAATCCAACCTTATTTAAAATATTCATGGTTTAGATTAAAATCGTTGTGAACAGTTTTATTATTTATTTTTCTGATAATGTTTTTTTTTTTCACAGTCCATGGAAGTTGTTCAGCTTTCTTGCACATACATACATACTAATGCTGTGTCCTTTAGGTAAAAAAAATATATTTATATGGTGTGTATAATAACTAATAACATTAATTCACAGCAATCCTTATTTATATTCCGTAATCTTGAAAGCTATCCATGCATACCTTAGAATAAATATCTGATTATCAAATGATATAAAGGTTTAAGTACTTGAATGTCACTACCAGAAAATCATAGTCTGATAGTGCTATATATACATATAGTTCTAAATAAACATTCCAAATGTTTTTGAACAGTACCCTTTGATAATAAACAGAAAGTCTGAACTTAAACAGTTGACTAAAAAGAATCATTTTGAGTTGGCTGTTTGAAGTTTGGACTTTATGTTTATCCACAGACAGCATTGCTCAAAAAACATAATGGTTGATCCTGTTTAAAGTTCAGACTTTATATCTATTCACAGAGTGTTTTTGCTCAAAAACAATCTTTGTAAGGGCAATTTAGGAATCAGTATTTGAATTTCCAGTTAGCAATATGCATTGTGATATATATATATATATATATATATATCACAATGCATATATACATATATATATATATATATATATATATATATATGTGTGTGTGTGTGTGTGTGTAAGCAAAGGGAGTAACTTATCCTTCCCCACAGGCTAAGAATTAAAACCACTCTAAATGTTGAACAAAGAATCAAGAATATAATGAATCCAAAATAAATCCACCTATTTATGGAGCTCTGCTGTTTATAAGCATACTTTTGTCAATAGTATTGATAAGACAGAGTGAATTAAGTTGTCAAATAGATTGAATATGGCATTTAAAAGTTATTAAAATCATAATAAATTACACAAGGCTGGAGTCATAATCTCAATTTTAACACATTGATTACAATAATTAAATAAAATTTAATGTGTAAACTTTAAATTGAACATAGTTCAATGTATTTTGCTCCATTTGGTTACATATAAATTGGGCTACATTAAATTTAATCTTTATATATATACACATATATACTGATGAGAGTATTCCATTATAAAGAATCATACTTTAAGCATATATAAAAAAAACCAAAAGCTGCCTTATTCTAAAAAAAAAAAATTTTTTTTTAGAGTATAAATGCATGATGATAGCATGCATTTGTAACTGATGAATTAAGGTATTTATATATGGTATTATATATATTATCATGGTAGGAATGTGAGGTTAAATATGGAAAGGAGCATGGGAGTCAGCATGAACAAAGCATATAAGTATAATCACACTAAGAATAAGTTATAAGCTATAAATTATCCATCATTAAACAAAAGTAATCAAATCATCAACAGTCAATTTATAGTCATTTTGTACTGATCATCACAATTCGATCATCATTGGACCCTACATTGGCACTATTTATAATAGTATAGATGGTATGGGAGAATATGGGAAGATGGAAAAAATCATCATCCCCATAAAGAAATAAAATACAAAAGAAGCATGAGAGAGAATCAGCATAAGTTAAAATTATAAGTTGTTATAACAAATATAATAATAAGCTGGATCAGTAGCAATTGTACTAATAATAATCAAACCACAATTATCAATGGTCAACTCTATGACTGGATCTAAAAGAAGTGCTTTATAAAACAGGCTACTTATCTTGGCATGGACAAACTTAAGACAGAAAATATCATATAACAAAATAATGCTAAACATTGGTGTGTGTTGCTTATAATCAATGCTCTGGACAAATGTACATGCCAGCTATAAACTAAATTTTTTCTTACAAATAAAATGTACATGCAATGACTGGACCTTGTGCCACCCAGAGAGTTATCTTAAATGTTAAAATGCCAATATAAATCCCTATATATTAACCATTATTGCTCTCTAGAGCTTTCTCAAGATTATAGCAATCAAGTGACTATAACTGTGAACAAGAAAAAAGTAAATATAATAGCCAACACTATTTTAAATAATTTTACAGGGATAATTTTAAAATGCCTAAAATATAACTGTAATAAAATCAAGATACAAGCTGTCAACTCATACAACAGATAACTAGAGGAATAAAGATTTTAACACTATAAAATTTTTTAAACAATTATTTAATAAAATAACTGATTTATAATCATGTTTCTTTCAAAAATAACACGCCAAAATGATAATTTCAATGTATACATTTTTATTAAAAAGTATAATTTTATATTAAAAAATAACCAACTGATTTTATTCTTTAAATTAGTTAAATTTTGTTTTCATTAAATTATTTTCTTTTAAATAACAAAAGTTGGTAAACAATTTTTTCACAATAAGAGATAAAGAAGTTATCTTTATAAAATTGTAATCTTGTGTTAAGATTTGTAGAGTTCCCTCTTGTGGTAAAATTGAGCACTCAAGATTAAAGTCTTATAAGTATTTATGTGCTGACCATGTGCTTAATAAAAATTAATGTTTTAACCCTTTGTATAATTTTGAAGGAAAAATAAAACATGTTTGAAAAATGTTTTTTTATCATTTCGAAGGGAAAAATCAAAACAATAATAAAAATATGTTTCTAAAGAAATGTTAAATTTAATGAAAATTAAATTATCTTAAAAACCCTTTTTTATCATTTTGAAAGAAAAAATCAAATGAATAAAAAAAACAACTTTAATAAAAAAAAATGTCAAATTAATAAAAAATTACTCATTATGATCAAGTATTATTTCTATAAAACATTTATTTGTAAATGTAGAGATAGTGTTACAAAAACCTTTTTACCATGGTTTTTTAGTCTTTTTTTGACACTTGTAATTTTCAACATCCATGTAGGTTTTTTTTGAAGGATTTTCTATACCTGGATAATATACAGCTAATTTATATTCAAGTTTTACACAGAATAAACTTATTCATTTTTTTCTCTATTTATTTCCAAGTCAGGCTATCACATATCAATTTTTTAATAATTTTCTAGGTTTTTCTGATGCATAATGAGTTTATCCATTTTCTTTATAAATTTCCAGATCAGGATAACACATAAAAATAGAGGTAGTCATGCTTTTGAATAAAGAGAAGGCTAATTGCAGATGACTTCAGGGATATTCTTTTTTACATTTTTCTAATGAGCTGGTTATCTGGAGATAGATGATGTTTTTTGCTAAACATGGCACATATTTGTTCTCATTTTAAAACCATTTTTAAACAGCTGAGTTAATAGCTAAAGATCTCTGCTACTACTCTTCTCAACAACTGAATAGTCTTCTCCAACTGCCTTCTTCAGCAGTTGAATAAAGACTGACCTATACTTACAAGATACAAGTCTACTGACATACCATGGGGGAGAGAGTATTTTTTGGATGAATACTGTTTCCAACCAATCACAATCTTGTCTCCTACATGACCAAATAAAACTGATTTATTAAATCTATTTTTACAAAACAAATTGCTCAGTAAATTTTCCTCTCTTTTTATTGCAAAGAAAATAAAAATATCCCCTTGCATTGCTTTTCTATCATGCCAAAATAAGATTAATCCTTTAATTATCATTTCTTTAGTAAACATTCCTTATTGTTTTGGAGAAAGATAAACAGAAAAAAACAACTATGATTATTTAAAACAAAATTTAACACATTTTTTTTTCTTTTCTTTTAAATTTCATTTATTTTATAATAAGTTAAAATTAAACATTGCTAAGTAATTTACTGAAAGTATTTTTTTTCTCCTAATACATGTTCAAACTTAAAGTTAAAACTTGTAGATAATTCAAATTATTGAAGAGAGATATTAAAACAAATTCTTTATTTCATTTGATATTTTTTTCCTTTTACAACTCTTAACCAATTATAATAATATTCACATTATTATTTAAAAACCAATGTTTGGAAACTATCATATTATCATTTTAAAAAATACAATATCATTTGATATTATAAAACATTTAGAAAACTTAAATCTATCATTTCACCTCTAATTGAATAATATAATTTAAGGAGCTTGTAATATTGGCATGGCTAGAAACCATTTGTTACTATCATTTCATTAGATTTAAAAATTGCTTCATTGTAAATCAAAAGATTTCATATTGTTTATTTATATATATAATATTTAGTGAATTAAATGTGAAGATGTTTTAATCTTCATGCTCTTAGTTCAGAATGCTTGAGTCTGACTTATTTATATATAAATTTAAATATAGAAGAAGGTGGGTTCCATCTTTTTCTTGTGTTCTTGAATTGAAAATTCCACATGCAGTCATTATTACATCTGACTGGCTGTCAAATAAGCATTTTTAAGGCACTTCTGTCAAAGGTTTTAGCCTTGTATGTTATTATTAGATATCTGCTAGTGCTTAATAAATTTATATATAATATTTAAATAATATTATAATAATTCAGAAAAGAGATAGTTGTTGATTTACTCCAATTTTTAAAAATAAAAATATAGACAACATTGCAGTAATTATCATGCAATATAATTATCCATGACAGCAAAAGTCAAATATTTTACTAGAGATTCAATGTGGTTTTTAGATAATCAAAAAGCATTATAGACATGTTTGTTTTTTTCCTGCCAGAAAAATGTTATGTGGTAAAAGAATGATTTATATATTGCTGTTATTGATTTGGTCAAGACATTTGATTTTGTTAATGGGATAGATGAAGTGCATTATTGACATTAATTAGTCATCCACCAAAATTAATATTATGTCATCTCTACATGCTAGAATGAGGGAAAACAATCTGAGGTGTTTGAAATTAAAATGGGTGTTAAATAAGTATGTGTAGTTGCTTCAACATTATTTTTGATTTCTATAAGAATTTGTTTAGAAACTATCTATTGGTAGCTTAATGAAACAGAAATCAAGATGAAATATAAATTTGATGGTGGAATTTTAATTTAAATGGATTTTAAAAAGCAGGAACTTCATCTTCCAAATTTTTGATTCACTATATGCTAATGCCTGGACTACTTTTGACAGTTCTAAAGATGATTTATGTAATGTTTTGAATGCAACAGGTAAAGAGATTGGTTTAATAATTAATGATCAACAAAAGTCAAGTTCCTCATCGGATAGTGAAATAAAAACAATTCTCATAAACTTTTAGTGTGGATGGCTATCAACATTGGAATGTAAACCAATTCAAATATATTTGCAGTTTTTTAAGTAGAAAGGTTCACTTAGATATTGAGGTATAGCATAGAATTCTTTAATGGGGTGCTTTTAATAAAAGATAGACTATTTAATACTGCAACTGTTCTCCATATATAGAGCTGTTGTTTTACCAAATTTATTTGAGATAATAAAATAAATGCACAAAAGATAGTTATATATATATATATATATATATATATATATATATATATATATATATATATAGGGCTACAATATATATATATATATATATATATATTGTAGCCCTTGGATTTGCCCCAAGGCTCCATTTTTTTGATTGACTATGTAAAATGTTTAACAAAAATTTTCCTCATAGTGTGTATATTTTTTTCTTCAATAGACCAACTTTTTAGCCAAGGCTAGGTTTGAACCCATATTCATAGAGATTGTGTATATTTTACTTGGTATGCAATCTATACATTTGTCATTAAAGGATTTCTAGGCAAAATATTGTATGATTTAATATTGATTTATAGGGACAATTTAATATTACTGATGTTTTATTAAATAGACAATATTTATATATCATTTAATAGTTAGATTAAAAAAAAGAGAGGGGGATGTATGATTTTTAAAACTACTTTAGAGAGTAAAAATAGGTAGCCATAGTTTTACATGGATAAGTTAGAACTAAACAGTTCATGAAATTAAAATTATAAATTGTGAAAAAAATAATAATTAAGAATTAAAATATTGAACAATCGGTTTAATTAAAGGATTGTATATGCAAGACATGTGTGTGTATTTAATCTAGTTGTGGATTTTAATTATAAAGTTTACAATGATAATTATTTTTTGTCATCTTGTGGGGAGCTCCTTAAAGAAAAAATTAAGTCATTTTAATAGTTTATTCATAGCAGCCAAAATTTCTATCTAGATTCTGGGTTTGAAGTTGGGCTGCTATACATTTTGTTATTATTATAATGGAAAAAGTAAAAGGGAGGGAGAGAGCTTTCAGTTATTTATTCTGAGGAGAGCTTTCTGTCATTTGTTCTTTAATGTGATTTCCACAGTGTAGAATTACTAAAGTAATTACTAAAGTGATATCTATAATGACAAGAATTTAAGTATAGAATTAATTGGTGATTATCTATTGGAATGCAGATATGAATGGGGCCTGTGTTTTTTTTTGAGAGAGATCAGAACTTTAAAATGACAAGAACAAAAAAAAATGATAGGCAATTAATCACAAAAACACTGACCAGAGACATTCAGAATGGTCAATGTAATGCCATATTAGGGGGAAGGGGAGTGAGATGCCAGACTATAAGAGCTCTATTTCAATAACTTTAGCTGATGGCTGGTTTTATTTCAATTTCATGCAAGTTTCTCATTAAGATTTTAGAGAGAACTTGGCTGAAAAGTTAAAAAAAACAAAACATTTTTTTAAGAAAAGAAAATTGTTTTATTATTATTATTATTATTATTATTATTATTATTATTATTATTATTATTATTATTATTATTATTATTATTATTATTATTATTATTATTATTATATTATTATTATTATTATTATTATTATTATTATTATTATTATTATTATTATTATTATTATTATTATTATTATTATTATTATTATTATTATTATTATTATTATTATTATTATTATTATTATTATTTTATTATTAATTATTATTATTATTATTATTATTATTATTATTATTATTATTATTATTATTATTATTATTATTATTATTATTATTATTATTATTATTATTATTATTATTATTATTATTATTATTATTATTATTATTATTATTATTATTATTATTATTGTCTGTCTCTTGAAAAAAAAAGAGCTTTGTCAAATTTAATAATATGGAAAAAGCAATGACTAAGTAAAGTTTAAGTTAGGTATACATCAAATCCCCAGAAATTAATCAACATCATAATTGTCTCTACTAATTTATCAGAAATAAGCAAAAGGTACAAATTTAAACTACAGAAAATAAGAAAATCTAAATTTTGATTTCGCATATAAAGCATTAAATTTGAACGCTATAATTTCATATAAAGCATTAAATATGAAGAATAATTGAACTAAGAAAAATGCAACAAAAAGTGCACTCATATATTTAAAAAATTAAAACAAGTTCTACTGAACTGTAATCCACAAAAATCAAGATGAGGAAATATTCACAGCAGCTTAAAAACTTTATACATTTGAACATAGGAATCGAACTCGATCATAAGAATTCTTTCAACATAATGTCATATGTGCACATAAACTGATCAAAGAAAGGAAAAACAGAAAAAATGAAAACTGGAAATCTAAAGGACATTCCGGGAGAATTATTTATGTATATTTTTATTATAATTGCTATCCTTGTAGAACCTTTAACTAAAGAAAAAAAAAGAAAGGAAAATATTTTTTTTTATTATCATATATATCCATTTGTATGTGCTTATTAAATGCTTTCATTATTATTATTGTTGTTGTTGTTGTTGTTATTATTATTATTATTATTTAGGGGTAGATAAAATTAACATCAAGTCATTTTGTATGTGTCTGTTGAATGGTTTTATGATTATTATCATTTAGGGGTAGATGAAATTAATGCTAAATCATTCTGTCTGTGCCTTGTTTTAAATGCTTTACTTTTTTTTTATGATAACAGTGAGAGTTATTATTGTGGAAAATGTTTTTTTTTAATCGAATCAGGGATTTTTTCAAGTGCTTAGACCTAATACTATGTTTTATGAAGGTTGCATGATTGTTGGGCTAAAATATCATCATTATCCTTTAAAAGTGCAAAGAAGTAGTTTTGAAATTTTAATGTGCAATTCTTATTATTATTATCATAAAGTTAAACATTTATTTTATAACGTCTTGGGTGCGATATAAATACTATATCATGTGATTGTTCGAAGGTATTCATTTATTAATAACATTCTCACAGCGTCTGCGCAATTATCATAAAGTTAAATAAAGTTAAAGTTAGATTCAAGCTAATTAAGGCTTGGAAATATCATTGGCTCATGTTCTAGTGTACTATTTCACAAGAGTTATGTGGATATGAGAGTTTTACTTGTACAAATTGATGTTAGACCTGTATATATGTGGGTGGACAACTAGTCCCCACCAAGATAGTGGTGTCATAATTTAGCTCGCTCCCTAAGATATTTATACTATGTTTATAAAAGTATTTAAACACAGTGGAAGAGTTTTCCCACTTAGTTGTTCTCTACACCATGAGATGATTTTTTTGTTGATGGCCAGAGGTTGATTGGTAAATCCAAGTCTCTTTATATGACTAGCGATAAAAATCCTAGCATATCTCAACCTTAGTGAAAATGTTTTCTCTTATTCGGGTCACTGCCTGCCTCATGTTAATGTTGATATTCCTTACGGGTATATGAAATCTAGCTATTACTAAGCATTACATATAAATGTTGGATACAGAGTCGCAAACTTAATTTGATGTCAGAATGTGTGCAGGTATTGTGTGTGTGCGACTGGTGTACTTGAATATTGTTTTGTTGATACATTTTAATTTATCAATGAGAGCCAAGATTAATAACGTCAATAAATATTCAACTTAAGGGTTAAATAAAACCTATCTGAAATTATTTAACAAATATATCCGCAGCCAGCTGAGAATTTCGCTGGAAAGGTAATATTACTAAAATATTATTATTATTATTATTGTCATAAGAACATGAATATAGTGTATATGCACGTATGATGATGATTGAGCTAGATACCGATTCGTTGACATTTGAAAGTAACCAAAATTAACTTAGTCCCACCATACATAAAATATCTCTATTGTTTAGCATAGGGCAAGGAATATTAGATTAAAATAATCAAATAAAATTATTAAATTTTATTATTAGAAGCATTACCCATAGAAACAAATCAGTAAGTAAAAGCATTAAACTTTGGGGGGAGGAATTTAATGTTCACTATATCTGGAATAAAAACGAGAATTAAAATATAATAGATGTGCAAATATATAATATTTTCACTATCTTATGTTAATATTACTCCATGGTAATTGTGGTTCCCTAACAATTAAAAATGAATACTTATATTTTAAAACCTCTTGATATTATTTATTGATTTAGGGATATTTATGTGTTTAGATTTTTTATATATATCATAATACGGTTGTAGAACAGGGGAAGGCCATGTGAGTCATCAAGTGAATGTATATATTATATATTGAATTGTAGTATGTTAATAAAATTTGTTATTTGTTTTAAATAAAATTTGTGTATGTCTCAATGTTTTGTGGGTTATTACAATCTAGACATCTCAAATCCAATCATGCATCAATATATTATTATTAATAGTTGAATCATCATTTTCGTGGTTAATTTCCGATACTTAGAATTACCAAATAATTTAATATAGTTGAGGTATAAATTGTGAATAGGGATAGTTATTGAGTGACAGTGGATGCAGGGGATGGGCATAAAATCCTTTCCCCATCCGTTGTATTCAAACACCTCTCTAGACACACTTCTTTATAATGTTACTTTAATTGGGAATATGTTATAATGTTATTTTCTAAAATATTTGATAAGCTTAAATTATTCAAGCTTTAATGTAAATAGACATTAAACTACATTAAAGACAGCCAAAGATCACCTTGGAGGCGATCATGAAAGGAGTGTTTATCACCAATAATCTATTCCAGCTTGTTCGATTTCCACACCTAATTGTTCTAAAAACCCCGAGAAAAGATTGTAATAAGAGAAATGAGCTAGCACAATGGAAAATTTAATAAGTAAAACAGATAATAATATAATAGACCTATGAATATGAGGATGATAGGGGGGTGGATCAGGAAGGTGGAGATGGATATGGAACTATTTGTAATCAGAACAAAATTTTAATTGTGACTTTAATGACGGTGAATGGGGAGTGTGCTGAGAATAACCAAAAATTTCCAAAGATATTAATATTATCGATTTTAATGCATTTTCAGTGTTCTCTTAATCGATTGATTATTTATTAACCCATTCATTAAATATTATGTCTGAAATTTATTGATAAATTATTGAGATGAGGTTTAACCTCAATGTTTTATTAAAGTTGCAATTTGGCGCCCTGGAAAATAAGATTATGGATGTTCTATACCATCATCATCATCCCAATAAGCTTTAGAAATAATGTTAGCTGGGAATGATGAAACATCCATCGATCTATCCTTAAAATGTTACAATTGGCATGCAACTTAGCCGCAAGTGTTTAAATGTCATATAGATTTAAATATAGGTTATAATTAATGCATAGTGTAGTCGCCTGAGTTGAAATAAAGAAATATTACGATTAATCCATAACGTGGATGTGCGACCATTTGATTCAAGTTATAATTAGCTTAAACTGTCCAATAATATATGTTATGTTTGTAAACTCTCCCAATCGTTTTAGTTATATTTGAAATACAATGTGGATGACCTATCGAAAGATTACAAAATACGTTTTATATCAATTTAATAAGTTTTATACGAATTAATTAAGTAAAGAAGCATTATCATTTAGTTAGATTGGGTTACAATGTGGAGGCTATAAAATAAATTGTAGCTGGCTCTCCATAATTCCGTTTTGTTAGATTTGATGCATAACGTGGTCGCCTCGAAGTGTGAGTGCTGTCTCCATAATTTTAATTTCTTAGAATATATATATATAGCTTTATTAGTAACAACAGATTTACTAATTTGTTGTATAAAATTGAAATTGTGACACTGTATCACATTATGAACGCTCTAAAAAATTTCAAAAAAATCATGAAACCAATCAATATTATTTATTGGATATGTTACTATGGAGTCCAACATTGTAAAATAATACTTTAATTGGAAAGGATGTGTAAAATAAATGATCCATGCAACATTTCTTTAAAAAATGTTTTATACTGAACTTGATCATGGCTTTCATGGGTGATGTATATCATATCTACATTATAAAGATTATCTCAGATTCATTCTAAAAATGTGCCGTCACTTTGGTTTCTATTGGGAAGATGGAGAAGAAAATGAGAAGACTGCGCAGAGCTGAAATTTGACATGAGTTTGATGTATTTCAGAAAGAAAAAATTTCTGCTGAAGAAATTAAAGGATAGAATTATAAAATATTAAATAAACAAAAAAATGGACCAGCGTGTTTTTTATATTAGACATATTTGTGCTTCAGAGTTTAGTTTCTGTAATCATTACAAAACCCATTTCTAAAGATAGTTTTTTTTCTTGGAGTTAGAATCACCATTATAGTTTATGAGTGTCTGGTAAAACTATATTTTAAAAATTAAATCAGAATTTTATTTCATTACATGGCAGCCACTAATGTAGTTTCATAAAACTACAGAATTATAATTGAATATAAATGGACAAAAATTTTTAGAATATAAAATTACAAGATAAAATAAATTATAACATAAAAGCTTCTCTTCATTTATGTTATTGGAATGTTCAAGTTATGGCTCTAAATGTTTAAAATTGCAAACAGCTGACATTAGAATTTTGTATCGACCAGCAAGCATAAAACAATCAACATTATTTTTCAGAATATTTCAGCTTTCTTACAAAAGCTTACTATGCTAACAGAGTCTGCCCCTTGGCATTCAAAACATCCTGAACTTTTAAAAAGTTCTATTATTGGAACCAACACTGACAGTAAGAAAGTAATGCAACTGCTAAAAAAGAAAGTAGAAAAAAAAATGTTTTTTGAGAAAAGAAACATTTGAAACAGAATATTATAGACAATAATGTGTAAGTAGTGTATAATTTTACACTTCATATTGAAGGCAGGATTATATTTTTTCCAAAAAAGATCACTAATGTTACCTTTTCAGCTTAATCTTTTCTATCAGAATAATATTGATACCATAAACAGAAAATATACAAGTGTAACACTTATAGAAAATAATGAATAGTACAATAAATTTAACATATGTAATTATTATTGATAGATTGAATTATAAAAAATCCATAGACTTAAAATCAGGAATTTTCTTTGTAAGTGATATGCATTAATACAGATCATATCAGGTATGTTGAAATGAGAAGTATCTGTCAGTTTAAAGATAGTTCAAATATTCTAAATATATACAAACATTGATAAAGCATTTAAATAAGTGAGTAACAACACTAAGAAAACAACATATATTTGAAAATATTTTTCCAATACAGTTTTCAGATTGTTTTATTTAAAATAAATGTTAACATATTAGAATGATTTTACTCATTTAAGTAGCAACTAATAATCTTGATGAAACTTTCATCACTTTGTAAAAATTATTCCCAAAATAACAAGCATGTATTGTGAAATAAAGGATTACCTTTTCATGAACTTCACAGCCTGCACGATCATCTTAATCTTTCAAAAAAATCACATTCTTTTAACCCAATTAAGAAGGCTCCTTCCTTTCCAATCCCTCAAATTTTTTGTTTAATGATATTTTGAATTTCAATTTTATCCAATTCCCAAATAATGAAGTTTGAGCTAAATGTTACACCATTTTACTACTTTTCATTAAACCCAATATTCTCCACATTTCTGAAATTCTTCTTTTCAATTCATCACAAACATTAATTACATATTCTACTTCTTTTAGAAAATAATAGAAATAATAAAAATATTAATAGGTAACTTTGTTGCAATTTTATACATAACTGTATTACAGTATTCAGTAGTAATATTACTGTTTCAATAAAATATCACATGACTCCAGATTACACATTGCAGTTTTAGTAAGGCATATTTTTACCTTCTTTATGTCATTTATATAAGTTTTAGAAAGCAATTATAGTTAACATGTGGCAATGCTTAATAAATAGCTATCCTGTGCTTTGATAATTTGATTGATTCAGACATTTCCAATATACTTAAATATTCATCATATACAATAACTATAATTCTACGATAAGGCTGAATTCAAGAAACAATATTATAAAGCGATTTTTTCCTTTTCTAAAGTCATTAAAATATTTATTTATAAATCGTAAGAGCAAAAAAATGTCGTTATTCTTATCATGATAAAAAGAACTGCTGATCCTTGTTTTAGAATACCTAAAAGCATCCTAAATATTTCCATTATTTTTTTCTGCTTTTATGTACATTTTTTATTCATAATTGCATAACTTGTTTTCCATTTCTTCTAATTCCTAAATTATATTTTCCAATGTTATTCACTTTTATTCAATTTTACATTTCTGGTAAGTGCTTTTTTACAACTGCTAATATTAGTTTCTTCTACTTTTGGTATAATTCCAATATTTGTTATTGAAAAATCTAATTGAAAATTATAATTATTTTTTTTTATGTTCAAAATTCTATATTTTTTTGAAGATATACTATATGTTAGAAACATTTCCGATAGTTTCTAATTGCTACTGATCAGTTATAATTACTTGAATTATAAAGAAAGAAATTAAAAATCGGATGCCTACATATTTCAGAGAATTTTACTATAATGTTGTGATCACGTTTTCTGTAATCCTATAAGATCAAAATAGGTTGTAAATGGAAATCAATAGTTAAAATATTCCAATAATTGGTTTACCATTTTCATAAAAAATAAAAAAATATGTAGAAGATTTTAAAACGGGGAGAAAAATCAATTATGTATTTTACTTTTTTATAATCTGCCATTTAAAAATTCAATATTATCTATCTTTATATATAATACTGTAGTTTTTTATTTTCAAAATATTAATACAAATTTAAAAAAAACAGTTATTGCCTATTCTAACTGCAAGTCAATCAATATAGCTTTAAAATATATAAAAAATATCTCCCCTCTCATCAAATTTGTAGTTAAAAAAATCTAGAACTAATTTTGTTGACAATCTCTTCAGAAATGAAGATATTAATATTACCAGAGTTAGAAAATGTCTTAATATGGGCTAAATATAAACTTATTGAAACTTTTAAACCTATATTAATATCTTTTGTCAAATAAAATACAAAAAAAAATATTTTATTTTGACAATATTAGTCATAATAAAATTGAAGAGTAATACTTTTTTTTATTTTGAAGCTGTTAATGGGATGTATTATTTTCATCCTTTGCAGTATGAAATACACATCATCCATTACTGGTAATTAAAACATAGAAGTGTATTGGGGTTGGAAATTGTATTTTTTTACATGCCACCAATAAATATTTTTTAAAAGAGAAGAAAGCTTTTATTTCAATGTACTTTACCAATAGTAAAACTGGTTCAGAATCTTATTTCTACATTTAAAATGTATTTACATAAAAAATGCCTGTAGGCATAAGCAAAGACGGTAATATGTACTAAAATCATTCAGAAACCTGCTTACATCAACACAAGACAAGAAACTACAGCATGCAAGTAGATTTAATTTCTTATAAAAATAAGCTAAGAACTGTAACATGCAAATGCTACATGTGAAAAAAAACATTGCTGAATGTTTTACCTACAATAGTAATCATTCAGAAATTTTTTTATAGAAACAAGTTAAGTCCAGACTTGGACATCATTTAGAACATCGCTTGCAGAAATATTGTTAAAATGATAGCTGTAACATGAAAACATATCATTTACGATGTCTTTTGTAGAAACAAGCCAAAAACTGTAAGATTAACTAAGATTATCCAGAAAGCTGATTGCAAAAACATGTCAAAGTGGGATAACATGGAAATAGATAATCCAAAATACTGCTTGTAAAAGCAAATCAAGAGTTATGGCCTACAGTATGATGATCCAAGCATATAGAAACAAGTTAACCCAAGAGTTGTTATATATAATCAGTTCATTCAGGCAATTTTTTGTAGAAATGCATTAAGATTATTAAAAAGACTGCTTACAGAAATAAGTCAAGTTGAAGATTGTAACCTGCAATATATATCATTCATGATGATGCTTGTAAAAGCCAAGCTAAGAACTATAATATATAATTATATCAAAACAAATTGAAAGATGCAGCCTGCAATAAAATTAACAGCTTAATATGCATTAAGATCATTAATATAGATGTCTGAGAATTTATAAAATGCAATTTGGTTAATTAGAATGAACCTTGTTAATAAACTCAAAAGAAAACCGTGTTTTCATGTTGCTCTTACATATATTTACAGATATATTTTACTATTCTTGAGAAAAGCATTCTCATTTCATCTCTCATACTGAGCATTATCATTATGGAGAGACAAAGTTTCTATGGGTCATGTTTTAATAAGATGAAGATATGGAGGTCAGGACATCTTTTCTTCATTTAATTTGATGATCAAAATGTTTTCTAGTCATTTTTAATAAGATGATAATGTTCAGGCCCAGAGATGTGTTAATTGTTTTAATAGAATTGCAGAATAGAAAGCAATGCTTTTGAAATTAATTGCTTTAATTGTTGTCTTAATTGCTTCAATAGGATTATGATAAAGAAACTCAGACAACATTTTAATTGTGTAAAAAGGCAAAAATGGTGAATGTTAGTTCCCTTCAGTCTTATCAAGTAACACTATGAAAAAAACTGAAAATAAATCATAAAGAAAAGTCTTATATGTGAGTTTTAATATTCATAAATATCTTAGCTAATATGATATCATTTTGATAATTAATTTAATTGCTTCAACTTTTAAATTTTTCTCATAATACATAGTAAATATTTTTAAATCAAGCCATCAGAAACTTTTGTAAACCAATATGTGTACTATTATTCAATTCTCTTTCTAGCTTCTTTCCTTTCATAGTAACCTTTGTCTTCATGAAAAATGATTGCCATCATCAGCTACTATCTTATTCTTTAGTTGTTTAACCTCAGCAATGCTGATTATTATTATTGTTTTATTTCCTTTTTAAAAAATTTTAAACACAGAGTTATATTCATATGTATGTAAGAAAATGAGTTTATTTAATGAAAGAGTTGTTTTAGAGTGCACAAATCGCACCATGTTGTTAAAATATAATACAATTTTACAATGTATTACATATTTCTTTAAAATAATATTATTATATGATATTCTATTATTGATTAAAAATTTACAAAAATTAAAGGATTGAGAATTACATATTCTTTATTAATAATTGTCATTGCTGCAAAAACTGGAAAAATAAAGTTCACATTAACATAAATAACTGAATCAGTCTATTTTATGAAGCATAAAAAATCATTAGTTACTCGATTGTAGGATTACCCAAATTTATAGGCTAGTTTATGACTCAATCAATAGTGCTTCATCCTCTGGACTACCCAGAGAGCAGCTACACTGCTGATTCATCCATTTCTCCATTTTGTTCTGATTATTACCAGGATTTTAATTCCATAAATCTATTCTCATGTAGCATGTTAAAACTTTTCTTTCTTTCACCATTTCCTTGAAAATTTCTTTCATTAAACTATTATTTTTCCTTTCTATATATACAATCCAGTTTTTCATTTTGTTTACCAATTTTAATTATTTAAATAAGATATGGTAATAAATCTTTGTCAATTTATTAAAATATTTATACTTTTTAGTAATTTATTGTCTTTGATTAAATATGTCTTTACACATATTACCACCATCATAACAGATTTAGTATTTAAAATGTTTACCTATGATATGATTTTTATTACATAATTTTACAAAATTAAAAAATATTTATATTATTTTATATGCATAATATATACTTGTGAATAGTCATTAAAACAATCATGTAACAATTGATGTAGACACACAAATATACAAAATATATTATCATATACATTTGTAGAATCACACATATATATTAAAGCAATTTAGCATATACATAATACATATAATTTTAGTTTAGATCAACATCACACATATAGTGTATATAAGTCATTGGATATTTCTGCATTATATATATATATATATTAGTATGTGCACAATTATATAGGTATAATAAATTATTAACTAAGTTTTCTATTTAAAATTTTTAAACCACTAAACATCACACGATCACCATCTCTTGTGCTTGCTCATAAGTGATTTAAACAGACAAAACTCTCCATACATAAGTGCCACTCAGTGCAAGCCAGAATAATCAATGAATGCCAGAAAGCTTGTGCATAAAATTCCTATCTAATGAGGCACTAGATAGGGATTTTATGCACAAGCCTTCTGGCATCCATTGATTATTATGGTTTGCACTGAATGGCACTACTTTATGGAGAATTTTTCTTGTTTTAAAATTTTTGCTAGATTTATTTTTATTTTAAAACAGTTGTTTAAAAAAATTCTAAAAAAGAAAATTCATGCTCACTGTTTTAAATAATTATTGCAAGGTTTTTCTTTACTTTTTGTAATCATTTTAAATATTGCAAGTTTTTTAGTTTAGCTTTTTTTAAAAAAACAATTGCTTTAAAATAAAAATTATTAAACAATTTTAAATAAAAAATCTTATTTATTATACGTATATAATTATGTAACATATTACTTTTGTTATATACTTTAAGACATTAAAATGATTATAAAATATTATTAAATTGAAAGAAAATATTTATACCACCTTTTCATGATCATTATGTAAAATAAACCAAAGTTCTAAGAATAATTATTAACTGTCATATGTGAAGTTATTGAATGTTTCTAATGTTTTTCACCTTCTGTTTTATATCTGTCAAGACAAGTGTTTCATATCAATTAGGTTGTTATAACTTAGTTATGTAGCAATTTTCAAGCAATTCTGTTGAATTTACATATATTAAACCTTGATTTTAAATTGTAATTCTAACTTGAAAAATATCAAAAGGTAACAAACAAACTTCCAACTCAATAAAAGCATTTAAAAATAGATTTCATATTAACACATCCTACACCACTATAAAAATTTAATTAACACTCTCTTCATCAAGTCTAATTCATTTTCTTTTTTATCTTGTAGTTAGTTATGAAATTCTATAATATATATATATATATATCATAATTATCATCATTTTCAACTACCATTAATTTACTGCAGGCATCTTCCAAGTTCAACCCATCATCTCTGATCTCCAGACTCTCTTTTCCACAACACCCAAATATACTTCATTATTTCATCTATTCATCTCATATGGGTCTTTTTCTAAATCTTTTACACTTTATTGAAATACAGTTTAATATTTCAACTTTCTTATCATTTCTTATGATAATATGTCCAGTCAACTTTATTTTGATCTCTTAATTCTTTCAATGAGGTCAGTAACACCAGTTTGTCCTCTTATGCATGTATTTTATTTTAGATCTCTTTTTGTTATTCACAACATACATCTCTTCATACTTTATTCAGTGGTATGATTTCACTGTATTCATTTTCTGTTAAATCTACAAGTCTCAGATCCATAATTAAGAATTGGTGAAACACATTTATTAAAAACCTTCCTTTTCAAACATGCAGGCATATTTCCCTTTAATATTAAGTTATTTATACTAAAGACTCTCCATCCAAGTTTAATTGTATGGTTAATTTAAGACCTATTATTAGACATGGGGTACATTATTTTAAAAAAATGAATCTAATAAATATTACATTAGCATTGACTGATTTGAAAAATTAGTTAAGGATATTTTGTTTAATAAAAATTATAATAGTAACAATACTTTGTATTATTTATTTATTCAGTAAACAACAAGTAATAGTACAGTAATATTTATATTAGCAAAATCTTGAGTGATGAGTTTAAAATATAACAGATAAAATTCAAAATATAAAAATAAAATAAAATTTATTTTGTATAATACAGCTAATGATATAAATACTTTTAAAAGTCATATAACTGATATTAGTTAAATTATAACAAAGCTTTCCAAATAAAATAATAATTGATATTTAATAAATAATTTTGTAAATGCTAATATAAAAATAAAGAAAAAGATTTCTTCATCTGTTAAATTGTTTTAAACAGTGTTCAGAATAAATCAAAATATGTTTAATAATAAAAAAATAGTAGAGAACAAAAATGTTACTCTGAATAATTTTAAATAATATAAAAATGAATATTGATAGAAATCCTATTCCTGGAATTGTTTGTATTATTTCTTGTTGCTGTAGAAAATTTTATATAAGTAAAAGTATTTAGAGATTAAAATTAATTGAGATGGTTTATAAAAGTAAAAAATAAATATCTTGAAAAGATAAAAAAAGAGAAAGCTATTAACTTATTTGTGAATTCTTTTGATATTAAAGCTTATGGAAAGATAATATGTGTAATCATTATGAAATTCTTTATTAATATAAATATAATAAATGTTGAGTATGCATATATAAATATGTTTTATGAAGTATAAAATAAGAAACACTTTCAGTTTTATTTAGTTTAATGCACTTTGAGTGCTGAGGGCTATAACTAAAACTATTCTTATGTAAATTCAAAGACTTCACTGTTAATAATATTCAAAAAATGTTTTGATAGCATTTTCAATTATTATTAACAGTTTTTATACAGAAGTATTTGAAATTTAATAAGAATAGTTATGATTATGATGCTCTAAAATGTATTAACCTAAATAAAACTGAAAATGTTTTTTTTTTTATTTTATACCTCATAAAGTATGTTTTTTACTTAGATATTTAGAATCTGCTTTAGCAGGAAAATTATTGTAAGGTGGTCTGTAATTTAATTTTGGCTAGTAATTTATTTATGAATTAACATAACATCATCACAATTCCTTATGTCTCTGTTTTCAATATGAATTAGTGTATTTAGTTAAGGTCTACAATTACATTATCTGATAGCTATCAATATGTATCTCATAATGTAGCTGCTTAAAAAAATTATTGTTCTAGAAAAAAGAGATTGAATAATTCTAGTGAAGTCATTTTGTTTCAAAAAGGTCAATTTTATAAAGATTATTTGAATGCTGATTACTCTAAAAATATTTCAAAAAGTATTTTATTTAGTATTTTATTTAATAGTAATAATATTTGTAACAGTATAAGAGATAAAGAAAAATATGTTTTAATTTCTTTACCATTTAAATTGTCTTCTTATAGAATTATATATAAAAATAGTAATTTGTTTGGCAAGAAAAAAATTGTTTGGAAAAGGGGTATTACTTTAAATAATTTAAATAAGCATTTATTTATATAGCGCGATGTTTATAATTATAATACATTAAATATCAGCCTTTTACAGCTATAGTGAAAGTATTAATTTATTATTTAACACTCATAAAAGCGCATGTACAATTGCTGTAAAAGGCTAATATTTAATGTATTTAAATAATTTAGTAAATAATACAAAGGAAATTTTTGAAAGAAAGATTATTCCTGGATTAGTGTATATTATCTCTTGTATGTGTAAGAAGATATATATAGGTCAGAGTAGTTTCAACTAAATTGGAGAATATATGTACATAAATGTAGGGTTAGAAATAAATATCTTAGTTCTGTTTTATATATTTATGAAAAAGATATAGACCACACTATTAATTTTGATAAGATTAAGGTTGTCTTCTTTGAGAGATAAGAAATAAAATAACTAAAGAATCTTTATTATTAAAAAATTATGATGAAGCAATTAACTTATTAAAAAGTTATTTTAATATTAAGGGTGTATAAGATGTAAGTGGAATTGTGGGTAACATTATTTTAAATATGATGTTATTTTGTAGCTCTTTACACTTGAGAAATCTGCTTATAGCAGTAAAACCATTGTTTGTGTTTTGGAGTTGTTGTTGTTTTTTGGCTAGTCTGGTTGAGCTGTAAATTTGAGGTAATTTTGATTATTTTATTGATTAGTTTGGCTTTTGGCTTTTAATATTTAGTATTAAATGTACATATTACACACATGTAATCACTCTACATCGAATTTATATTTTTTAGAAAAATATCTACAATATATAGTTTATTATGAAATAAAATTGGTATTATTATGCTTTAAGAATCTTCTAAAAACTGAAAAATAAAATTATTTCTAAAAATAATTTTTTTTGATAGTGATCAGAGAGAAACAGATTAAAAGTTTTCACATTTACCAAGATTACAACAATAATTAAAATATAATTACTTAAGATTAAATTTGATTTTTTATATATATTCAGCTTTAGTGACAATTTTATCATATCCTGTTTTGATGAAACTTAACTTTATTGTATTCAACTTCAGTGCTGCTTACTTTATTATAGCCAATTTTAAATCACCTCATTATGTTCATCTCTAGTCTCATTTCCTTCATCCTATGTTGTTATGGTTGCACTTATGTCATCACATCCAGCTTTAGTTGCATTTATTTCATTACTTCCTGGATACTTCAATAATATACTAATATTTTAATGAAATTTTTGTGAGAATTTGATTTAGCAAAAGGAATTTTATAGAGAAATCAATCAATAAAAAATTATTGTTCCAAAAAATAATAGAATAGTTTATTTGACAATTAAATAATCATTGTTGAATAAAAGAAATGATCTCTTGAGAAATTTTATTTCATTTTTATCATAGTATGTTTTTGTCTTACTATTGTTATTGCTGATAAATATATTAACTTCATATATTTAGTATAGAGTAGATACCCTGGTTTTTTTTACAATTGATAATTTTGTTTCTTGTAACTATCAAAAAGCAGATTTTCTGAAATAATACATGCAATGTTGGGATTATCTAGCTTCCCACTTATAGAGTATAATGGTATTCTTAGTTACCATGTACAGGAAAATCAATCACATATCAATATATACACTGAACTCAAAATGTCACTTTTGATTGACCTTCTTTCACATGTGATAATACTGTATGTTAAAATGTTTTTACATGTGGTGCAAAATATTTTTAAATTGAATCTTATAGATGTCTCTATGAAATGCATACAGATAACTTGACATATAATAAATATTTATATATATATATATATATATATATATATATATATATATATATATATATATATATATATATATATATATATATATATATATATATATATTGTACTGGTCAAAATTGTATATTAACTCAACATGATTCACAACCTGGATAAAAGTACCTCAAATCCAACAATATGCAAGATCAAAGATCAAGAATATTTATAGATTCTAACCTATTTACCCACTCTCTAAATCTACCAACTAATTAACAACATTTTTGAGGCAAGCAATTAATCTTCTCTAAACTCCGGCCTGCAGCATCAATGGTGAAGTATGAGCCTCGACTAATTCTAATGTTTAACTCTAACATTTATTCGAATTACACCTATTCATGAACTTCAAAATAGGAATGGTATGTGTGTGACCTTGAATCACCAGATAGCAGCACAATAATTAAATAGGAACATTAATTTAAGAATAAAATTAAGAGAAACGAACCACCGGTAGATTACATTCACATATATATTTAATAAAAAACATCTCTATAATTCTTTTATGTCTCACTGATTTATTTCATTGTTTGTTAACACCAATTTTGATCATATCACTTATTATGTCTCATGTCAAGGAAGCAGTATAGTTTATACGCCAATTTAAACAGATGAAATGATTAGAGTTCTATGGTAGACGCCCACTCAAATTTATGATATAAGAAACAAATATATAACAGCCCTATTTTAAGTAACTTTAATATAAGTAAAATTTATTCTAAGAGAGAAATAATTTGACCATAATATTAGGAATTGGTTTTGAAGAGAGTGACATGCTTAAATGTAAACGGATCGCGATATTCACAACTAAATATGTTACTGATAGTAAAACATAAACTAATGTGATCAGACCGCCATCAACCCGCCATGATGTGCTCAGAAACAAAATGAATTAATCAGATCCAGCATTTGACATCACATAACCAGCACAAGCTCAATTCTCCTGCCCTGTTCTAGTGATACCAAGAAATAAAAACGAATGGTCTGTGCATTTATCAAACCTCAACATATTTCAGGTGAAAGGTTGGGAATCGCCAAGGCTTGCTAAATTCAGCTTGCCCCAGGTCTTTCCAATTTTATCTTTCATATCCTGACCTACATTTTTAACCCATGAATAAATCATGTGTTATAATTCTGATTTAGCAATAAAAGGACAAAACAGGTGATCAAGCAAAGTGCTGGCAAGGCAAAATACAAATATTCAAAAAATAGATTTTAAACTTATTATATGAAAATTGTACTGAGCCACGAAAGATTATACTGATATTGTATGGATTGACCAAGATCGGATCAACACAAAATAAGCCTAAATACTTTTATGAATATCATTTCTATGGGCAACACGTCTCTCCCTTCAAAACAAAATCCCACAATATTTTCAATTTAACATTTTATACTCTCTCTTACTATTTAGCAAGAAGAGACTTTCTAATTCCTCCCTCCCCCTTCCCTTTCATTCGTTTAAAATGAAATAATATAATTAAATAAAGTTTCACACTTGATCCAGTGTCTTCCCCAAAACTAAACCATATACGCATAGAATATTTTCAAAATACATAAAGTGTAAACAAAATTATTTCACCTTGACAAAATGGGTGCTCCAAGTAATAATCATTTAGAGCAGGGGTGGGCAATTGTCTTGGCTCAAGGGCCACAAAGATTGGTGGAGGGCCACATTGAGGGCCACTTTGTGGAAGCGAAGGTTAGTGGAGGGCCACACCTTTTTTCATGACACAATAAACACAGTTTTATTCCCTGTATTACCAAAGAAATATTTGTTTGTTCATTCTTCATTAAACACATTACATTCATTAATGATTTTACATTTTTTTGGAGGGTTCATGGTTTGACTAAAGTTGGAAATGTATATGTTTGCTAATGCAATGACAAAATTGAAATTAACCAGATCAACTGAAAAAGCACTGCACATCATATCTACACTGTGCATGTGTATTGATGGGGCCATACTAGTGGAAAATACGAGATGAATCTTCGATCACACATGAGAAGGAAATATCAGTTCAATGCAGATTTTTCTGATTGTCTTGGCAGGCCACATAAAAACTCTTAGTGGGCCACATGTGGCCCTCAGCCCACTATTTGCCCACCCCTGATTTAGAGCAAACAGTTATTTATTTACCAACAGATGTTGGTCGAGAAATAGGAAGCAAAATTATCTAATTATAAAACTTTTGTTGAGATGCAACAAATTAACATATAGATATCATTTTAAAACCAGACATTTATAAAGCTTTAACAAATACATTCATAGGTGAATAATAAATATCTTCCTAAACCACTTTAAGAGAAAAGTTTTGCATTAATAGAGGCATAATTTTTAAGACAGACAGAGTTAGAGCAGAGACTTTAAATTTATAGCAAGTCAAGGTTACAGAGTTTAGTTAATAAAACATTTACATTTAATTGGGAAGAATTTTATTTAAGAAGACATTTGGTTGTAGCGAAATTAAATTATAAAGGCAACTGGAATTTAAAGAATAAATCAGGTGGTTAGAAATGAACAATTGAAAAAAAATATTATCAAATTTATTCTAAGTCTTTTTGGAAATTTAGGTCCCACAATGAAATACGAATTTGGAGTGGTCTTTCATTATTTCTGCACAGGCATAGCTAGCTATGAGTTTGATTTTAGAGTTCAACAGTTTGGCAGTTCAACACTTACACATTTGACAAAATTTCTCTGGCTTATGGTGCTTTGGTGATCATACTTGGGATAATGGGGAAAAAGGCAGGCTAAGAACCGTTTATCCCACTACCATGCTTCTGCACATATTTGTATTTATTTAAAATAAAACTTGCGTGGATTTGCCATGCACTGACTGAACAAATCTATGACTGACTGACTCCCATTGTTCTCATGGGCTATTTATACATTTTGAGAATACTTTTTGAAAATTCCCCTTTTTCATTAACCCAAGGCCAAGTGGATATATAAAATTTATGTGACTGTAATCATCTATCTAAAATATTTTTGTATTGTATTCTTAAGATCGACTCTCCTGATAAACCCAATGATTTTATTGTTTAAAATCTATTTTTAGTTTAATATAGGTTTGAAGAATTTTCCTTTCAAATATCTTTTCTGTTTTACTTTTAATTTAATTAGAAATTCTATTACTATTTTGTTTTTGGACTTTCTTTTGTTTTACACTAAAGAATATTAGCAGGTTTTATTGTTTAAGTAAATCTCCAAAATAAAGTACTTTGACTTTTTAAAAAAATAAAATATTAAAATTTATTTATTGATTTTTATAAAAGTTTCCATCAGTAATTATATATATATATGTATTTGTGCATATATATATATATATATTATAATTAAAATTTTAAATAGAATTTTTTTAGATTTTATTCACTTATTAACTGGTCTAGAAATTCAACACATACAAGATGGCAGATGGAAAGTTTTATAAACTTCGTTACATGTATGGATCTGGTTCGATCCTAGTTTAGAAATCTAGAAAGATGTGAAGCTTGGATCTGGCCTACAAATACATTGCTTCAATATATATGCTCTCATTTAGTCTTTTATTATCATGTATCCAATTAACAAGAGTATTTCTCATTCATTTCTCTAAAACCCCATGTATGACAAGCTTGAGAATTTATTTATTACTAAATAATAATACCATTAATGTCCATCTCCACATTAGTTTTCATATTTTGTGTTTATCAATGAGAACTTGGGGTTCAAAGCTGGAACCCATGCAGTTGTAAATTTAGCAAACCACTTTAACTTAATAGCTTGAAATTAAAACAAAAATCTAATTTTTTTGCATAATTATATAGATACAATATCAAATTTGTAAGCCTATATTTTAATCACCTCAGTCATATTCTTACTGTAGACATCTTGTGAGTAGATGACACTATTGGAGAGAAAGGGAAAATGTTCACATTTACCATACTACAACTACAAATTCAAGTGATGTGTGTTATTATATGCATCCCAGTATAAAAAAATCTCTTTTGAATAATAACATGGGAATAAAACAACTCTAAATACTAAATAACAATGTATGCATATTTAAAAGCAAAAACTGCCTTATAACAGCATCAAGTAGTAAATTATTGAAGAGAATTAAGTTAGAGAGGATCTGGAAAAAAAGTAAATATTAAATTTTGCAATATTGAGTAAGTAATATTCATTAAGGCTGTAGCCTCAAACACATGCATATAAAATGTGATAGTAGGGACCTCTACAGGTCTTAAACCACAAGCTTACTCTTTGGAAGAAAAGAGGGGAACTCCAAAGAGTAAGCTTGTGGTTTAAGACCTGTAGAGGTCCCTACTATTGCATTTTATACGCATGTGCTTGAGGCTACAGCCTTAATGAATATTACTTAAGTAATCAATGTGCGTTTAAATATATTTATAATATTGAGTAAGGTATTTTTCTAAAAACAAAACAGTCTATTGTTATATTGACCTATTATATATACTAATTAATTAAAGGTTAACTTTGTTACTGAATTTTGGTTGTTTTATTATTTGCATTCTCTATGTCTTTGCTTTATTTAGCTTTATTAGGGTCAAGGTCATTATTCCATTTTGTCAAGCTCATTTACATACTAACTGAAATTTGTATCCACAAAACAATTTGAAAGTTATTGTAAATTATCTGAAGATTATGTGTCAATGCTTCTGATAGACAAAGACATTTTGATGTTATCATATTTTTTAGAAATGTATTTTGTAATTTTTGATGATTTTATATAAGACTTTCAAAATTAAAAAATTAAAAATTTCAATCTTCTATGTAGAGTTTACCATAAGAACTTTATTTTCACTAACATTGCCAGAATATTTTCTTTTCTTCTCTGCTCCTAATTTTCAATATCATTTTGTGTTTGATTTGGGATGTTTTAAATGTTGATGAATTCAGATAGGCATTATTATATTATGACACAAATACTAATTAAAAAATATGTGTATTGAATGTCTTTAGAAAAATGTAACTTTATTTATATATTCCAAATACATTCAACTGTTAGTAATAGCACAGCAACCAGGTTAGTATATGCATAAATTTTTGAGAGGTATTATTCTCCCCTCTTCTTCAGGTGTTGCTGGCCTGACCAGTGACAGTACTAGCATGGGATTTGAATCTGGACCCTTAGATTCTTGATTATTGAATTTTAAAATAATGCTCTCAATAATCAAAAATCTAAGGGTCCAGGTTCGAATCCCATGCTAGTACTGCCACTGATCAGGCCAGCAGTACATGAAGAAGAAGGGAGAATAATATCTCTTGAAATGTTATGCATATACTAACCTGTTTGATGTGCTATTACTAACAATTGAATGTATTTGGAATATATAAATAAAGTTAAATTTTTCTAAAGACATTCAATTCACATATTAGATGATAGAAATAGTCCAATATAAAAATACAATTAAAACAGCATCATCACAAACCTTCAGGAAAACATTAATTAATAAACTTTAAAAAATGATTTTCCATAATTCAAAGCGTTTTGCTGGTAAAAAGCAGGATGGTGCCTATTTGTCTTTTATTTTATAAAATTTTTAATTTGATATTGACAATTAAATTAACTGTGATATATTTTAATTTTATATGTAATTGACTTTTTTTCCTGGTTTTTTTTTTTTGTGATAAATTAAGAAATGGTTATAGATCCTGCAGTAGAAGAATTCTGTCTTATTATTAATGTTATGATCTAATGTTATAATTACGAAGTAATTTGCTTACAGTTCTCCAATCTGTAAGGCACATTTTTATAGAATTTTCATTCCTTTTGAAATATTTCAGTTAAATGTTCAGACATTTTTTTTTCTTCTATAAATTTTTTTCAGTTGAAAGATGAATAAAAATCTTTTGTTCGCCATTGAAAATTAAATATTGATGCAATTTTTCAAACATCTATCATGATTAACATATTTGAAACAAAAAAATAAAACAAATCAAAAATTATTTTATGAACATGATTTTTATTAAAAAGTAGCTCAATTAATCGAATAAAGTTTGAAAAGTCATGTGTCACCTTCATTTTTTTTTAAAATAAAATTTGATTACAAAGATTTATAAAATAAAATATATATTACATTATTGTTTTATATAGGGTATATGAGCACAGACTTTCATACGTATATGTGTTTAAGTGTATCAGTGTTATTATCTAGAGTGGAGAGTGGTGGGTCGTGTGAAAGTCTGTGCTCATATACCCTATATATTACATATACAGGTATATAATAAGCCTGTGTTTCAGTTATTATTGTTTTTTAAAAAGAAACTGAAAAATCTTCATAGCCTTTTTCTATAGGAAATGCTGTTTATATGTATATTGAAATAGTAGCTCTTATTTACCCGTCATACGATGATAATGATAGCTCTCGTGTGTAGGTGAAAGTTAGAAGTGAAGAGAGACACAAAACTACAAATTTATGAAGCATTTAAAAAAAGTGCTATTGAAGTCACAGATAATATTTAAATACATTTTTACTATTTCACAACAATTTTCTAAATTATTCGCTTAATTTACCAGGAGATAAAATAAACTTTTGATAGTTAATAAAGTATAAATGTAAAAATTCTTAAATAATTATATTTTTTAAAAAATATTGTTTTCAAGATTATAATAAAATTTGATTTATCATTTATCCAGAGATGTCTTCACTTTATTTATCTACCAATGTAATGTAGTGCCAATACTATTCATGAAAATGAAAAATAAATAATGTCAGCATCATATTAGTTTATATATATATACATATGAAGATGGATTAAACTTGGAGAGACCTTCATCCTGCAGTGGATTGATAATGGTTGATGATGATGATGATGATGATGACTACCATACATTTCATTTACTAGAACTAAGATTAAGTAATCATGACTCTTAAAACAGACACAATGCCGAAGGAGATAAGAATATAATCAAAAATTAATTATTGCATAAATAATTATATAACTAACACATTATACAAAAGTATTTGCATAGCAACATCCAATTTAATTTTATACTAAGATTTTGTGAAAATACATTTTAGGGACTTTAGATAAAATTGATAAGATGAAAATAAGGTTCAAATTTCATTAAAATCCTCCAGCTGTTTATTTAATTTTAAAAACCATTAATGGCAGATTAGATTAAATTTCCAACTTCTTTTATTGAACAATTACTCCATCACTGGTAAAAGTATTAAATTAGTAAAATTATATTTGTTTTAATTTTAGTTTCTAAAACCGGAACAAATTAAGGTTCAGAGTGCTTAGAGCTAATGATATTCTATTTAAAATTTAAACATCATATTTTTAAAAACATGTCCAAAACTGATCTATATGGTCAATGTTAAATTGTGTCTTTTCAGCCAATTACAATTTACAGCTGTATAACATTGATTTCTTTCACCTTCTTCTTAAAAGTAAATATTTGCAAGTAAAATCTGAATTTAATTATACTATTCTTTTAAAATAATAAATATTGTCATAAATAAGTTAATGAAAAGAAAATCATAAATACTTAAAAAAATACAATAATTAAATGTTTTTATTTTCAAATTGAAAATAAAGATATGGTATTTCTGAAAGCAATCACACAAATTTTGTGTATAGCGAATAAGAACCTATTAATCAATAACATTGTAGGCAGAGTTTTTGCTTGTTTGTATTAGATTTAGCTGTATAATACTGGCATCTTTAATTGGCTTTTAGAACTAATAAATCACTAATATTTTAGTTAAATTTTTTATCTTCAAATAACTTTAGACTGGCAAAATAACTGCAATAGAATGAGTTAAAGCCAATCAACTCAACATTGTAATCCTCCATCTGACTACTTAAAAAATTAAGACCTAGGAAATTTTTAAAACATATAAACAGACTTTAATATTTTAATCTGCTTCAAAATTTACAACTTATAAAATAAATTTTAAAAAATTATTCTGTGAAAATTTTCAGCTATTTTTATACAAAACAAACTTATAACTAAAATATATCATCATCATCATTGTCAACTATTATCAATTCACTGCAGGATGATCTCTTTAAGTCCAATCCACCTCTGATCTCTAACCTCTCTCCTCTACATCACTCCTGTAAAATTCCTTATTTCATCCACCTATCTCACATATCATCTCTTTCTGAGTCTTTTACAATCTCTTGGAATCAATTTTGATTTAAACTGTCTATAATTATCTTTTTAATAATATGTTCAGCCCAATTTCACTTCATTCTCTTAATTCTTTTAATGATGTCAATAACTTCTGCTTGTTCTCTTACCCACGTATATCATTTTTGAGCTCTTCTTGTTACCCCTTACATGCATCTCTCCATACTCCATTGAGTGATCTGAAGTCTCTTTATTGCTCTTCAGTTAAGTGTCCAAGTCTCAGATTTATAAGCATGAACCAATAAAATACATTTATTAAAAACTCTTCTTTTTAAACACATAGGCATATTTACTGTTAATAGTAAGTTTTTTCTACCAAAAGCACATTTCAGAAAGTTTAATTCTATGATGCATTTTATTCATTATGGTTCAATTAGTAATAATTTTATCAAGGTATTTGTAGTTGTCAATTTTTTTAATTCATTATTATCAATCTTTATTTTCATCTTTTGAAAAAATCCTTGAACATTATTTTAGTCTTTTTAATATTTACTTTTAATCCCATATTTTTACTCTCATCTGATAACTCTTGCAACATTTCCTGAAGCTCTGAAGCATTATTTTAAAAACATCCACATCAATTGCAAAATCTAAATAACTTAAATAATTTCCACTTATTTTATTCCTTTAAGTCTTCATTTTAAACCACACAGTACTTCTTGCACCATGGCTGTAAAAAGTTTTAGTGATATGGAGTCATCTTGTCTTATACCCTTCCTGGTATTATTACATAGGGTTATTGTTGCTGTTGCATTTTTATAAATATTCCTTAGAATATGATATCCTGGATCTACAGCTTTAATAATCCAATGCTTTAATCACTTAAAAAATGCTTATAGAATCAAATGCCTTTTTATAATCTACAAACCAAAATATAATGGAAATTGTTATTTATTTGTTCTTTTTGTAATTTCTTTCAATATGTGGATATGATCCAATGTAATAAAACATTTTTTAAATTCAGCTTGTTATTTTGGTTGATTGAAATTGAAACTTCTTTGCAAATTACAAAATCGGTAAAAGACTGATAGGTTTGTAATTTCTAACATTTTTATCACCTTTTTTAAATATTAATATTAATACTGCATTCTTCCAATCATTTGGTGCATTTTTATTATTTAGACATTTGATATATAATTTCACCCCAAAAAATTCTATTTCTTCATCTGATACTTTTAAGATATCAATTATAATTCCACATTACCCAGAATTTTCCCTTATTCATAAATTTAATTGCATGTCTCACTTCTTCATTTAAAATCCTGAGCAATTGAGAAGATATAAAATAGCTGTAGGATGTGCTGCTTTTCTAACTATATAATTCTTAAAAGAACTCTTCTGCACACTTCATAATATCAACTCTTTTTTTAGTAATAGTTCCATCTTTTTTTATTGCAGATATACCAAAATGTTGTTTTATGCTGGTGAGACTTTTATTCTTATCTATAGTATTTTTGCTAGGTCACAATTATACTTTCTTATATCATTACCAACTCTTTTTTTACACCATTTTAAAAAGTTTAAGATATTCAATCCTTCTTAATGCTTCTAGTTTATATTTTTTCATATTTCTTCTTTTCTTCATAAACTATCTAGTCTCAGTAGAATTTCTTTTCATCAATTGCTGATTTTTTTTACCAACTATCTTTGCTGTACATTTTAAAAGTGAATTATTTTTATTCTTGTTGTATTTATTCAAACCTGAATCATGTTCAAAATCTGCTAATATTTGAAAACAATTTGCAAATTCTAATTTAAAATCATTAGAATGTTTCTAAAGATTAGGAATATCAATTGTGAATATTGTTTTTCTTAATGATTTTTGTCTCTGTTTTACATCTTACTAATTGATGATCACTTTCTGTGTTGAATTTATTAAGAACCTTACAATTTTAGTCAAAATGTAATCTAATTCCACTATGTCTGTCTTTACTTGGATGCTTCCCTATCCATTTCCTTTTAGCATTTTTTTTTTCAAAAAAATAATTTGTAATATAAATTTTATTTTCTGCAAATTTAAGTCTATATCCTCTCTGATTTTCCATTACCTTAACCAAATTCACCTACAAGACACTTTCATTTTTCAATTGTTTACCAAATCTAGCATTAAAGTCTCCCATAACAAGTTTAAAATGTTGCTTGGTCTTTTGTGCATTCATATAAAAATCCTCTACTACTTCATCACTATAAGAAGTTATTTGGCATAAACTAAAATTATCTGCACTTGGTATCAGCTATCATGTGGAATAATTACTATTGGTACTTTCTCCAACAAACCATTAATCTCCACAATGTTGTTTTTTCATTTTTTATTTATAATGAATCCTAATCCACTTGTATTTCCAATATTTATGTCTCTGTAGTAGAGTGTGTGTCTACATTTTAAATTAATTGTCTCTTCATCTTTTCTTCCAACTTCACAAAGTCCAATAAGGACCCATTTAATATGAGACCGTTTTTCTTCTTATTCTTGCAATCTTTTTTTGGCTGAAAATGATGTGCAGTTTTCAGTACCTAAATAAAAGGAAATCATCAAATGGCAGCCTGTGTCTGCACTCAGAAGATTCTTAGCACCCTCCATCTTTATCCAGTCTCCTGTAAATAAGAGCCATAATTTATTTTTGACTGTCATGATTGTAAATATCTATTGGAAGAGAGAAAAATATTCACATTTTTTTTTCAGGAAAACTCAGCTGATATTTCAATTAAGAAATATCAGGCAACTGAGAAGAAAAACCATGGTGTTCTTGATATAAAAAGACAGATAAAAAGCCAATAAACTTATCACAATGTCTAATGTGTGTTGGTGAGCAGAGCCATCCATGTTTGTGTACTATATGAATAATCTTGTAGTAATAATAGTTGCAATGACAAGAATATATTGATAGGACATTTGGAACTTGTCCTGTTCAATTCCTAATAGTGTACTCCTTTCATATGCAAATGTGTATATATAATATTAACTTTTATCTCATTTTTGATAACTCTAAAATTTTTAATAATAATATATTTTGGATTTAAAAAAATATTTTAGCCAGAATCAAAAACTTTAAACTAACAGTATCTGTGCATGTTCAAAAACTTTGAAAGATTTAACTTTTTATTTAGTCTGAAGTTTGGCAAAAAATACTTTATGGTCAAAATAAAGGCTACCATTAAAATTTAACACAAAAAATTATGGTTACATTATCCTGTTTACTATGAATGACAAACATTTTACTTTGAATTATGTAGTTACAGGGGCTATACAATTATTTGTTTACATTTTTTTTAATTTTTAATTTATTAAATAAGTGTTAGTTAAGTTTAAGAAAGGCAATAAATTGATTATAAATTCCATTCAGAAGGTTTATTTCAATTTTTTATTTACCTTATAACATGTAAATGCCAACACATTCCAAGCATTGCTGTATTTTGTTTTCATTCAGTGCCTTTATTTTTGTCACTATTTTTGGCAAAATGATGAAAGTTTGGAATCTTCCTTTAACATAACATCATTTAGTGAAGTATTTCAAAGGTATAGGACCATGCCCTTGCAAAAAGTCTCTGTTTAATGGGTATGATGTAACACTTTATGTTTCTTATATTTTTATTACTTTATATTAATAAGTTGACTTAATATAAAAGAAGAAGAAATAAATTTGTATTATAATTATTTTTTGCAGAATTTTTTCCTTTTTTAAAATAACAATAATAAAATATAAATATTAAATGAAATCTCTTCTTTTCAGCTATTTTGTTTTAAATATTTATTGTAAGCTCCTGAAACTATATAATTAAAAAAATGACTGCCAAGTTTGGTAGACAGGATAATATTCAACTACTAAAATTACATAATTATTAATAACGTAATTTTTATTCATTTCTTCTCTTTTCTTCTATTTTTTAATATTAATGAATATATATATATATTATAAAATTAATGAGAATTGAATCATTCGTATTTAAAAAATGATTTGAAATAAATCCTATCTACGTATATCTTATTCTGACAGTTCATATTTGATATTTTTGATGGGTTGTGAATTATGAAAACAATTCAGGAGAGAAAAATAATTTATATCCATCAATTAAATTAATGCATAGTAATTAATTTAATGCGTATAACAAATTAATAATATTAAAGATTAATAACTAGCCTAAGCAAGTGAATACAAAAAGCTTTTTAATTTACTTCTTTGTTCATTATATAAGTATGACTGATCTGTAAAATAAAAGGTTTGTCAAACTTCATGAAATTTTATATAGTAGCTTGTAAAAAAAGTTTTTTAAAAATGTAATTATAAATAATTAAAAATGATCTGCTATTTCTTAGTATTTAGATGTCTAGCTTTCGGAAAATCATTATTCTATTATTTTATTCTTACCAGGTAGTAATTAAAGTATATTTAGGATTTACTGGAATAGACAATCAAACAGTTTTTTTAAATAAAATACATGCAAATTTAGTTTTACATTTCAAATAATTATTAAATAAAACCTAGAATATATAGTAAACAGATAAGAAAAAAAAATACTTAGAAAAATTAATGTAAAAATGGATTTCCTTATCATTTCACAAGTCGGGAAGTACGTTTGTCAAGCAATGAAATCAAAATACATGGGCATTTAATCTTAAAGCCCTGATAGAAGTTGTTCACCATAATATTCTACATAATTGAATAATTAAATAACTCTCCCTTTTCAGAGATATAGATTCATTAGTTCCGATGAGAATTATTTAGATATTCAATAATAATCTATTTAAAAAATAGTGAAATCTTAAAAGATTTTTGTAACAACGTCATTTTCAATAATATTTTTATAAAATTATGGCTGAAAAAAAAAGTTTATTTGAGAGTGGATATGCTAATGCTAATATTTCTGGTAAATACAACTTTTGAAGCAATACAATTTGTTTAAAATACAATTCTCAAATATATCTTCTCCACATAAACTTTTTAATAGTTTATTTTTTAATATCATTGAATGTCTAAAAAAAAAATATTTATGTGTCTCTATTAACATAAGCGTATCAAAATTTAACGTATTTAATTACATTCCCTTTGAGAATTTCAATTTACTTTTTTTGTTTTTAATTCTAAATTGAATTTAATAATCTGTATTATGTGATTAATACAATGTACTTCACATTTCAGACACATTGATTTTTACAATATATATATAAGCTCAGCTAAATTATATATTTTTTCCCCCAAGTATATAATAATTGAATTATTCCATAAATGACAGTTAATTAAATTACAAAAGAAATATTTGGTGAATTTTATCACTTCACATATAACCTATTTTAATGGAAATCTGCTATTAAGAGAATATAGTGAAAATAATGATTTGTCGTTATTTAATTAAATTTATCTTATTTATAAAATCATTAGCTTTCCATCTGTTTATAGATTATATTTCAAGGGACAGTTACTTTAGTTTTTATATACTGCTGTAATAAATCACAAAGTTACATAAAAAGGCGTTTAAATGTTTAAAAGTCATTGCTTTTTTAACTTTTAAAAATTATAAAACAAATAGAAATTGAATTGAAAATTATTACAAAAGCAGGCAGTATATAACTGGCTGTGAACATAAAACAGATACCGCAAATCATGTGATTATAATTTGTCATAACGTGCAGAAATAAACTGCAGCTTACAATCAAGCAGATAGATTGTAAGTATCTTTAAAAAAAGAATGGGTTGTTGTTTTTTCTACCGATGTTTTAATAAGATCTATTTAATACAGAACAATTCAAAGAAGCCATAGACAACGGTTTTGAAATATAAAATTATAATACAACTTTTAACTTAATTTTTGTCCTCTGAAATGAACTTTTGAATTGAACTTTCCCATCAATTAAAGTAAACGTACTGGATTTGAACAAATACTTTGAAGCACCCTTTAACTATCCATGCTATTTTATACCACTGATACACATGGCCACACACATGTAGAAAAGATAATCACCAATATATGTATTTCAGTGCTGAACCAGCACTCATCACTTCGTCCAGATCGTCATCTCCCACACATATATAATCAATGACCATTTTTATTGAGATAGCAAATCTTCAAATTTTAATGGATAGGCTTCAGTCTACTCCAATCTCCCAACTCTTCAGCCATTCATATCATTAAAAATCTGATAATGAAATGTCCAAATCTTTGGACATTTTATCATCAGATTTTCAATGATATGGACTAGCTGAAGAGTTGGAGATTGGAGTAGACTGAAGCCTGTCCATTAAAATATGAAGATTTGCTTTCTTAGACTGAGCACTGATTATATAAGTGTGTGGGAGATGATGATCTTTGAGTAACTGATGAGTGTTGGTTCATCATGAAATACATATATTAGTGATTATTTATTTTATTTACATGTGTGTGGTCATGTGTATCAATGGTATGAGATAGTGTGGATAGTTGAAGGGTACCTAAAATTCTGTGTTTATGTCCTGTATATTTACAATTAAGCTCCATGTATATGAAGCATTCCTGTATTTTAAAATATTACCATCAATAAAAGATAAAGGTTTTGAAATAAGATTGTAAGAGATTGTTGATAAAAATATGTTTGCATCATTTTTAATTAACAAAATTTAATTTTGATAAAGCAAAAACTTATATCTATAGCATCTGAAAACAGTTCTCCATATTAAACTTTAAAAAATTGTTTTAAAATGTACTATCTGTTGAATTGAAAAAGATTTTAAGTTAGTTAAATTCTAAAAGTTTGTAAAATTTTAAGAATATTAACTTACCTATATTAAAGGGTATTTGAACTCAGATTTTCAAGCTTTCTTCATCTACCCACTCCAGCCTATATAGCTGATACACATGATGACACACATGTGAGATTTTCATTATCCATATTTTGTGCTGAATCAGCACTCCTCATTTGGTCCAGATTATTTTTCACATTTATATGTAATCACTGCTCAGTTTATATTAAGATAGCAATTCTTCAAACTTTAATGTACAGACTTCAATCTTATCCACCCTCCAACTCTTCAGCCATCTGTACTACTGAAAATCTGATGATGGAATGATTAAACCCTTATTGATGCCAATATTATTGTCATTCATGATGACTTTAAGTCACTCTGATCACTCATATATGACATTAATATATTCATTTAAATACATGGAGAAATGAGCAGAATTCAGGTTGAATCCATAATAAATCAATACTAGTATATTGTAAATACTGAACTCTAAGATGGAATTAAAGAGCATTTAAACTCAGATTTTTAAGCTTTCTTCATCTATCCACTTGATCTTATATAACCAATACACATGACCACACACATGTGAAAATGACAAATGATCTCCTGTATACATATTTCATGCAAAACCAGCACTCATTAGTTGTTTCAGATCATCACCTCTCACACATCAATGCTGTTTATATTAAGATAGCAAATCTTCAAACTTTAATTTCTCCACTGAGCAACTCTTCAGTCATCCATATTATTGAAAATCTGAAGATGGATGCTCAAATTCTTGTTGATGCCAATACTGTTGTCATATCCAAGTTGTCCATGAATTTATAACAATATATTAATATCTTGTTTTTAAACCTTATATTGTTTTTATATGAATTGATAAAATTATATGTATTTGAATGAATTCATTTTTCTTTATTACTACCAATGCTTGTTTTATTTAACTTAATCACTCTAAAAACAGCAGATTTTGTTTGAACTTTTAAAATGAATCTCTGATGAAGACCACTATTCTATCAAATTCTGTCAAAGTTAAATAAATAAAGCAAGCATATATTGTCACAGTGATTAAAATAAGTTGATTTAGCTTGTATTGTTTGTCAGAAAAAACTATTAGACTGTTTGAGATAAATAAACAAGCATTACTGTAGTGATAAAGAAAAATGCACTTGAATCTGAAGAAGACTAGTGGTGAGTCAAAACTGTCATATTAATTGGGGGTAAATAAATCAGGCACTGTTATAGTGATAAAGATAAGTAGATTTGTTTAATTATCCTATGTGGAATGAAAGTAAACATAATATGACCCTTGCTTTAGAAATAAGAACAATAAATACCATGCCAAATTTAAAATATATTTGTAAAAATATTCCTAATAAAATAATAATAGTTACAGATAACAGTATATGATAATGCCATATTAAAGAACACTATATTTTAGTACTAATATTTTATTGCAGCTTCGTGGCCATTCTATGACTTAAAGACCTGCATTATTTTTAAAAGAAATAACAGAATTATAGTTTGACAAATTAAATGAAATTCCTGACTTCAGCCCATGAATTTATTTATCCAATATCACACATTCTTTTAAAGTACTGGACAAACAATTTTAGAATTTTTCTGTATTGTACATTAAACATCACATGATCACCAATCTTTATGCTTACACAAGCTGTTTTTCATAAAGGCAAAACTCTTCATAGAGTAGCACCACTCAGTACAAGCCAGGTTAATCAATGAATGCAGGAATGTTTGTGCATAAAATTCTTATTTAGTGTCTATTCATCCAATATCTCCAGACTAGTTGCTAGCTGAGTGAGAAACCTCAAATCTGAGAGCACTGCACCTAGATCTTAGAATCCTAAGATTTAGGTACAGTGCTCTTAGATCCAAGGCTCCTTACTGATAAAAACCACAAGCTATAAACTATTTCTGGGGATATTGGATGAGTAAACACTAGATAGGAATTTTACACACAACCCATCTTGATTCATTGATCATTATGTTTTGCACTGAGTGGTACTACTTTATGAGAGTTTTGCTTCTGTATTGGACATATAAAAATATTTTTTTATTTTTTTAATGTAATGAAAAATATGCTACTTATGACTTTTCCCAAAATGTTATAATGAGACATTATGAGAAGCAAAGAAAAAATTAAAATTAGGAACTTAAATTCATTTGTCATTTATTTACCCATATATATTTTATATAATATTTGCTGCTTTACCATATTTGATGTTTATAAATTTAAAAAAGCTACCTTTATACTCTATCATACAAAACTTGTACTATTCAAGTTAATATGAAAAGGTAAATATAATACAATAAGATTCAAGAGTACAAGCTATCTTTTGGCAGGTTGCTGCAGAATCACAGTGCTAAAGCTAACTGCTTCATTAAAAATATGTATATATAGTGGTGAAGATTAATGTGAAAATAATATGTAGTATGTAAATTAGATGTTCTATATTTTTTACAATAGGACACAGGGATCTTTCATATTAATAAAATGAGGATTCCTAGCAATTTTCCATGCTTTTTTATATTTTCTTTTTCTATCATCCATTTCTGTACATATTGTTTTAAAATTAATGGAGTAAAAGATATATTCTGCAGCCTACTCATATCAAAAAAGGATTGATTTATATTCATTATTTTACTTCCCATTGTTATATAAACATGTATGTTGGGTGACTCATTGATCTCTTAGCATGAGATTCCCCATATAACACTGAGTTACAAGTTGAGGCAGGACATGAAATTTTATATATAATTTAGGGGGTATGTTCACATGCAATTCTGTCCTTAGGGTTGTTTAACAGGTTGTTGAGAGAGGGGATGATCTAAATCCAACTCTCAAACTGTCTGTGTAAATGAAAAGTGTATAATTTTCCATGATTTATACTTTAATGGAGCAAATACAATATGCATCTTATTTTTTTAAGGATGCCTGTGTGGTTTAATATAATGGTATAGTCATAGATTTTAAAACTCAAGATCCGTAGATGTAACTCAACTATGTTACTTAAACAATATGGCATTGTCTATTCCATCACCTAGTGGAAATTTTTAAAAATGTTCAATGTATCACTTGTGTATAAAATGATTATTTTTTACTAAATTCAATAAATTGGACTTTTTTTAAAAAAAATTAATTTTATGAATGAATAATATTCCAAATGATCACATTAGACTTTTTAAATATTTAAAAACTGACTTATAAATATCATCAACTAAGTTAATTTAAATATTCAGAAGATGCACAAATTATTTTTAATTTAAGTTTTTTATTAATGTAAAAGATGTATTTATAATAAATTTATCAAATTCTGTTCTAAAATCTGATATCTACTTTATAATTATTAAAATATTTGAATAAATTCTAGCACAATGTCAATTTTAGCAAGTGATGATATTCATGATTCCCATGAAGTTTCATCATGAAGGGGAAAAAACATCGTAAGAGACAAGTTAATTGACATTTGCTGATTATTCATAAGATAATAACCACTGTAGATGTTTTTTTTAAAATTAAAAAAATCAATAAAAGCAATGTGATCAAATTTAGAGTAAAAAAAAACCTAAGCTAATGCAAGTTAATATAATAGTAAAACAGCATTCTAAAGCTGCAAAATTATGCTGTTTTAGGAAAATGCCCAAAGCTTCTATGAGAAGTATTAAGCTAATGCTTGAACTTCATATTAACTCTTGAACAGAAGACTACTTAATTATTAATTTATTTAATCTTTACTTCATTTAGAATATGAGTAGAATAGTGGACTTTAAAACTTAGTGTTCTAAGATCAATTATTTCTAGTTCTCAAAGTTTACATGAACTTCAGAAACAAACCATTTATTTATATAAATCATTTATTTTTCATATAACGTTATTGATGAAGAATATGTTATATGGTTGACATTAGTTTATTAAATGTATAGTATAAATCGCATGTGCACACATGTTATACCTAAGTAGTATAAAGTGGTTTAATAGTGAATTTCTGTTTGCATATATAATATTTAATTCTTATTAAGACGGTATCAAAAGAAACTATGTACAAGTGGTGGAAATTTAATCAGGACATCAAATGTGCTGTTAGATTTAAAATGTTTTTGTGGGTTCAATTGGATAGATAATTTGTTATATACTGATTTTTAAATGAGTAACCTGTATGGCTAATGATAATAATGGTTCCAACACAATTGAAATAAAACAACTATATAAAAATAATAAATATTTTCTTTATTGAACCAGTTTTCACCCTATATTAGGGCCTTTTCAAAATACACTTTTCTAATATAATCACATGACCCTTATATCTATAAATACTCTCTCTAACGTTCATTTTACATAATCATTTTATATAATCACATAACCGATTTATATATATACTTCCCCCTCCCCCCCATGTTTATATACATCTTATTTGTATACAATAAATAAAATTACATTAAGTACAATTCAATAATTATATACATATATTATACCCCATAAATTATGTATTATTTTACATTAACTCCATTAAATTAATTATATACACATACTTTATACACCAAACTAAATTATAAATCATTTATCATATATTTCTACTAACCATATTTTCAAATACAACCTTATTTATTTATAGTTAAACAAAACAATAAAACAACTACAAAGCAACCATATATTAAATTTTCCAGTTATCCTTTAATGCCCATTTATTACTCAACTTTGCAAGTCCTTTAACTAAATTACCACATTTATTCATATTCTCTTGAATATATAGTGTCTCATAATATTTTCTTCTATTATAATCTTTAACATATTTTATAACTTCCATATGTTCAGTACATCCCATTCTATGACTAGTATTCCAATAATGAACATATGGTCCTGAATTCATATCCTTCCTATCAATAGCCCTATTATGATCCTGTTCCCTTTCTATTGTCATTTTCTCTGTTTGACCTAGATATATTTTTTAATGCAATTCCTACATATTATTTTGTATACCAATTCTATTTTACTTTATTATTCTCTTTCTTCACATTTGATTTCCATTTTTCCAATGATTTACTTTTTTTCCAAGCAATTCTTATATTCTCATTCAACTTTCCTTTTCCTAAAACCTTATATACATCTTTATAATAAGGCATTGTTATCCATTTATTATTGATCCATCCATCTTTGTTTTTATTTTCCTTTTATCTTTCCCCATAATTTATTTTATCTTTACTCTTATTGTTCTAAACTTTTATAATATCTTTTTAATTATATCCCATCTTCACATAATCCTTTTCTATATTCATTCTTTGTTGAAAAGATTCTTTTTTATTTATTATAAGTCTATCATTCTTTATTTTAAACCCCTTTAAAACTGACCTCTTCTGTGACCAAGGTTGGTCTGAACTAGGATCAATTATTCCTCTAATTTTAACATATTTGTCTTCAAAGCAGCTGGCTTGGGTTCATTTCCTGGTCAATGCATTTGATATATGGAAAAAAAAGGATAGAACTTTAGTTATAAATATGGTTTTCTGAATGACCTGACCTACCATGTTAAATTAGCAATATAAATGAGAAATATATTGATTCATCAATATTGAAATCAGAGAACTCTGACATATAATTGGTATTAAAAAAATTTGAACACAAGCAGATAAAATAAAATACAGTGATTTATTTTTAATCATTAACATAAGTAGCAATGAATTAATATTTGTTTTTTAAAATGTTGTAGGAATACAATGATAAAATTGTTTCAAAATCACATTAAACATGATAATTTATCAATTTTATTGCTAGAGATTGTAATATTGCTCAAGTACCACAAGATTAAATTGAATGTTCCTGATACATTTAATAATCAAAAGTGAGATTGAAGTAACCCTAGATTTAAAAGCATGGAAATCTTTTTTATATTATTGTTAAACAGTTTTATAATTACAAGTTGGATTAAAAAGTGATGATAGAAATATTTATAAAGAATTAAATAGTTTGTAAAATAAAGGGTTAATGGTATAAAGATTAGATAATGGATAATAATACAAATAAATTGTACAATTGGACACAGAATATCGGTGTTAATAATATGCCAATTCTTATCATCACACCTATAATTATTTGATTATATCTGTTTGATTTAATTATTTTATTTTTTTCTCTGTAATTTAATTTTTCCTTCCAATCTTTCGCGACATTTAAATTTATTGATTTCAATGGTACTTTATTCACACCTTTCGAAATTCTATTGAAATATAAGTATTGATTTTTTTTTCTCAGAATTGCCACATTCTTACTCATACTCACTATATTTTTAGATCTATTCATTACATGCTTTTGAAATGTTTTTATTTTTAAAGAATGAAAAAAATAATATTTCATTTACTTCAAATCAGAATTTGGGTACTTGTTTTGTGTTGATTTCTTATTCTTTCACTTCAAAATACTCTTTAACAGCCAATTAGAGTTCAAAGTAAATATTTTTTTAAGAAAAGAAGTAGAATATTTTTAGTTACAAGATTTACTTTTTAAATAATTTATAATATATTTAAGATTGATAATTACCACAAGCTTTAATTGTATATATATATATATATATATCAAAGCAGATCCAGATAACTGTAACACTATGTACATGCCAGTAGCAGACACTCACAAACGAGTGTGACCATTCCACTTCCAAGGTCACAAACGAAAGAGAAAAAAAATTCTAGAAAAGAGTTTTAAAATGACTATACAAATCTGTCTGTAAACCACAAATATATTCATATATAGAACTGCTGAATTGACTTGATATTTTGCGATGTTATCTTTTAATTTTTTCTACAGGGAATTTTTCTTTCTGAAATATTTCAGTGCAATATCTAATTATAGCTCTCTCCAATGTATTCTATTCTCTGTCTTATTTGCTCAATATGAACTAGCAATGTTGCATTTCTTTAGCATGCCTTTGAGTGATTCTTATAATGTTGATAGGGTTTGTCTGTCCCAGTTGAACCGTGCTCAAGTTTCATAAAACACCCTTTTAGAAAGTTATATATTATTTGGTATTTTGGTATTAGAGCTGCAACATAGGTGAGATATGAAACCTCTTCACACCCACAATAAAGGTGTAATGTCAGGATGATATCAAATTGAAAGAAAACAAGCCCTGTGAATATGTGTGGAAATGTGTTTTTATCTTTATCAATGCAATTTTTTGTAATACTTTGACTATTAGCATTTCTCTTGAAAATCCCAGCATACACTACAACCATGGGCTATATTTTCTGTGGTAATAAGGCAACAATTCCTGTTATATATTACATGGTAAATATTGTATGAGTATATTTAATGTGTATTTATAAATATTGTTTAAAAATCAAAATCATTTACTATTTGTTTAGTAATGGCGTCATTTCATTAAGATCATGAATCACTTTTTTTTGCTTTCAAATGTCATTCTAAAACCTTGTTAGTGTCCAACTCTTACATATTTGAATGTCTCATTATATCAAAATCAAAATCATTTACTGTTTGTTTAGTGCATATTTAAACTAACAATTTTTTATGTAATGCCACTCAGTGCAAGCCAGACTAATCAATGAATGCCAGAAGAAGGCTGAGTGGCAATATGTATAGTTTTGCCTGTTTTAATAACATCATAAGCAAGCATAAAAAATGGTGATCATGTGATGTTTATTGGCTTAAAACCAATCCTCCCTAATAGGCTAGTGGTGGCTATGGTTATTAAAGAACCAAGGGCACCAAAATTTATAGATACTGATCTGAGTTCAGACCTATATGATTATATAAGTTAATGAGCTTGAATTGAAAGTATTATAGTGTTTTCAATTTAAGCTCATAGTTTTGTAATTAAGTAGAAATAAAAAGTGACTGCTGGAGGGTTGCATTAGATCCTAAGATCTAGGTGCAGTGCTCTCAGATCCAAGGCTCCTCACTGATGAAGGCCACAAGCCAGAAACTAGTCTGGGGATATTGAATGAGTAGGCACTAGATAGGGATTTTATGCACAAGCCTTTTGGCATCCATTGATTACTCTGACTTGCACTGAGTGACATTACATATAGAGAGTTTTTCCTAGATTATCTGTGTGTTTGAAAAAACATGTTTTTATTTTTCAACAATTCACAAACATTTCTGATTGTAATTTCCTACTTTCTGTAATCCTTATCCTCAAGAATTAAAAAAATTATGACAGGAACAAATTTAGTAGGCTGGAAGTTCTTAATTACGATCTTTGCTCAAGACATTACAATTCTAAATAAGTGTACTAAGAAATGGATTTGAAGCAGAAATTCCAACCAACTTAATAATCATAATAATAATAATGATGATGATGATGATAATAATAATAATAAACATAACAACAATAACAACAATAATAATAATAATAATAATAATAATAATAATAATAATAATAATAATAATAATAATAATAATAATAATAATAATAATAATAATAATAATAATAATAATAATAATAATAATAATAATAATAAATGACAACAATGATAATGATAATAAAATTTTTACCTAAATATAGATACTTGAAATGAAGACAATAATGGAGCGCTGCATTTGTGATTAAAAAGCTGTCAAGGTTTAAAGTAAATATTGCTACTCTTAATGAAATTCAATTCTCAGAATAAGAATGTTTATTAAACAGGTAGAAAACCATAAGATTTTTCAAAGGGCAAACCAGTCAATGAAAAAATAAAGAAAGCATGGCACTAGTTTTGCTGTAAATTCTAATTTAGTACCTTTTTTATAGAACTCCTCATATCAATAAAAGACTAATGGTATAAAAACTTGCCTTGCATAATTGTTTTAGTGCTCATTTTATTTGTACCTTTGCTTCAATCTTTTATTACCACTAATATCATTTTTTTCCCTTAGAAACTGTAATCCACATGTTAATACAAACAATAGAATTTGGCATGAAGTTATTTTAAAATAATGGTATTGTTACTAAAAATTCAAAAGGTATTTTTTTTTATTGAAAGATTAGTACAATACATGGATTGATGACCACAAACATTTTGTTTAGGCAGAAAAACTGCTATAAAAGACCATAAATGTATCCATCTCAGAACAATAGCTTTAAAAAAATTTATTATAGCTAGAAGTCAAATTACAAGAAGTTCATTTTATACAAGCACAGTTTGTTAAAAAGTTCATATTATAGAGTACTCCTAAGATTAAAATGATAGTCACATTAGAACAGATATCACTCCAATCATATTTCCCCAAAATTAGTGTTCATTCTTTAGATGAATCTATTATACATATTAAATTTCAATATTAAATACTACAATTGGAAAATTGGATTTTCAGGTATATCAAATTACTGAAGCATGGAATTCTCTTAAAGATTCAGTCTTGGACACAAGTAATTTATTTATGTGTTCACGAAAAAGAAAAATCATGAATGTTTTTTTGATAATAATATTATTAAAAATTTGATTAAGATGAAACATGAATCATTTTCTCTTTGGTAAATGATAAAATAAATGTAAAACATCATAATAAAAAAAAAACTGAAGGAAGATGTTGAATGCTAGTAAAAAGAGTTAAAACTAACTGGTGGTTTAAAGCTAAAAAAAAAACATAAACCGCTAACTTTAGATCATTTTTTGTCATACTGAGAGGAAATTATGAATTTGAAAAATAGATTCATAATTCTATTACATCAAACAATGGCAAACTCTTATATGATGTCAATAATATTTTAACCAACTAGAAATAATATTTTGATCATTTTTGAATAAATAATCATTTTATCTAACCATTTAGATTTGGCCAAAAATATTTAGCTTAGAGGAGTCATAATAGCTTTTTGTAATTGTAAAAATGAAGAGTGAAGTCTTGATAAAATACCTGAAAATTAATGACCTAAAAACATTTTTAAATATGATAATGATACCTTAGCTTCCAAATGATAGGAAAATTTAAGAAGTATATGAATCCATGAAGTTGTGTCATGTGATATTAAGAATGCTTCTACTGTTCCAATTTTTAAAACAAAAGTAATGAATAAGATTGCAGATGTTACTGTAAAAAATTAGAGTAAAGGTGCTTTCAAGGATTTTGTTTAATATATTGATTCAATTAAAGATTAATGATAGCAGAAACTCAATAAAGGTTTATAGGATCAAAAAGCTCTATAGACATGGTGTTAGTTATTAAACAATTGCAAGAAATGTATATGACGTAGAGAAGTGATATTATATATTGTAACAGTCAAAAACATGTCTATCTTGCTAACACACTGCAGAATTTAAACTCGGGACATAGAACTCAACACTAAGAGGGTTACCTCCCAGCAATCCCAAGTTTAAATCCAAAGTCCAAACTCCACAACGCCCTCTATGTGATAACACATTTGATGCTACTAATAGTATAATTTCATGCCAGTGCCGGTGATCAGGAAGAAAACAAAAGACTCTAAATCTAAAATAGCCCTAGGTTCATTTAACAATAACTTATAGATGTGCCAGAGATAAACCCACTATGGTATGTTACTTAAATTGCACCCCGAATAAAAGAGAAAAGAAATAAATTTACAAATAATATTTTAATAATTAGATAATGGAAAATAGTTTAGCTATATACAAAAAACAACAAGATGGCTGATACCTCATACTTGGGTTCATTTAGATAACATGTCTAAAATATAGTGACATGGAAGGCATATACGAGTCAAGTAAAGTCTAACAGAGTTTGAAATATTCTAAAGTATTTATAATTGAAAACTTAAATGGAGAGTGAGAGGTGCTCATGAAGTGATTAACTAGATTATAAGATCGAGCTATACTGAACGGATTTGAAATTCATTTAAATAGAATTCTTTTAATAATTAATAAGGGAAAATGTACGGTGGTGCCAGTGAGTATATGCCAAGGAGGGGTGCAGTTTATGAGTATGCAACTTTATGAAGAAAAGGTCATGGCATTGGATAGGCATTTCAACTTTTATTTGGGACATTTCTAGCCCACTCACAGCTCAAGCCTGGCCCGCACCCAGGAGTTTCGTAACTGTGGGGACATATGCAAAATAATTCCCAGGTGCCATTGTAGCACTGTACTGGGAACCATGGAGTAAAATAAGGGGGAACTGATTTAAATGATGATGACCTTTGCCAACAGAAGGATTCCAGCACTTATGCATATTTACTAGCAACATAGTTTAATTTTAAAAGACTTAATAAAATAAAGGGCAATTTACTAAGAAACAGAAATAGCTCGCTCTCAACTTTCATATTTTAATGGCCAGCAGACTCTCAACAAACTTAAGATAAACAAATATTTATTCTAGCAGAGTTATACCTATTAACAAACTTATTTTATGCAAAATACTTTAAAACATATTTAAGATATGGGAAGGGGAAAATGCGTGTATGCGGTGTACAAACTAAGATGGCAACCACGCATTATTTAACTTCCCTACATAACTCACATTTGCCTAAAGAAATTAATTAAATATTTCATTATAATACATTTAAATAAGACATTGATAAATATAATAGAAAATCAACCCAAGCACAAGTTCAGCATGCATTAGAAAACAACACTCGAATAAATACATTTAAAGAATTTACAGAAATTATTAGCTATATAGCTTGGAGGTTTCCGAGATCTCGGGTTGATTTTAATTACCTTGTTCTTTCAAATTTGTCCATGAACATTTCCAAATTGTAACAAAGTTCTTTAGTAAAGTTTAGGATTCTTCTTGGTTCATTGTTCCGCAGCAACAGTTAGTAGATTTCAGGAGCAGCATTTCTTTGGGCTGGTTCAGTTGGATTTGATGATACGGTGACAGGACATCGGATTTTGAATGATGGACAGCTGAGGCACAGGGCTCCCAAGGGAAAACAGCCTACTGCCCCATTACCCCGACATTCTGAGGTTAAACAATTTTAAAATGGATTTACTGTTAAAGCAAGCCGGTTGGTCCAAAGACGCAAATAAACAAGCAATTGGAAAAATAGTTTCAAAATTTACAGAAAATATAACTTCTGCTGTCATAATCAGGTATGTTAATTAATAACTCTCTCTAATAAATTAATACAATCAATCAGCCCTATTTATAAGCTCTCTCTGATTACAATCTAACCCTGCAGTGATAAAATCCGTTTATTAGGTTATTAATACATTTGAAAACATGGACTGCATTTTCTAATTAAAATCTGTTTATAAACACTGTTTTAATCTTATCAAATCTACTAGTAAAACTGGCACCAATATGGTTAAAATTAATCACTATTGTTCTTTCCTTACCCTCACTGATTTAAAGAAAATGGCATGTTTTTGAATAACATTTTATTTAATAAAACTCTCTTTTGAATTTAATTTCTAGAATATATTTATTAGTGATATTATTTTATTAATGGCAAATAATTATAGCGAAATAACATCACAAAATAAATCGATTCAAAACCACAACAACTTTTAAATAAAATATTTATCGCAGTATGTGTGTAAATGAGAATATGTGACCTACTTTACTGTACAAGCATATATACATAATATATACTCGACGGTTTGAAAATAAAACCGTTTAAGACAACTTTTAATTATTATAAAACCCTGGGCACCTCATTAGACATGTAAATTTAGGCAGGATTTTGGTAAAAATACCCAGTACACACACAATATGATAAAATTAGTGTTTTAAATAAAGATGAGGGTAGGAAACAGGAAGGCAAGGTGAAACTAAGATTGGTAGGGCATATCTTACTGTTTCAATATATATATAGTAACATTTTTCTTATATATCACACAATAACATAGTGTTAGTGCACAAATATAGATTTGAAAGGAAAAGTAGAAATAAAGAGAGACTGAAATTTTGTAGATATTTTTCTACGTTTTGTTGGTAACAAAATAATAATCAAAGATTAAATAATTTTGAATTTAAAATAATATTTTATTATAAATTAAATAGTTAAAAGGTCCAAATAAATACTGATATTGTATTCTGATTTAAAAATTAAAAACAAGCATGTTAAACTGATAATTGTAAAAATTTATATTATCTATTTTTAAAATGTTTTAATTCCCTTTTTTTTTTTTTGAGAATAAAACTTGTAGATCATACTTTTGATAAAACAAAAGTAGCTTTTTATTAAAATTGGTTTTAATCAAGAAAAAAAAAACAGTTTTTAATAAGTATTTTTGTTACTCAGCTGATTATACTTTTTATCAACTCAGCTGACTATATAAAAAGAGTTGATAAAAAGAATAGTTGAGTTGGCTAATAGTAGTTTTTTGAGTAGTTTAATAATATTTTTAAGAAGCAGTTGGAAGAGTTGATTATCTGATTTCCAGAACTATACAGATAGCTGTCATGGATTAGAGATAGCTAAAGTCAAGACAGAAGGAAACAGTTGCTACTAGTTTATGATGGTGACATTTGAATTCACTTAGAGAAAAATGAGTCAACTTCTAAATGGCATAGACAGAAATGTGTTCTAGAAGATAATTTGCTTGCCTATCAAATCCTATTCAGAAGGTAGATCAATGCAGATTGAGAATATCTGGATTATACCTATTCTGATGATTACAGGCCAGTCTACCAGCTTGCCCAATGTTCATCAGCTTGATGAAGAAGTCATTATATCTATTCTGCTTTATCTAGATGCAAGAAACCACTAATATCACATCACATTGTATTTCTATAAAGTGAGTTGTTTTAAATATTTTGGACATTTTAAAAGTGATAGACATATATAAAACAATATTATTTAAAATCATTTAAAATCTATATTTTAAATTTTTAAATGTTATAATTACGAGCAACCTGCAATAGTGATATTTATATAAAAAGAATGAAATTTTAATCAAGTTCTTTTAAGTCCTTAAAATGACATTTTGCAACCTATGTATTTAAATTTGAAAACATTCTAATTAATTAATTAACCTATGATATTGATAGATATGCATAAAACAATATTATTTTAAAAAAATTGTTTATGGAAGAAGAAAAAAAGAAACATTTAAAATCTATATTTTTAAACGTAAAGATGGTTTTAATTAATCAATCAACAATAATCCTGTCAAAACTGATGATTTTTAAAAAAAAAAAAGAGAAAGAAGTAGATTTATGTTTCATAACTGATTCAAATTAATTGTTTTTCTATATACACACATATATGTGAATTATATATATATATTCAACAAGGATTAATTGTGAAAATGTATTTTTAATAATTTTATGATTAAAGAGCATAAATGATTTTTATATTGACTTTTTAATTGATTTAATTAAGTTAAGTAAATTAATATTAACAACATTTTATACTACAAATATAATATTTCTATCGGACATATTTTTTTACATCTTATTTTTATACTTTTTAGTTACATTTACATATTATAAAAATAGTTAAAACTTCAAACAAATCTGACAAAATTATAATTTAAGTACATATTATGTGTGAAATTTTTTCATTCCTTGCTGTGATTGTAATTTAGTCCAGAAAAAGTATTTTGTTCTTTCCCATTATCACTATGAAATTAATATACATGGATTTTAATGCAGCATCATCTAAGACTTTAGAATGTTAGACTTAATGAGCAGAAGTACTACTAAGAAGAATATTATTTTTCTTCATTTTGCAATTATTATATATTTGGTTATAAGTAATTCTATATACTATAAATTCTAATACTATTACAGGTTTTATTGTCATCTAAGTATGACTTTGTATAAAAAATTATCTATATTGAAACATTTAAACAATAAAATTCTTTAAAATATAAAAAATATAATGTAATAATAAGATGTGAAAATAAAAAATATACCTTCTTACAAATGAATTCAAATTTAAATATCATTGGATTGTCTACCATAGAAAAAATATTTATATATTGATTTTTTAATTGATTTAATTAAGTTAAGTAAATTAATATTAACAAAATTTTATACTACAAATATAATATTTCTATCAGACATATTTTTATATTTTAATTAATTTAATAATAAAATCAATATTAACAAAATTTTATTTTATAAATGTAATATTTTTATTGGATCATTAAATTGTTAAGGAGTCATCTTGGGAATTGTAAGGACATGAGTTCAATTATAAATGGGACTGCATTTTTTGTCATTGTTAATTTTAAAATGTGGAAATATTGACAGAAATACAGATGGGCTGAGTTAACATATCAGTGTTTAATAGTAAACATAATAAGATCTGCCCTTTTTTTAAATTATGTATATGTTCACTGCCATATTTTAATATTATAAGTAAATTTAGTAAACCATGTTTATTTTATTGTTTCCTATTTGTATAGATATTTAGTTGATTTCTGTATAGATATCATATTTCTATACATTACACCCATTTGACATTGAGTTTATATTTTCTTTATGGAAACATGCTTCTCCTTATATGAATTTGATAAAGTTAACTACATGAGTATGTTAATAATATTTGTCTTTAGATAATTTAACATTTTGCTGAAAAAGTTTTTCATATATTTATATATTATAAAATTGATTTTCAGTTTGCATAAAGCTTTAATGTTAAATTACACATATTTCTAATTATTGTAAAAAAAATTCAGTTAGTATATGATTAAATTGTAAATAATTAATTCTAAATTATTTAATTTGTTGATAATAAACACTTATCTGAACAAATGTTAGAATTCAATTAATATAACATTTCATAAACTCATTCTTATTGGTCACATTATTGCTACAACATCATTACCTTTCTTATAAATATTTTTTAACAATTCTTTAATCTAAAAATTAAAACAGGTAAAACTCTCCTTACAGTATTACCACTAAATGCAAACCAGAGTAATCAATGGATGTCAGAAGGCTTGTGCATAAAATCTCTATCTAGTCCCTAATTATTCAATATTCCCAGACTAGTTTCTGGCTTGTAGTCTTCATCAGTGGATCTGAGAGCACTGCACCTAGATCTTAGGATATAATGCAACCCACCAGTAGCCACTTTTTATCACTACTTAACTACAAAACTATGAGAATAAAATTGAAAACACAATAATATTTTCAACCTAATCTCATTAGCTTATATAGTCATATAGCTCTGAACTCAGTTCAGTACCCATACATTTTAAAGTCTTTGTTTTTTAATAACCATAGCCACCACTATCCTCTTAGGCAGGATTGGTCTTAAGCCACCAAACATCACATGATCACCATTTCTTATGCTTGCTTATAACTGTTATTAAAACAGACAAAAATCTCTATTCCCTAGTGTCATTCACTGATGAAGACCTCAAACCAGAAACTAGCCTGGGGATATCGGATGAGTAAGCCCTAGACAGAAATTTTATGCATAAACCTTCTGGCATCCATTGATTACTTTGGCTTGCACTGAGTGGCACTACTATATGGAGCGTTTTGCCTATTTTAATAACAGTTATGAGCAAGCATAAGAAATGATGATCATGTGATGTTTGGTAGTATAATTCTTTAATCTGTGATATAAAAAAAATGGTAACAATAGTTTTGTTATAAAAATAATATAAAGAAATTGCATGACATTGCTCTTTATATTTTTCAGTGAAATAACAAAATTGAAATGAACACGTGAAATCATTACTTTACAATATTAATATCAGATTTTTTTATAATTATTGATTTATATACCTGTTTAACTAAACCAAAATTTAACATTATTTTTTTCCTTTTTACCATTTAAATTTTTGTGTCACATTATCAATTAAGTTTTTAAATAATAAACTTTTAACAACTTTATATTTACTATATAATAAAACAAATTCTGCTAACATTTTAGATTTAGTTTTTGACTGGTAACTTCATCATTTTATTGTAGATTGTGGATTTATTAGTGTTTTATAATTGTTTTGTAAGGAAAATCTTACATTTAATTGTTTTATTTTTATTTTTCCATTTTATTTTATGATTGTATTCTAAAGACAATAATTGGAAATTCCATTTGACATTTATATATAAATTTTCTCCTTTTTTGCCATAATTTTTTGTTTTTATCACATTTTATTTTCCAATCAATTGTCTTTTCAATATTTTCAAATAAAAGTGATGGTGCATAACTACACAATATTAATGAAGCTACAAAATTTTAAATGTGCATGAATTAAATCAGTTAAAATAATATTAGCAATCTTCACTTTTATTATCTTTAAACAAACAGTGTAATGAAATTTATCCCTGCCACCTAGTCACATGAAGGACTTTGTACAAGAAATTAAGAAATTTATTTGCATATATGACTGTCTAATGAGAAGTTTTTATAACTTTTTTCGTACATCCTTTAATTCATATATATTTTAATCTGATGCTTTAATTCCAAAAAAAAAAAAAACTAAAGATATCAGGATAAGTGAAAATGAATCAATTTCTAACATTTTAAATTCCACATTGAAGGTTTTTTGTTATTCCTAGGATTTTGTGTTCTTTGCAAGCTTAATTTGGGAAAACATTTTGAAGAATATTTTTTTGCAAAATTTATTAAGATTTTTGACTATTTTTGAATGATAATTGGGCCATAATTATTAAAAATCAATATGTATTATTACATATTTGTTTTTAGTGTTTTATGTTTAAAAATAAAATGTTATATTTTTTTGCATAATGATAACAATGCAAATTATGGGGAAAGTCATTACAAACTGTTTGCTAAGGCATCACAATCCAAAGTCAGTTAGAATATATTGAAATATTGTAAATACTATTTAAAAATATTAATATTTTAAAATATAATTTGATAGATTTATCTGAAAATAATATTTATTTGTTGCATTTTAATTACAAATATTAAGTAAAAAAGATTTCATTCATTTTTTAAAGTCAATCTGCTTTTCCTTACCACAGAATGATGAAATGGTGCTTTATTTTGATTACAATTTAATTTTTTTTTAATATTTCCAAAATTCAAATGTGATTTTTTTAGAATTTATTTTCATTTTTAAACAAAATAGTAAATAATATCAAATTTCTTGTAGTCTGATATATAAAAATGATTTAGTACTAAAATTAAAAGCTTACAGCAAGTGAAAACAATGAAAACAGTCAGAGTGCAAGAGAGTTCACTGCCAACAATCATTAGACATTTTTAATAATGAATCGTAAAGTTGTAATGTATAATTTATCCCAACTCTCATGATTTTTATACTATAACTGGTTAAAAGCTACTTCAATTTAGAAGCAAACTTTAATATTTTAATTATCATTGTCATGATTTTGTAAATTGCAAACAAAGTTAATAAAATGCCTATTAATGCCAAACTGTTCAAAAGTTTTTATGATCTTAAAATCATATAATTATAACATGAAACATGCCTCATGCTTAATGAAATAGAAATTTATATTTGGAAAAATAAATGAAACAGGGTTTTCATGTTTTTTATAATTAATTTTATGATAAATGCATTTAATTTATGTTAAACAAGTCCAATAAAAAACATGTTTCTACATAATTCAATTTATATATGTAACAGTGGTAATGATTATCTCATGGGGTGATGGCAAACAACAAATGAGCATGGCAGCATGAACATTTACTAAAAATAAATAGTTATGCAAATAATTATAAATTACATCACCAGCATTAAACAAAAATAATCAGTAGTCATTCCTGATGACTGGATTTAAAAGAGATCCATTACAATATTTAAATAGTTATCTTCTAATCAATGCCAAACTTAGGGCATAAAATAAAATCAACTTGTCACATTCACATATTTACAATTATACACATAAAAAAATTTGAAATCAAAATATCATGCTGATCATCATCAATGTTTATGGCCACCTAATATTTTAAGCAAAGTGACTATGAATAAAATAATATTTGACTTTAAAGGTGATATTTACATTTGCCCCATCCAGAGAACTATATTGATATCCAAACACAAACATGTACCCCTACATCTAAATAAACTAACCATTATTGATCATAATTAGTGTAGTATGCAATGACTCCAGGGATTGTGATTATGAATAAAAAAATGCAAACAAAATATTTAAATCAATTTTAGTATTAAATAACTTCATTGAAATAACTTAAAACAATGATAGATAAATTTATTAATTAGAAATAACAATAAACATAAAATTAAAGACCTGTTAAATAGTCTTTTATATCAATATATCATTCTGCTTTTGATTTGCAAATAATAGAAAATATTATAATAGTATAACTTACAGATATATCAAGTTTATATGATACACATTGATATAAGCACACAGATGTACCTGTACGATAATACAAAATATTTCAACAATGAACATTATCATGTCATAATAATAAGAAAGTGCATGGATATAATTATTTGTATGCATGCTATAAGAAAATAATCTCATTTGTCAATAATATATTTTAAAAAAAACAAAATGCACACACATATGTGTATATTCTATTATAAAATACATTTAGCCACTAATTCTAATTATTTTATTCTTTAAATAACATCATAACTCTTTTTTATTGTGTATAAATATTTTGTCTCCTTTAAAATAAAAAAATCTTACTTTGTCTTTTTGAAAGTCCTTACATAATTTTTGTTTTTTCATAATATTTTTAAATGATAAATAAACTATTTTAGATTAAGAAATATTATTTATTTTTTAAAAAGTCCAGCAGTAAAGTTTTTTTCAAATAATTTCTTGATCGATATTTTACTTCTATTCAAAATATGTTTTTTTCTGAGCTGGCTTTAAATGCACACTATTACAACATCATCTGCGGTGTAATAACTTAATACTAATTTATTAATAATCTTTAAATTTAGCCCCCTATTTATAGTCGGTAGCAGAATTTACAAATAGGATAAGCAAGTAAGTTTTTTTTTTTTTATCTTGATTAATAAAATCAATAATAAGTGAATTGCATTGCCCTGTTTTTCGATTCACTTTAATCAAACCCAATTAGTCAAAAAAGAATTTTTTTTAAACTAATAATAGACTTAAGTAAAATCAAAGTACTTTATTAAAACAATCTGTTTTCCAAAATATTTTACATTTATCAAAATTAATTAGCTTTAATTAAAAAAAGTTACTTAATTCAGTAAAAATTGATAATAAAATTTAATAATGGCAATATGCTTGTTTCAATTTTTTTTTCATTTTTTCAAAATCAGAATTCAATAAAACATTAAACAGATCTTTTTTAATGTTTGATTTAAAATATATTTTATACTTTTAAATATCAAAATTATTATTTAACCATAAATCTGCTTTTCCAGTGTATGTATATATTTAAATATGTTCGTTTTTACTTTGCCTTTCAAACTTTATATATATATATATATTCTGCCCTTGTCCTCATGTGTAGCTCCACTACACCTTAGGCCAATCACGTTGAGGGCCACAATCTGCTCTTTTCTAACACATCAGGCCAATCTAACTGCCCCGTTCCCGCATCTCCACTTCCCCCAAAATAAATATAATATAGTGAAAATCACCTAACTGGGTTCTAGCTCTAATAATTAATGAAATATTCAATTAAATGCTTTACTAGCTCAAGTTTCTTAAAATTAACTTAGGTTCTGTTTTAAACTAACTCAAATAAATATTCAGGAACTCATGAGAATAGAAGTGGAAATACAGGTGACAAGGTAGATTACATTGAGACAATATCCCACAGGATACCACCTCAATGGCATAAGAACACTATCCCCCCTTATACTACTATTACACATAATAACTACATAGTATTCTTATGACTTCCGCAACTTCTAATCACTAAGACTCATTTAACAATTAAAGTATTAATCTTTTATCTCTAATAATAATAATAGTAATCATCTAGCTCAAATGAAATAATCTCAGGTTCTTAAATTTATTCGTATGTTAATAACATATGGTAGCAAAATATGATAAGGGATTTTATGTCATAATCTACTACTCTGAAATTAGATTAATAATAAAACAATAATAATCACAATCTTTATTGCCTAATCCAACTAGTACAGCTTTTCTTTCATCACAAATTTATAACCGTAATAAATTAGTTAATAATCTAATATCCCCTTTTTTATCTTTAAGTAATAAAATAAGTTAATAAGTGACAGTATTTAGATAATCTGATAAATAAAGCAAGTGGCAACTAATAGCATATAATTTAGCAAAATATTATGATAATGGATTGATGACCAGTAACGCAATGCAATTTTATAATTATTTAATTACAAGAACATCAGTAAATATTTAAGATTAAACATACTTTTCTATTTATCTTTTGTGCAAACAATCATATACTTAGTTTAATGGTTGTGAACATACCCTGTGAATTCATGCAATGATGTAGAGAAAACAAAACTCAGACACAAGTTTTAATAAACAAATTTTAAAATTTTATTAACATCAATAAAATAAATAAATAAAACAAACAAATCCATCTACATCTATTTACAAGGGATATCCTCATTTTTCTTTACACTACAATAGCTGAATTATACACATTTACATTTCTTTTATCGTTAATTAACCTTATTATGCTTTTTAAAAGTTATTTATTTATTTCTCATTAGGTTTATCATATCACTTATTTTAACTATTTTATGGGTAACACCATTCTTTACCTTTTAATATTAAAGTTACTGCATTATAAATTATCTATGTGGATAAACATCATTTATAACATTATAATTTTACAATCAATATGGTTTTTAAAAGAAAATTACATTTTCTTGTAACTTTATATAAGTCACTCCGCATATTATTCAAATATTATTATTGCTTTTAATGTTTGTTCTCCAATGCTCGTAAACTATAATACGTTTATTCCATAAGCCATACTCATGTATAATACTATAACACGGGTTTAATTATCACCTGTTACAGTTTCACATATACTATAATTATCGAATGTTATTGTATTTTTTTAAATATGCAATACTTATATTTTTTAAAATATAATTAACAATAAGAAAACGTGAAATTATATTTAACATTTTTGTATATTTCTATTTGGATATACTTTTATAAAATTATAGTTCATTTCTTAAAAAAAAGAATTAAAATAATTCTCTAACTCCTTCCCTTCTTAGGATATCTGCATCTTTCTTTCAATAATCATAATCTACTCTTCATTAATACTTAACTATTCTTATTCCAAATAATAGCATGACATACATTCTAAAATATCTATTGTTTCCCTTTTAATAGACTTATCATATAACGATGTAGTTGCAAGAAATACAGATAAAGATAGCGAAAGATGTATAGGATATCGGGAAGATAGATAGATAACTTATCCACAATATACTTCAAAAATGTATGGAACAGTGTGAGTAGGTCCGACATTCATTGTCTAATAACCTTGGTGATAAGCATGATGTGGCAGCTATTTACTCAGCTTTACCAAACATCTAGTACGACTCACAAGAAATATATAAAATACCACTGTCCAAGACAACATGTGTACCAGTCGTAGGGCTTTGTTAACTATGCTGATTAACATCTAAAACTACTTATTATTTCACTTCCTGTAGCATCCTAGTTTTTAATACATCCTCTTGGTTTCCGAATCACCACGTACTACCAAGTCACTACCCAAACTATCTCTTGAGATTTTTACTGTATCCAACATCGATAAAATACTAACTACTTTTTAAAACAATAAACACAATTTGCTAATATAAAACATTTCCCTATTTCATAAGAACAATTTGTCTTGCTTTATTACACTGTAGGTTCAACATCTACGTTTTGTTAAAATAACATTTAAATATCCCAATCGGAAAATTAACAGAAAATATCACATAACCATCGGTTATATTGAACTATATTAATAACACATAAAATGATTATCGTATGCATATTTTTAAAATCTAATCACATCTCAAAGTGTTTTAGAGTGTTGTTTTCAAAATGCGTTTTACAACAATAATAACAATAAAACTTTTGCGCTACATTCATTCGATTCCCAGCTGATCTAAATAAATAAAACATACATTATATCATTAATAATTATAAATGTTACCAAAAACAATCTTTATCTTCCTATCAGAGTTCGTAGTAGGTTTCTTTCTCTTCGAGCATCGCAAATATACAAATTTCCACATACATACAATTTTATTTTAAAATTCAAAATCAAAACATATTATTTCATATAATGTTATATCACGAATTAATGTATTTTGTTTTTCCTATCGCTATCTAAAACTTAATGTTTAACTTAGATTAGTAAAGAAAATAATTCAAACCATAATCACATATTTTTCTGACGGTAAATCTTGGTTAGTCCCATAATATTTATTATTTTTTCTTTTATCCGAATGTTCTCCTTTCTGCTTATTAAAGTTTTAAATAAATTAGTTCATTTAATAAACTGTTTAGATGATCTTTAGTTTTAGTGTTTAATCCAAAATTATTAGACAACATTTTATTTAGTTATCCCACGAAGCTTTTTAATGTTCTGGCGAATATTACCTCGGTGCGTTGATGCATCTTTATTTCTAGTTAAACTACAATTATTTAATAATTACGGTACCAATTGCATTTTCCATGGATCCAATATTTTATATTTCTCTTCTGTAAAATTTTTTTTTTCTTTAGGCAAGTGTTTTCCTTGGTAAACTTCATTTTCATTCATTATTATTTTATATACACTACTTCCGATCTTTAACTATTTTCTAGAGTATTTTCTCAAGTCATCTCAAAGAAAGCAATTCAAACTATTTCAATATTAAAATTCCTTTTGTCCATTTATTCTTATATGAATAATACTTATTTTTATTTTCCATTATCTTCCTTAACTCTGCGCACAATGTCCTTTCATTGATTTTATATGCACGAAAACAGCTTTCATAGTGATACGCTATATAAACTATATCAACGAATAACATTAACATATTTGGAACATTATAAAATTTACAACTTGGTTTTAAGAATCTATCCATTTTCTATTGAAAACTCCGATTATATTTCGATAGAATCCACTGGCAGGTTACTGTAAAGTTAGTGAAACATTACTATGAAAAACTTTTTTTTTAAAACACTTTATTCTAAGATTCTCTTCCGATGATTTTTAAATTGTCAGTTGGTTTCTTTCAAAGATATTATTAAAAATGATAATAAAATTGACTAATAAATTGAAGAAAGAAAAAAAAATTTTAGAGAGCTTAAAATTTTACCTCTGCTCTGGAGTCAACACATTTTTGTTCTCCCCCGTTTATACAATTAGTTGGTGCGATTTTGGTTGTCTGCCAAGATCTATTTTTTATTGGTCAATCCCTACTTGGATTTATAAACAATTTCTAAAGTTTTAAAATCATGATGTAATAGACTTAAATGTTAACTCATTATTATTTTTAAATCAATTATTATCTATTACAATTTAACTACCTTTAAAACAATTTTGAAACAATAATTAATAAAGGTGTATACTACTTATTTTTATTATGATGTGTGACAATTCCATCCACTTCTATAATATGCTATTTAAATATTTTAATTATTAGTATTAATTTAAACTGGTGCTTATACATAGAATATTCCAGACAGTCACGTAGTCATTTCCGGTGTTTAGTCTAATTTTATCTGTCTTAATAAATTTGCTACTTATATTATATAAAATAATTATATAAAATTTTGAAAAACAATTTAGAAAAATATAGAATTAGATACAATTCTCACCATCACAATATTTATTATTAAATATACCATATTAATCTTTTACTGCTTAATATAATCTATAATTTTAAATACTATATAATATTAATTTTAAAATTTTTTAGTAATTGATCATTTATAACCATCACTGACCTATAGAAAAGGGCACAATATATATATATATATATATATGTGTGTGTGTGTGTACAAACACATTACTATGTTGTTGGGTGCCTTGAGACATTACAATCTCTATACATATATATTACATCAGAATCACCGCAAACACTAAGCCTGAGTTGGTGCGGCAAATTGTTGTACCAATAAGTGGTTTGAATCACCAGCCCATTACGTTGGTCATCAAATTACTGTAATGGTATAGTGTGGAGTTAGTGAACAGAGTGCACCCTCATTGAACTTGGATGAGGGTGAATCATCATCATCATCCCACAGTTATGTCACCAAAATATTGTAATAGTATGGAATCACAGCAACTATCAAGTAATTGATGGTATATCATAATCTTAGCACCTATACACAAATACCTGGCCCATTACTATGTAGCCATAACCAATTGTTTGTGTTTTATTATTTGGGATGGAATGATTAATATCAATCCCTTGGAATCCTTGTTCCCACCTTTATAAGACCAGATTATAGGTCTTAGAGTCACTTTGCCTATGATGGGAGATTAACTATTAGGCTAGCTCTTAGAAAAAAAAAGTCATATGCATTGTTATTCTGCACATATTTGCCCTGCTATATAAATAGTTTCTGGTGATAATATCACTTCCATCCTTATTCAAAGGCATAAAAGAGAACTAGACCCTAAATACATATTCAGCCACTAGATGATTGCCATATATACCACATACATATCTCTATGACTAAGATTTTACATACCATTTTCATATTTATATTGTGGTTCATAATGTATTCTTATCTGATGATGACTTAGGAGCAACATTTATAAGGAGTTTTGTAATTGATAAATAAATATATATAAACAGTTTCATTTCAACATCTGATTCATATTTTATTCCAACATTACAAAATAATGTGTACATTCCTAAAGCAATTCATCTAAATAAAATTAATTATAGAATTACTAAGCATTTAATGATTAATAAGAAAAAAATGGCAAGCATCACACATCTTTTAATTATGGTATTTAAATGTCAGTTCACCTAGCATAAATAATTTAGCCCCTTGTGACGTTCATATTTTTAATAAACAAAATCAAAAAAAATGCATATACAGACTCCATCTTGTCAGAAATATTGTAATGTACTTATTCCCTAATTAATCTGTATCCATTCACAGCTCTGCCTAATTTCTGCCTTTACTAAATCAATAGTAAAAGAAAAAAAATCTCCCATTTAGTTACTATTATCATTTCCTATCTCACTTTATCATTTTATTTTAGACCTGTCCACTACTACCGTACATCTATATACATACACACATTATTTAGGGCTTAAACCTTTCCCAAAACAAATGTTTATATGAATATTTCAATCAAAAAAAAATGAACATCTATTTTAAAATGAACTATATCAAAATACATCTAGAAATATGTGTACAAGTAAATATATAAAACCACTGATAAACAATTGAAAAATAATAGTAAAAAATAGCATGATAATAACATAATATTTAGCAAAAACAAAACCCTTAATTACTAAGACCTATTTTAATATTGGAGTGGGGAGAGAGGGAATTGAGGGGGGAAATGAAATGTCAATAGTTAATAAAATTTGTTTTACATTACCGATTTCTTAAGTTCCTGAATTTTATAAAGGACTGTTAACCAGCTTTTAAACATGCACTATGGATAAGTATATATATATAGATAGATAGATAGATAGATAGATAGATAGATAGATAGATAGATAGATAGATAGATAGATAGATAGATAGATAGATAGATAATACATTGACTATCACACACAAACTTCCTTGATGATAATCATTGAGAAAATGAACACAAAAACATCTTTTGAAACACACCTGATTATTGCACATAAATTGTATTTGAATAAGCCTGATTACTATTTTCAACATGATTGTGAAGTTGATAGAAAATTTATGGTATAGATATAAACTAGTTGAAGTCCAAACTTAATCACAGACAATCCTGAATTTGCATCAGAGTAGGCTTTCTTTATGGTTTTCCCTTCCTCTGATAGTTTCTTTCCCAAAGTGGATGGAGGTCTGAGACATTGTAGACACTGTACTCATCACTTCTTTCATGGTCCACTCTGAATGCATTTCTCTGGTTACCCATTCAGATGTGCCTGGACTCCAGTGGGGTGGCTTCTTAAGCCCTTTGAACAAAGCATTCTAGGGGGCATTGTTAAATTTTCGACAATAAAATGTTTGAGATGAGTTGGCAACAACAGTAAAAAACAATAATAATACCCCGTTTTACCTTCTGGTATTTATTCATTTTGTTTTACTGCATCACTGGTCTCTTAATTACACTAGCCTCTTGATAGCAATATATGATTGAATGTATCTATGATCCATGTGGGTTGTTTGAAATATTTTTTTATCTTAGAATTGTCAACTTATGATTAATTAGTAGCTGACTAGCTTAGTGATCAAATACAATCATCAGTGGTCTCTGTGATTTTACACATTTGCTAATGAGTTTCTTTCTCTTTCTTTTTTGTCGTTTTCCACCTTTAATGTTAACATACAAAAAAATAGAAATAACATATAAATTTAAAAGTTAAATAGAATTAAAACTTAAAATATTAATTAGAAAGCATTTAAAATAGATTTCTCACACATGTATATTGCTCCACACACACAGCCAGAAATTTATTGCTAATAGATAGCTAAAATTAACAGAAATCTATCACTTCATTCCCAGTTCATTTTCTTTTCTGTATTCTATCAGTGATTTTCAATCATATATATATATTATAATGATCCAAATGAAAGTGGAGATCGAATCTTACTGTAACTGCACTATAAGGGCGCCATCTAGGCATTTGAACCTAGAAAAATTTATATAGTAGGCAGATACGTAAGTTAAGATCCCACTTTATTTTATATTTAGACCGTTATCCCAATGTCACTATCTCATGGAGATGCAGAGATAATAAATAACTTGATTAATTTGTATCTTAAATATATATACAAAAAATAAAAGCCATTGCCAGTAATTATACACACAAACATATTTATTTACGCACATATATAATCATTTTACATTTTGAAGAATAAATTTATTGTTTTAGATTTTAATATTCATTTTTAATTTAAATTATTATTTTAAGATTGTTGAGTATGAATGAATTTAATATTTTTATTAAGATCATCAAGTATGAATAGACTACATAGATCTGCATTTAAAAAGAAAATATTCTATCCCTTATTTAACCTTAGGCCAAAAGTTCGCAGTCAAACCAACATCAATTCATCTGATATATCAATGCATTCAATGTAATATGAATATGGTAGCACAAAAGGTTAAGAGAAGAAATTGCCTCTCATCAGATAGGAATACTACATCTATCTAATGAGAAGAGCAATAAAAAAAACTCCATTAAAAAGGACTGTGGTCATTTTGCCGACTTACAATCGCATTCCATAGGCAAAAAGGAAGTGTGCGGCATATAAAGCAATTCTGCCCATAGCGAATCTCATACTACATCTACTAATTATACCAATATATCCAATCCATTGACCTAATTTAACTATGAAACAAATAACCTAAGATTACCCTCCCCTAATATAACTTTAAAAATCTATATAGCCATTCACGCCCGACTTAAGTTTAACATTTATATAATTTAGTTTAACGAAAAACAGAAATCATAATAAAAACTTAAAGAACAAAAAAAATAAATAAATAAATGGAAATAATTTTACAAAAGAAATACATTAAATAAAAATTACTTATTAATAAATAAAGTTGGTCAGATAGGATTCTATTGCAATTATATTAAATACGGAAAGTTTTTAATTTAATGTTCATGAATTATCTAAAGTTCTTACGGTTTTAAAAGGTCCATAATTTTTAGTTGTTTGTAATTTTGAACGGGAATTCCCACACCGTCCTGAAGATATTGGTATCCAGTTAGCCATTGTTTTTTTTTTACTTATCCGGAGGTCTTTTACTTTAGCTGGTCCTTAATGTAGAAAAGAATATCATTTCTTTTTATTTTAACAAAACTGAAGGGATTGAAGAGTGCATCTTTTCAATCCCTTCTCCCACAACTCTGCACTAATACATATCACCAATGCTGTCATACATTTCTTCCTCTAATTTTCTTCACTTACTAAAAATTTTATTATCAAACTTTTTCTTTTATATGTAACTTTAGGATCCAATGGACATTACGTCATCGATGATAATGATCCTTCCATTGAGGTCCGATTCCCTGATGGATCTCTTTCATTTGCCATTAGTTTCTATTGTTTTCCTATCTGACCATTGCTTATACATTTAAATGCCCAAGGGCTAGTTCACTTGGACTAATTAAAATAATCATTTCCATTTTTCAATAACATTAATTAATTTGTTTTCCAAACTTAAAGATATATTTTTATCTCTAAATCTTTTTAAGTTTTTGCTTTTAAAATACTTTTTCTATTTTTAATAAAGTTTTATTTTAATAATTTTTTTTCATCTGTGCGATTTTATATATATATATACGAGTTTAGATGATATTTAATTTCAATTTTTAATTCTTAAACAAAAGAAGTTTTTATTTGTGAACTTTTCTTTTTTCATGTTTAATAAAAAAATAATGCAACGGCATCTGTGCCCATTACATATCAGTAAACTTGCTTAAAAAAATGAACAAAAAAAAATACTTTACTTAGGGTTAGTAATTACGGTACACGATTAATGAAAATTTACAAAAACATTCGGTTAGTATTTTTACAAAAAGACTATATACAAAAAAAAATGTTGACCATCGCTTTCCTAAGAACCACCACATTTATGCCTCCTCCCCCCAAGAGTTCTATTTTTTTATACATTTTATTCTTACACACGGCATGACAAGCAAGTTATTTGTTTAGGAAGGTTGCATCGAGGTAAATATGTTTTAAGAAATAATAGGTCTATATGTGTATATCTGCAGCACAATTATAAACACCACCAACTTATTTATGACTGATTGAAATGCTTAAATAGGATTACACTGAAGTAAATTCCCAATGGTACTCATTGTAAGGTACCACATTTACCATCATAAACTTACGTGGCTGTGTGTGCCTATATGCATAGAAGCATAATATATATTAACAAAAAAAAGCATATTAATTACAACCTTTTGACTTTCTTTTTAACAAAATACAATTTAAAATTATTAATACTTTCTCGTGTATAATATATGTGCTATTTCTTTCTGACAGTGCTTTTAGAACAAAATTCAAAGTATAACTTTACGTTAATACACAAAAAATATTTATACAGAAAAATGTCACTGGCATGATTTATCTTTAAAATTCTCAGGCACTCGAGGTTTATTAAAGATCGGCTCACATTGGGAAGCCAATTATAACAATCCAAATGAAAGTGGAGATCAAATCTTACCGTAACTGCACTACAAGGGCGCCATCTAGGCATTTGAACCTAGAAAAATGTATATAGTAGGCAGATACGTAAATATATATATATATATAGCTGAATAAAACAAACAAAAAAGAAATTTGTCTCTACTATTTTTTTTCTTTTTTTTCTGGAATAAGTGAGTCTTACTCTACAATATACATATGCTAATCCTGACAATTACGTTTGTGAAGGTGCCGCTATATGCATATTGTTTATATTTGTAACACTGTACAAGTAACTCAATAAGGTTTCATAAATGTAGTATATTAATATCTCAAAGCTGTGTTCATGTTGATGCATAGTGTTCATAAGTGCTGTCGAATATTTTTTGTGTAACATCACAAGAATGTCAGAGCTTGAATTAGAGCAATAAAAGTTTTTTACTGAAAAACAAATAACTATATTGGAACACATTACCTGATATTGAAAGACTTACATTTGATAACATTCAGAATATCAAGAGTAATATATTTACAATTCTGATCCCATGCAAGAAAGACTGTTCCAAAATTGCTTTGAAGGATGTATTAGGTGCTGGAATTGGTGCATATTTTCCCAAGTGGATCAATTCAAAGATGACTCCAGTGATAGTCAGCAATGAGATATGTAGTACTTTTTCTATGATGAGTTCTTGAACTTAAATGTCAGATTTCATGCATATATATCATTAATTCTAATATAGATTTTCAGTAGTACAAGCACATTTACTTATATTATCTTTTGTACTTATTTATATAAAAGGTTACTTCATGGTAAATTTATTTATTAAATATAGTAATTGTTAATTTGCTTAAGAACAATGTTATAACTGAAACACACATGCTTATTATATACTTGTGTCTATATATATAGTATATGAGCACAGACTTTCACATGACCCACCACTTTCCACACTATCTCATAACACTGATACACTTGAACACATATATGTTGAAAAGATAAATAATCACCAATAAGTGTATTTCATGCTAAACCAGCAATCATCAGTTGGTCCAGATTACCATCTCCACACATATATTATTTATCTTTTCAACATATATGTGTTCAAGTGTATCAGTGTTATGAGATAGTGTGGAGAGTGGTGAGTCACGTGAAAGTCTGTGCTCATATATATTAAGAACAATATTCTAAAATACCTTTCATTCATTAATGCATAAAGTAAATAATTGATCTGAGGAATCTTTGATCTTGACTGAGTTACATATTACAATATTATTATTTTTGGGGGGAAAAGTCATCTAGACTTTAAATCTTACAACCACATCATATATATTTATTTTTATTATGTCTTTATAAAAAAATAATTACACACACCCTTTTCATTATATACTTTCTACATAAATTAATACATATATGTGCTCTGTGCACAGATAACGAAGCTATTCAATGTACGTAAAATTATCAAAATTTACCACCAAGCGCTTTCGGGACAGTTTATAGTCCCATATTCATGGCGACTTGTATTTGATTAATAACTATAATATTACTTTTTACAATGTTTTACAGTCAGGTAACAATTTTGACTATCAACCTTCTTCAGATGTAAAAAAACAACTGTATCACAAATATTTATTGTTTAAAATTATTTTAATATATATACACTTATCATTATTTATAACGTTCCAAATACATAATGTGTATTTTCTTAACAAATTCTATTTAATAAAAATTAAAAATATTTAGTATGTATGTGCTAACATAAAAATCAAACATATGAAACATTCAATTACAGTGTTTTTAATGTTCTGTAATGAGCTTTTTAAAAAATTTGTTTAATATTTTTTTTAAAAATAAAAATTACATTTGAAAAGTTTTACACCTACTTTTTTCAAATTTCAATCTAATATTTTTTTTTTTTAAATTAAAACTTTTTCTTAACCTCCCTCTATGTCTATTTTCAAAAATCATTTATGATTAAAATTCGTTTAATAATATTTTTTTGCAAATGACTATATTTATAAATAGTGCCATAACAAAAATTTAATATGTATGTATGTATTATTTTGTTATTATATTTTATTTTAATTTTAAACATATCAACGTGCATTTAAATGTTTCTATATTTTTTCAAATCATCATCGTCAAAAACAATTATCAATCCACAGCAAGATGAAGGTCTCTCCAAATTCAGTCCATTTTCTCAGATATCTAGCCTCTCTTCTCCATATCAATCCTTCACAATTTTTTATTTTACCCAACCATCTCATATGTGGTCTCTTTCTAGATCTTTTACAAGCTCTTGGAATTCCACTTAAGATTTCAATTATCCATCTATTATCATCTCTTCTAGCAATATATCCAACCCAACTCCACTTCAGTCTTTTAATTCTTTCAACAATATTAGTAACATCTGTATGTTCTCTTACCCATGTATTGCATTTTCCATCTTTTCATGTTACTCTTCATATGTATCTCTCCATACTTCTTTGAGTTATCTAAAATCTCTGTATTGCTCTTTTATTAAGTGTCCAAGTCTCAAATCCATAAGTAAGAACTGTTAAAACACCTTTATTAAAAACCTTACTATTAAAACACATAGGCATATTTCTTTTTAATATTGTTAATTCTAACAAAAGTATTCCAACCAATCTTAATTCTATGATTAATTTCATCCATTATGTTTCTATCTGTAGTAATAATCTGATCAACATATTTGCAGTTGTTAACTTTTTCTAACTCATCATAATCAATATTTATTTTCATCTTTTGAGAATCCATTGAACATTTCTTTAGTCTTTTTAACATTTACCTTTAATTCTACTTTCTTAGTTTTATCTGATAACTCTTACAACATTCATTCAAGCTCTGACGCATTATTTACAAAAACAACTGCATTATTTGCAAAATCTAAATGGCTTAAATAATATCCATTTACATTTACCCCTTTAGCTTCCCATTTTAATCCAATAAATACTTCTTGCAGCCCTACTATAAAAAGTTTTAGAGATATGGAGTCATCTCTTCTCACTGTTAATATTCTTACTATCATTATATAATCTAATTGTTTTTGTTGCATTTTTTATAAATATTTTTCAGATTATGACAATATCCTGGGTCTATAATTGAATGATTCAATGCTTTAATCACTGAAGAAATGCTTATAGAATCAAAAGCCTTTACATAATTTATGAATCCAAAGCATAATGGCAAATCATATTTATTTGTTCTTTGTATAACTTCTCAATATCTGGATATGATCTATTGTATTAAAACCACTTTTAAAACTAGCTTGTTCTCTTGGTTGGTGGAAATGCAATGTTCTCTGTAGACGAGTTGTAATTATCTTGGTAAAAATTTTATATAAAACTGATAAAAAGCTGATAGGTCTGTAATTTCTAATATCTTCTTTATCACCTTTTTTAAATATTAATATTATTACTGCATTCTTCCAATCATCTGGCACAACATTTTCATTTAGACATTTGTAGTTGTAACAGAATATGTATACATGTTACATTTAAATTTTTTTTGTATATATCTAATAACGAGTTAAATGCACGACGTACAAAATGCACAAATAATGAGTTATTAATTTATTGATAAGTATCATTTAAATATTGAAAATAAAATAAACTTAAAAAATTTACAGAATCGAAGCAAAGATTCTAATTTTAAAATAAAACAATAATAAAAACATTTTAATCTTAAAAATAACGAAGAGTTTTTAACAAAAATAAAATTACAAACAGGTCCTTAAGGCAAAATAATCATTAAAAAAATTACTACGAAGTAGATAAAAGTCAAGAGATAGAAACAAAAGACTTGTTTTTCCCACCCAAGATATATACACAGACCACAGAGAAAAATATCTACTTAACCATAGAACCAATGAAATACATATATGAAATATGTCAGATTGATCCCAGCATTCCTAGATAAAACGTTTCAGTACTATAAAAGAAAAAAAATCAAAAGAAATAATTAATTAGAAGATTAGAAATTTTTGAATTCATTGGTCAAAATTCGTTTGTCAATGCTGAAAAGAAAAAAAAAACTTAAGAGTTATTGTTGCTATTACCAAAAATGTAATTTGTTTAATCACGCTTCCCTCAGATTGGTTGGCAGAAGGCAGCTTTCATCTCCATGTATCCCAGGATTGAACCACTGGAACTGTTTTCATAAATCGTCATTAATCTACATAAATCATCATCATCCACAAGAAATGGCCCTTGCGTAAAATAAGATCTTCATTGTGAAGGAATCAGCCCAGAGAATGGAAAATATAAATTATAAATGATAAAAATGATATAAACTCTCTTTAATTTAAAATCTCCGAACTTTATTTTCCTTTAAATATGAACTGTAGACTTTCTCTCCTGATCAAATCTGAAATTTATTTTTTATAAACTTTGCAATTTTAAAAGTCTTATCTAAAATTTAAACTAATCTTTTTAAAATATGTATTATATTTTTTTATTTATGCTTAGTATAGGATTTGTTTGTAATAGGGCAGGAGTTTGCGATTGCAAACATAAATTTAAAGATGAAATCGAACACATCATTATTTGTGTATTATTAGATTTTAAAAATAGATCAAATATATTGTTTGATGTAAAAATAAGTTAAATACAATGTGTGATTTTAAAGTAAGTTAAATACGTTAAACTATTTTTTTTTTTAAAGAATAAATTGAATTATTAAAGTCACTTAAATATAAGTTGGGTGTAGATGGCTGCTTAGACTCAATTAAGTGTATGTTAGTTTAAGAGGGTTTTAATTTTGGACTATTTGTTTGTTATTGTGTAGATGCTGGTGGAGGAATATATAGATGTTTATATCATTGAAATGTGAAGCATGTTTAGCATACAGGGTAATATGCCCAACTGAATGCATGATCCAAAAGTGTAATCATTGCGTTGCAATATACGTAAACATATTTCCTGTGACATTGATGTCCTTTAGGTCTATGGATAAGGATGATAAGTTGGCAAAAGTTTCACTCTCCCTCCATATGTAATTCTTCTCTCTGATATTTTATATACATGATTCCTTTGCCAGATAGACACCCATTTCTGTACTGGATGAGGATTATATCCTTTAAATAACATCACACCGCTTCTGTCAGCATGGTTTTATGCTAACATCTTCATATTGCATTGATTGTGTCAATATATTAGGAAGCTAGAATTGGCTTGACTTTGAACATTTAGCCTGGAATCAAAGGTTTCAAAAGTCTTTATGTATGTAGTCTAGGTAGCCTATCTATGCTCAACATTCTAAGATTAAAAATTAAAGTTTTTTTTTAGTAATGTATTTTTCAAATTTATTATTATATATACATAAATAAAATCTTTTGTGGTATTATTACTAGCAATGGCTTATTTTATTTTTTTTAATATTAAAAATATATGTTTAAGAAGTTTTATTACAAATCTCTGCATCTCCTAGAGCTAATGGAATGGGATAAGGGTCAATATAAAATAAAATTTGGATCTTTAACAATGCATATCTACCTACTATATAAATTTTCCAGGATGAAATGGCTTGGTGGCACCCTTGTATGGCAGATATGATTAAGTCTCCAAACTTTCCCTGATCATTATAGTATATAACTTTGCCAAAAAATTTCTATTTTTTCACCTACTTTTTTTAATATATTGATTATAATTTCACTATTACCTGAAGTTTTTCCCTTCTTCATAAATTTAATTGCATGCCTCACTTCTTCATTTAAAATTCTGGGCAATTCAGAAGATATAATTGATGTAGAAGGTACTTGTTCTTTATTATTATATAAATCTTGATAGAACTCTTCTATCCATTTAATGATGTAATCTCTCTTTTTAGTAGTAGTTCCATCTATTTTTTCTTAGATATAAGTTTCCTACCAATACTAAAATGTTGTTTTATACTTTTGAGAAGTGCATTCTTTTTTACATCCTTCCTTACTTGTTCACAATTGTACTTTCTTACATTATTATCAACTCTTTTTGAATCATTTTACAAAATTCAAGATCTTCAATTATTCTTAATGCATTATTTTTGTATATCTTCATATTCCTTTTTTTGTTCATAAATTCTGTACTCTCAATGAAAATTTTATTGGTCCATTGCTGTTTCATTGTGGTTTATATTGGTCTATTGCTGTTTTATTGCGGTTTTAACTTCATTCAAATCTGAATTAGGTTCAAAATCTACTAATATTTGAAAATGATTTGCAAGTTCTAAATTGAATTTATTTGAATGTTTCTGGAGATTAAGAATATCAACTCTAAATATTGTTCTTTTTAATAATTTTTCTCTAGTTTTGCATTAACATGTGTCTTACATCTCACTAATTGATGATCATTTACAGCATTAAATTTATTAAGGACATTACAATCTTAAAATATGTATTTTCTGTTAGTCAAAATATAATCCAATTCTGCTGTACCTTCATTTGGATGCTTCCATGTCATTTTTTTTTAACATTTTTTTTCAAAAAAAGTATTCATAATATAAAGTTTTTCTTTTTCTGCAAATTCCACAAGTATATGTCTTCTTTTATTTTATTATTATAACCAAAATTACATACAGCACTTTCATCTCTCATTTGTTTACCAATTCTAGAATTAAAATCTCCTATAACAATTTTAAAATGGTGTTTGATCTATCAAAAGTCCTTTGTACATTCATATAAAAATCTTTTACTACTTCATCACTATGAGGATTTGTTGGGGTATAAATCCATCATTATCTGAATTTGGTATCTGCTATTAGGTTGAATAACTAACTTTGCCATTCACCATCAATCTCCACAATGTTGTTTTCCCACTTTTTATTTATAATGAATTTTACTCTACTTATACTTCCAATATTAGTGCCTTTACAATAGAGTACATGTCCACTTTTTAAATCAATTGTCTCTTGACCTTTTCTTCTAACTTCATAAAGTCCAACAATGTCTCAATTAATATAAGATAATTCTTCTTCTAATTCTTGTAATCTTCCTTCACTTGAAAGTGATCTACAACTGCAAGTAATGAAATAAAAAGTCATCATCAAATGACAGCCTGAGTCTGCCATCAAAGATTACTTAGCACTCCACCTTCAGCCACCAACCACTTCCTTTACTGGTGACTTTACAGCCTCCTGGGAATAAAGGCCATGATTTATTTTTGTCTGGCATGATTGTATATATCAATTAGAAAACTATTTTTATTTACACACCCATTCATTTTGCCTTATCAGGTAACTGACAAGAAAGATGGTCTTTATTGATTTTAAGTGCAGAGGTTAAAAGCCAATAAACTCATTGTATTGGCTAATATGTGTTGATGAGTAGCCCATCCATGTTTGTATACTATATGAACAATCACATGGTACAATCACAAGGACATATGGAATGGATCTTAGGAATTTGCCTTGCTCAGTTCCTTTAAGACCTCCTCAAGGAATTAAAGGCTTTCCTTTCAATTAACATCAAACTTATTTCTGCAGACTTTTTCAAATAGTCATGTGGATATAAACACACACACATTAGAACTATAAAATCTTTTATTTAATCATACGAAATTTATTTGCAGAATTAAAAATAATTCTGGTTCTAGTATTCTTACATATAAATTCTTTTTATTTTTTATATTTTGTATTAACTAAAACATATCACTTTTATATCATTTTCATTGAATGTTTGTACTGTGTTTTATATATATGTTGTTAGGAGTTTGTTTTGTATCTTTTTATGTTATTCAAAGCTTGTTACAATTGAATTCTTTGTTTCTACTATTGTTTATATTTATTATAAGGTCATGCTTTCATTTTATTTCATAAATACGATTCAAATATTTTATCTCTCTTTATTTTAATTTATATTATTCAATATATCCATCATATCATTTTTATTAACTATTTTTATGTTTGATTTGATTGTTATTTGTTATTAAAATTTTATTTATTTTTTACACTCATAACTTTTATTGGTGCCTTTTTAGTATGCGATCTCCACCATTTTGAATTTCAAAAATGTCATCTGACACCTCTAAGTGATAAAAAAAGTAAGTGAAAACGCAAAAAATTTAGAACTCGGGTCACGTGACTAATTAAAAGCAACACGCATAGAAATCGCATAATAAAAAAAAAAGGCAAAACATAAAAAAATTATAAATCTGATCAAGCAAAATGTAAAAAAAATTAGAATTCAGGTCACATCTAAGTGATAAAAAAGTACAAGAAAACACAAAATATTTAGAACTCTGGTCACGTGATTAATTTGAAGGGAAAACCACAACTTAAAATATTTACAACTCGGATCATGTACCTATAATATCAATTAAAAATCAAGACAAAAATATTTTAAAAATATAAAAGCTAACATGCATTAACACAGCCTCATTTTTGTAAAAATATAAAAAGATCAATTGAAGGTATATATATATAAAGAGATCTGAGATCGCATAATAAAAAAAAAAGCCAAAATGTAAAAGATGTAGAACTCGGGTCAATTAAAAGCAACACAAATAGATCGTATAAAAAAAGCCAAACAATAATTTTGTTATCTTTTTCTATATCAAGTTATTTTGTTGTTTTTTTTGTCAATTTTATTCATGTCATTCAGAAGTTATTAATTTATTTTCTTATTTTTATTAAAACTTAACCAATCATTTACTTTTATAAAAAAAAATAATATTTTAAATTTATAATTTATTATATTTTTCTCCGAATCATTCATATTTATATTTTCTAATGCTTTTCTTATTAAGGAAAACATTTTACTTCCAGAAATCATTTTATTGGCAGGACAAAGGCTTATTATTAAGGGTATTATTAAGAGGCATATTAGGTAATATAAAATTTGAGCATTGAAGAATTTATTCAAATCAATAAATGTCAATGAGGTGAAGGCTTCCTTCCTATGGTCTCATAAATTATTTTAAGAAATTTTTTAAAGAAGTCCTATTTAGTTAATTTATTGTTTTATTATAACCCTAAAAAAATCAATAGTGGATATAAATAAATCATTAGGAGAAGTTCAAAACAATCAAGTGATCTCTGTAATTAAAAAAAAGTTACTTCATTTCAATAATAACCTAATAGTGATGTTAATTGCAGTTACTTCCAAATTTAGGTTGGGTGTGGTAATTCTTTATCCAGTTTAGAATGGGGAATAACTTATAGCATTTGCATTAAGAATTTTTAAAAAGTTAAAAGAAATTATAATTACTTATATAAAGGGATATTGAGCACCACAAATGTCTTAAGCAATTTCACTAATACTTATACGGTCAGTTATTTGAAATAATTACCTGTAGCAATGAGTATATAAACTAAAGAAAACAATTACCAATTTTGTTTAATTCATTTAATAATAAGATAGAAAAATGTACTGCCTTTGCATTACTATAAATTCATGTATAAGCAAAGCTAGACTATAAAATATACAGATGTAAACCACATTAAGAAATAATTGCACAGCTATGATGAAAATTCTATTTATATAAAAGTATTTCAGTCTAGTGCATTTATTAATAAAAGGATAGCAAAATAGACATAAGCTGACAAAGATTATCAGCTACTCAAACAATAGATTGGAAGTCTAGCTTAGACTGCAGATTAGTGAATAGCCTTTTAATGTTTTTGTTTTTGAAAAACCTGTGATCATTATCCATTTATAAATGTTCTTTACTTCCATAAGAAACATCTAGATGTAATATAAAATAAAGCTTTACCATGATGGTTTGTATGGTGATCTAATTTGACTTTGGGGTTTAAACAATATTTAAACAGTTATATGAATGTCAGTTAGTGGATTTGTTGACAAAAATAACTAAGCCTATGCAAATGATTTCATTTTTTCTCCAAAGGCAACTAGGTTACAGCAAATGCACCATATAGATAATGCATCAATGGGCAAAATATCATCTGGTTAATAACACAGGATCAGACAAAACAATCACAAAAATTAGATGATATTCTTATATGCCATTGGTTATCTAATTCTATTGTTTCTAAAAACATAATTAATTTCACCATTCAAGAAATAAAAGATTATTTTTAAAAAGATTTATGCATATATGCACACATTCCTATTATCTAGAATCAAATAATCTTGCAGAAAATGTCATTCAAAAGTTGAGCAAATATTTTTAAAAACTACCAATTACACTAAAGATGTTATATACAGTCTTGCTTCATAAGCATTTGATGATTAAAACTTAAAGGCAAATCTCTTACCAATCTATTATTGCACAGTAAACTCAAAAGTAAAATTATTACTATTTCTTAAAAAAATGTAGTTAGTTCCAGAAAGTTAAATGTAACATTTTATTGCATAAAAAGTGATTGATTTAGATATACCCTGAATAAAGCATGGGTAAAGTTGTTTCTTTGTGACAATTAAGAATGGTATTAAATTAAGAAAACAAACAAACTATATCCTAAGTGAAAATGAGATTGACAAGCTAGAATTAATCTTCTAAAATAGACTGATGAAGAAAATATATCATCAAGTGACCAGCTAGAAAAGAAGTTCTTGAGAATCCTTAACTTGAATCTGAGTTTATACTGGGAAAATGTGAAGAGATATGCAAACACAGTTTATTAATAAATTAGAAATGTAATAAAACCCATTTGATAGATGTATATTATAAATTGGTTTAAAGATTCAATCAAAAGATAAATAAGTGTTTTAAGAAATCTTAATTATAATGCAGTTTACTATATTTTGAATCATAATAATATTAAAGCTTTTTTTTTTCATTAGACTTAGTGATATTTATTGAATCAATAGCCTTTTCAAAATCAGTAATTTTTTTATATGTTACTTGAATTTTATTTCTTATACTATCTGCTTTGAAGCTTTATTTGTCTTTAAATTAAATATTTTTTACATAGTATAGTAAATAATAATATGCTGGGGGGGGTGGTAATAATAAATTTCAACACTAAAGATAAATTAATCCTCTTTAATTCTTGAGTCTGCTATTTTATATTCCATTAAATCACACAGAGTGTTGCTTTAATAATATTTGAAATGAACATTGTAATGTATTACATTAATTTCTAATTATACATTGATTCTTTTCCATCATTTAAAATTAATTGTTAATGTCTTTAGAAAAATTCAAATTATTCACTTGTTAATAAAACCACAAACATTATATCAGGTACTTTTTTTACTCACCATGTTTTGCTACTTAGTATAAGCTTTAATAATCAATAGATGCTATATTGTAGTGCTTATGAAATCCCCAGTCTTTGCTGTTTTATTACCCAGACTAGTATTTAGCTTATGGTTATCATCATTGAACATTCTTTGAGAATTGTGCATTGGACTTAGCATCTGGCATTTATTGATTAGTAAAGCTTTATATTGGGTGGTAAAATGTGTTTAGTAAAAAAAATATGATGCTGGATAGCATTTATGCAAGCAGGGTCATGTGAGAGTAGTGTGTGTAATCATTCTCCTCTCTTCTTGGATATTATTGGCCTGATCAGTGACAGCACGAAAGCCAAATCTAATACCATTGTATTCATGAATACTGAATTCAAGATGATTCTCTAACCAACTAGTTAGATTATACCATTTTAAATAGATGAATAATATTTTCCTTGTTTAGAATATATGTTATATGTCAGAATAGTTAGTTTGAATGCTGCTAACTATTTTTTTATATATTTAACATACTACCTAATTTTCTTACTTATAATTTTACTTTATTATTATTTTTCTTTACAAAATTATTATTTTTATATAATAATGAAAACACATTTAATTTTGTTGTAATTTTGATTCCACACTATAATTGTTCACTTCTCACTCACTTATGGTAGTATTTTTTAAACTTTTGTTAATTTTATTTTTGTTTTGGTTTCACTTGAATAAAATTTTAATCTATCCTGGAAGATTTATATTCAACTTGTTTTCATGAAAGTAGCACTTTCAACTTTTATAAATGGTGTAATTTAACTTTGCCTTTCTCTTTGTTTAGATCAAATCTTACAGAACATTTAAACATATTTCTGCTGAATGGTTTTTATTCAATTTTTGTACATGTGTTCAGTATTGATGACGACACAAAATTTTAAGATTGTCCAATGTAAAAATAGTGGCTGGTTATATTTAAAAACTATATTTGAATTGGTTCACTAAGTTTTGAGTAATGCTCAGTGGAGTGCAGTAATAAATTTGGCTTGTAATTGACTTTTAGCCATATTACAAATATATAAAAATTGGTTAAATAATAATCATGGAAACAATAACAAAATTAATTGCAACTACTGGACATACAATGACATATTTTAAGTTTCTCGTTTTTTAAAAAAAAGTCTGTATGACTAACTTTCTTGTTTATGATAAATGATTTTGAATATTTGAAGTCATATAGGAATAAACTTTGTAAAAAAAACAGATTTTTTTAGAAAATACACTTTTATTTACTTTGAGAACTAATGTACTAAAAAACTTCAAAATGTTGAAGAAAATTTATTAGTGATTACAGTTAAATAAAATAGAAGAAAAAAAATAATGAAATCTTCGTTTCCTTGTTTATTTAAACAGCATAAAAGCAAAAATATTGTAATCAATCAAAAATGACTTTCTATATTATACTTTACTTTACCAAATCCTGAAAACAATATATATATATACATTTTTTAAATGCTTTTAATTTGATGACTAAAATCCTAAAAAACAAAAAAGATTTTCCTTGAATGATAATTTTGATTGTTTTACGAAACTTTAAATAAAATCATAAGACATTCATAAATTGATCAATTCGATAGATGCAGTTTGGGATCAAAATAAACACTCTATTATCAATTGAATTAATTAATTAATTTCATGGACCACAATTTTATTTAAAGTTTCATTGTACAACTTACAATATTTTTATGGATATCATTATTTATAAGATTCAAATGTTTTTTTTTGTAAGCCACATTCTATTAAGTGCAAACTTGTTTTTATTCTTGTAATATATATATATATTCAACAATCCTGCTTTTAATGAAAACCTTATTTTGAAAACATCGCAACATTAATTATCATTGCTACTTTTTAAATCTATGATTACTTCTCCCTGTTGTATATATTTAATTATAAAACTCACATTTGTTATAAACCATCTCCATTTTTGATAGTCCATGATGCATGTTTCTGCACGAATTACTTCCATGAAAGACGGTTTTGTAATTTATTTTAGATACTATTTAATGTTTAATAAAGCTTCATTGTGAATTTAAGATATATTTTTTATATTAAAAGTAACTCTATTCTTCATTATAATGTGAAAAGATATATTTATTTTAGCTTTAGTATAGTAACATTAGAGAAATGAAAAATATATAATCTTTGTGAAGTTTTTTTTCATTAACAAATAATAAATGTTTCTTTAAGTCAATATTTTTTCATTATTTTATAATTTTTGAATGTGTGCGTAAGTGCATTATTATTGGCTACATTTTTAATATCACAAATAAATATTATAATGAGGAATGATTAAGAAAACACAAATCTCACGATTATGCGATTATGCATTTCAATAGTGTTTTTGAACACTATATATTTCTACTAAATGATTTTTTCATGAGCTTAGATTTAAAAAAGTGAAATATTTATTCAAAAGCTGTTAAGAATTTGAAAAATGAATTACATATTTAGGAATGCAAATAAGGTAAACATATAATAGTTAACTATACTGAAATATATTTTAGTATTAATCATTATTAATCATCCGCAAAGTGAAAATCTTTCCAAGTATAATTCGGTTTTTTAAATAATTAGTATCATTTCTCCATATCACACAATAAACTTCTTTATTTAATCAATTCTGCTCATATGTGGCCTATTTCTAAATCGTTTCCACTTTTTTGCAATTAAATTTATAACTTAAACTGATCCATTTATTACCATCTCTTGTAGGAATATGACCTTCCCAATTCTATTACATTCTCTTAATCCTGGCAATAATATCTATTTATTATCTCATTCTTATATTTTATTTTTGATCTTTTATTGCTATTTTTAATATACATCGATCCACTCTTTATTCAGTGGTCTAAAGTCTCTGAATTACTCTTCTGATAAGTGTCCATCTCATGAATCTATAATCAGAACTGATAATAACACCTAAATAAAAAAGTCTTTCTTTTTACAAACACACACATTTTTTCTTTTTATACTAAAATTATTCATATATGTATTGCAATGATAAGAGAAAATGCAGTAGCAAAAATCATGTAAACATCAGCAAGTGAATAAAAACACAAGAAATGAACAAAATATCATTATCAGAAATAAATAATCAATAAATAAATAGTATCAGCAGCAACTTAATCAAATCAAATAGTCAATAATAGGCAAGTAATTAAATTCAAAAGTAGTGTACTATATATAATATATAAATTAAATATTTCCATGGATTGTTATTATAATAAAGAATATAAATAAAAAGTTAATATCTATGTAAATAAAAATAATCTTTAACCTTTGATATTGCCAAAAAATGTCAATTTCTGCTATTTGGCAATCCCTGAGACCAAATTAGTTTTTTCATTAAATGTATAATAGCTCTTTTGTTTGAGTATTTGTTGAAGCAAAAAGAGTCCTCTTTTACTTCAAATGCATGCTCTTATATGGATTTAAACCCCATTTACAAAGATATTATTTCCTCATTTCTATTCTTTATTATAATAATAATCTACAGAAATATCTAATTCGCTACATACAACACTCTGGAGAAGTTAAAAATATTATTTGCAGAATGTGAAGAAAGGTATTACTCTTTGAAATTACCACACCATAAAGCTTTTTTGAGTTTAAATTTGTATAAGAACATGGGTTTGAAGTAAAAGAAGTCTTGTTTACTTCAACAAAAAACTCAAACAAAATACCTATTGTAGGTTTAATAAAAAAATGCTTTGGGGCTCAGAGATTGTCAATTAGTAGTAATTGATAATTTCTTGGTAACATCAAAGGCTAAAGGTTATTTCTATTTATATGAATATTATTTCTTTCAGCTTCAAGCCGCCATATTGAACTTTTTAAAATACTGGCCTGACACACAATTTTCACAATAACTTCAGTTTTAATTATGTTAGAGCAAAAACAATTACATTGCTAGAAACTAGAAACATTAAGGAAAACAATAAACATAAAATAAATATTGAAAATTATATAAAATATAAAGAAAAAAAGAAATTTTCACATCCAAAATACTTATTATTTTATTGTTTGTTCATAATATGATAAGTAACATTAACTAAAATTGAAAATACATCTTCAGTGATAATTTCTTTGCATTCCTCACAAAACTATCTTTCTAAACATGTATAACATGTCTTACCTGAGATAATCCACAGCTTCACAATCTCCAAAAGAAGTTGGATATGACTTCTTCATTTTTATCTTGTATCCCAAATGTTCTAAATGTCAAAGGCGTCTATAAAGAAAAAGATTCATCATAATAAAAGATACAAAAGAAATCATCATAGCAATTGGCTTCTTGTCTGTCTAAAACTAAAAATTGTAGGCTACTGTCTATATCACTATGATAAAATGAGTTTCATCTCTTCATTTTATATTTTTTGTGTACATCAGTGATGTTTATATTCTTTATGGACACCAGTTATGTGTATATTCTTTATGCACACAAGTGATTCTTATATTATTTATGCACAAAAGTAATGTTTATATTCTTTATGCACAGAAGTGATGCTATCTTATTATATTTATTGTACTACATAGATATAATTTATTTGCATATAGTTTATTTGTTAGCTATTGACTTGAAAATAATGTTATGAAACATATACCAAAACGAAAGCATGAATCACATATATATATATATAATTTATTTGCATACAGATCATTTGTTAGCTATAGACTTGAAAAATGTAAACAAGAATCGGAGTTATAACAAATTACTTATAAACCATATTATATTATATACATAAACAGAATTAATGATTTTCGTAATAAATTATACTTTTTGAAAAACATTATTTTTATAAGTGTAGAACGTTAAAAGTTACGTTAGATATTAATTATATATGAACGTAAATAACTAACACACACAAATTACAAACTAAAAATAATTAATAAAAAGTATAATTTATATAAAAATATATTATGCTTTTACTAAAAAAATAAAAAAAAAATTTTTAAATGTTACTTACAAAATTACATTCAACTGCTTCTATCAGCCATTTTTTAATAGTACCGGAGATATGTCATCTGTAGCCCCGTAAATTATTTTTGTCTTTTATCGCTCCGTGATAAGGACAAAAATTATTAAAAAAGACAAAATAATTAAATACTGTGGTTGATTAAAACTGCTGCCAAAAATTTAAATTTTAACCGATTTTTTTGAAATAAACATTTTCTGAAAGCTACGTCATGAAGCTTTCTAACAATTGTATTTTCATCTACATCACATTTATAGCTTTTACATCAGCAAAGAAAAAAAACAAAACATCATCTGAACGTCACCTGATGCACACTCGCAGTGCTCAAAGAGCTGAAAGAGTTAACTCTTTATTTCTATTCTTTTATATAATGTAATCAGTTGGGTTACATGACACACAATAATATAATGTGTGCATATATATATATATATATAAAGTAAAGGAAAAGTAGAAATGAACACAGACATAATTTTTTGTAGATATTTTTCTATATTTCCTAAAATAAAACAATAATAAGTAAAGGGCTAAATAACTCTGGGTTCAAAATAAAATTTCATTATGAAATTAATATTTTAAAAAGGTCTGATAAATATTATTTGTAATTCTGATTTTGAAATTTGAAAGTAAGCATGTTTTCTGATAATTTTTTAAAATGTCTATTTTTGAAATCTTTAATTAATTTGTAAATTTTTATTATCTAAATAAAAATATGTATGTAGATTCCAAGGGATTAGAAAGATAAAAATAAAACTCTGATTTCAATCAAGGTATTATTATCTTCTCAGATGTTTCAATAAAAGGGCTGATAAAAATATCAGCTGCAGTCTGGATAGTATTTTTTGTAAGAATGGGTCAGTTGCAATGTTGGTTATAATATTTTGTTGTAGCTTGTTGAAGTTTACAGCACTTGGTTTTAACTGACTATAGAGTTGGCAGAATGACTATCATGAACTGATATAGCTGAAGGCAGGACAGTGGATTCAGGAACTGCTGTTTTCCCTTGCAGGAGTTTGAATTCACATGGAGAAAATGGCCCACTTCTTTGTGCTGAAATTCATAGCCTTAAACATGGAAAGAACAGTTGCTTGCCTGAAATCTATCAAACCAAGACAGCTGCTTGCCTGATAAAATTCTAGACAGAAAGAGACCAACTACAGACCAACATTTTACATGGATTATATTTTTCCTGATGATGACAATCATTAAAACCAAACTTACCAAGAAAAATCTTGCAGCTTGCTGAGGAAGTAATTATATATATGCTGATGTATCTGAAGGCAGAGAAGCACAGATAAACATATATACATCTGTTGGTGAGTAGAGTTATATATAATAAAATTTTAAATAATTTCTTTAGTAAAATGACATTTTGGAAGTGATGTATGAAATTTGTACTTTTCATGTTTATGGTGAGTGTATAGTTGAAAAGGGCTGCCTGGAAGTATTGTGTTCATGGTGCTATGAAGTATAGGCTTGACACTATCCAGACCTAGATGATTGAGCTCCTAGAATAGTCCAGCAGCTTATATTGGCCTCATGAATAGACCATGGTCTTATGGATAGACCTTATGTATAGGCCCCTAAGACTCACAGGAGATGAGAAGGGCTGGCCCAGTGCCTGATATTTTTTTCTTACGATACTCTTAATGGATAATTTTTCTAGGTACAAGAGAGGTAGTGCTTAAGGATGAAGTATTTTTTATGACATCATGGTGCATTATATACTAGTATTCCATGCTTGGCTGTCTACTTAACATGGCATGGGGAGCTGCAGTTCACATATTCACTTTTCTTATCTCATTTTGCCTACTTCATCAACATTAACTAATCAAGCAGAACTACATTTTGAAACTTATATTTTTTTTGATTCTATAAAATGACGTTATCTTTTGTTTATTAAAAAAAAGAGAGACATTTAAAAAGTAAAGCAAACAAGCAAATAACTTTGCCTGGATTTAAAAAAATTTAAAAAAAAAAGTAAAAAATCAATGATTCTATAATTTAAATTTAAAAAACTTTGATAATTAATCAACAAATACATGTCAAAAATTGACTATACTTTTTTTTAAGAAAAAAAAAGGGGAACTTATAAACTGATAAATAATTTTAAATTATATCTATATTTGGTTTATAAACAGGTATATGTGTGAAATTTATGTATGTTTTCCAAATGGAATCAATTAGAAAAATATAACTTTATTATTGTAACAAATTAAAATATGTAACTTTTTGTCAGTGTGCGAATACATGCACACACACATATGTAAATTTGTAAACATTTATAGTATTTTTATATATATTATTTTATATGACGATTGTAATATTAAGTCAATTGTACTGCATATTTATGTGTGTGCATATATGTCAATTTTTAAACATTTATAGTATTTTTTTATATATTATTTTATGTGACGATTGTAATATAAGTCAATTGCATTGCATATTTATGTGAGCACATATATGTCAATGCTTGTCAAATAGGACATATATGCAAATTTTAATCATCTTTTATTATTGAATATTAATTGTATATTATAAATCACGCATATGTAAACCATAGTAATAATTTGAATAGTGTATTGTAATTTTGTAAATCATAAATGTGATAATTTTTTTTATTAGATAGTAATCAAAATCAGAAGACTTAATTGATATATGAAGAGCCATAATACCTTTTATTTTTTTTGTTATTAATAAACTTGTATTTAATTGTTAAAATTTGTTTCCATTATCTCTTTGTCACATACAGTAATAGAGCTTATGTTCTCTGAGCTAGATTCATGCACAGGATAAATATATAAATGGGGATATATATTAGTACTTTTGGGGCATCCAGTGATGATCAATCATCATCCTCCTGGTTGGCACATAAGATTATATTCTTTAAAGCCCATGCACTACCTTTAATTTTAGTTTAGTCTTATTAAAAAGTCAAGTTTATGGTTGGCCAGTACAAGTGGCCTGAGCATTGATGATAATCAGTAAGTTTTAATATTCCAGCAGCATTGTTTAGATTTTTCTAATTATTATGTATTCTGATGGATGAGCACTAAGTTGGTGCATTCAAAGTTATGTTTAGATAATTTCCCAAGCTGGCAAAGGCTCAATAGTTAGCCTGGTCTATAGAAGACCCATTTCCGATCCAGTCACAAGATTGACTGTTGATTTATTATACTGATTTTATTATATTTTATGACAATGAATGGTTTATTTTGAGTGAGTAGTTATCATTACTTTTACTTTATAATGCTGGTTGATGGTTAATTATGCATTTAGTTGCTCTTCTGATCCCTCAATGATCTCTCAGAGATCTCATGATCTCCTGCTCTCCTTAAATATTATACTTCTTGTAAATTTTATATTAAGTCATTTTATTTGAAAAATTGTTGATTTGAGAGTGATGATGATTTTTTCATCACCCCAGGTTCACATCTTTTTGATATTCCATCCCATTACAATTTATTATGCTAATCATAGTCAAGCCAATATATATATGGCATAATATAAACAATCCTTTGGTGCTAAAATAACTAAAATAATAAATATATTATCATCAATACTCAGCATTATCTAGTTCTATGAATGTATTGATTATAATAAACTATTTGCCATCATGAAGCTTATAACATTAAGTTGATAGATTTCATTACTCTAATGTCTTTTAAATAATTCCACTGTTAATCATATACTGTTCCATAAACACATATTTTTTATATATTATACCATTAATTCAGAGTTATTTTTGGAATCACAAGAACCCTCATACCTGGGAGCACCACAAAGTCCAAGTACATAATTTATTATATTTTTAAATGACATCATTGGATTAACTTAAAATAATGATTAATAAATTGATTGTTCAAAAATAGTAATAATAAAATGAAAAATCTAATTAAAAAAAACAATATGTGCATTACAAATAAATTGGTGAATTTAACTATTTCAAAAGTTTAAAAACTAAAGTATAAAATTTTCAGAAATATATTAATAATTAATTTACATAATGCATATATATATAATAAGTGTAATAATGTTCAAGGATGTGGGTTTGTAAATAAGTCAACACTTAGGCAACATCAATAACAATCATCAACTTGAAACTGATGTCAAGGCAACCTCCCTTGACAACAGTTTGAAATTGTTGATTGTTATTGATATTAGGATTGTCTAAATGTTGACTGTTTTTAATTATATATATATATTCCAACCACAGCTATTATAAGTAATGGAAAAAAAACTTATTTAGTCTTAGAGAGATTATCAATTAGAAGCATGAAAGAGAGAGAGAAAGAAGAAGTAATTGATAGTTTTTTGGCAGCATCAAAGGCAAATGTTATCTCTATTTACATGGATAAAATCTTGTTTCTGTTCTTTATTAAAATAACAAACCATAAAAAAAATATTTAATTCAACATATATTTATAAGTACACAGACATATGTGTATGAAAATCCAAAACATTCCAGTCATTAATAAACTAATAAATATTATTTCATTTTAATGATAGAAAAACAATCATATATTGAACATATATAGTAAGTTCAGACATAAGTGTGTATTCTAACATAAAAATATTTAATTTTTTTAATTACCATTTTCAAAAATTATATAAAGTCAATAGTATTCTAATTTAATAATATAAATAAATAATTAAATGTTAAACATACATAAAATAAATTTATGCACAAATATAATTGTATTATTACAAAAATAAAATATTTCAGTTATTGATTTTAATTATTATTATCTTAGAAATCAAGTTATTATATTATAAACAAAAGTTTTTAGAATAAAAAAGCATTATCCGCATTCTTTGAAAATTTGCTTCAAATTTTTTTTCTCTTTAGATTTTGTTTTCTCTACTTCAGATTTTAAACAAAGATTTTCCGATTTCTTTCCATTAACAAATTTCTTAGCCAGTTGTTTTAATTTTATTCATTTTGTTTCTAATTATTGTAAGAAAATTTGCTCTTTCTTTTAAAAGAAAACCCAAATTGAAGTAAAATGTCTAAATTTTTTTCCTTTCATTTACTAATATCACAGTATATATGTATTTTTTAAATAATA